>NW_004624730.1:77904716-78219773 GCF_000247695.1 Heterocephalus glaber
GGTCCGGGGTCCCCGCCTGCCCACGTCCCGTCCCCGCCCGGCCCCGCGTGGGCCCGGCCCCGCTCTACAGGTCTCGCCCCGCACGGTCCCGCGGGGAGGCGCCCGGGCCGAGCCCTGACCCTGGCGTCCCCGGTCCGCGGCCTCGCGGGCTCCGCGGGACGGGCCCGATCGTGGGTCGGGGCCTCCGTCCCGAGAAGCCCGCGGCGGCCCCCAGAAGCGGTTCGAGGGGCCCGCGGTCGGAGGCCGAGCGTCCCCGGGAAGCCTGCCCTCCGCAGACGGCGGGCCGGCGGGGCCCCGCTCACTTCTCCAGGCTGTGGTTCCGCGCGTTTCTCTCCCAAAACAATGGGCGGCGCGGAGGGTCAGGTCCCGGGCCGGCGGCCCACGCCGGCCACGCGCGTCCGAGCGGGACGGGGCCGCCCGGCAGCGGAGCCCCTGAGGCCGCGCGGGGCCCACGCAGCCTTCCGTGCCTCTCGTCCTGCCCTGAGCATGGTTCACCGTGCAGGGTGGCGCGGCGGCCGGAGCGTCCCTCTCACCGAGTCCCGGCGGCTAACTGCTGAATTCAGCGCAGCCGCTGCTTGTGGTTAGCTTGGCTGGTCACAGTTCAAACAGATGGAGTGAAAACTCCATTATATTAAAGCAGTATTTCCTGTGTAAAAAAAGTGTAAATGGCGTTTCCAGGTACCGACCACCCCAATTTTAAGTGCCATATATACAGTTAAAGAATTACAGTTGATTAAGTCAGGCATCGAAAAATCAAACGACTGATTTACATTATTGGGATTTTTTTAAAAGCAGATGTGTATTTTCTCTGCGTTCAGGAAATTTTTGCTGAATATGGCACACTAAGAGTGGCTAAGAAATGTCTGTACTATTAGACAAAAGCATCTTGATATTTGTATTTCTTTATTCAGGTGCCAAAACAGCATTTTTCTGTAACTTAAATATTTTCATCTAAATTTAGAATTAAAATTTTAAGCAAAACAACTTGATGTTAAAATGTAAAATTTGCAACAATACACCCTGCTGTTTTTCCCATCAAATTTAAGTGTACTGAAGAATTATTGAGTGAGTGGCCTGAAAACAAGTTAGAATTTAACAAATTCTTAGAACTTTTATTTGCTTATCTCGTAAGACAGAAATTGTTCCAATTGTCTCACCAGACTATGAGCTGGATAATGTCTGTGAAATTAAGACTAATACTATCATTAAACCAAAAAGAAATGGCAAACCACACACACACACACACACACACACGGGGGGGGGGGAAAGATACAGAGATACAGCATCAAAATAATGAGTGGAATAAGTGATTTTGTAAAACTAATTATTCAAGATATTGTCCTTGAGCAATACAGTTCATTAAGAAAGACTACTTGGGTTGTTTTTCATTTTTTCTTCTAGAGCCAGCCCAATGGGTTTGATGTAAATGGATTCATTTTGTGAAATGGCGACAAACAAAAGGTTCTGAATTTTAGGCTGTGTTCCTAGAAACCAAAAGTGTCTCCAGCTGGAGGAGACAGTGCATGTTGCGATACCAGCCATTGGCACACCACGGACTGGCGACACAGAACCTGAACAAAAAGCATCCCTACACTGAAACACACTTATGAATTACTTTTAGCCAGGCACATAAATAAATTCCTATCTTGTTTTTGCACGTCAGGCAGAAGAAATGCTAAGCCAGCTTTATGAAGATGGTCCAGGCCCTTTTTGGATACTTAACTCTATCAAATCCATTAATTAAACATTTATTGAGGGCCTGAGACAATGAACTTCTTTCAGAGAGGGAAATGGATGACTGGCTCCTTTTGACTCGGGCCCTTAGTGTAATGTAAGATTGAAACTGTTAGTCAACCCTGCTTGAAAATAAGCGAAAGGGTAGAAAACAGGCTATGGGGCTGGGGTGTGGTCACCTCTGGACACCACATCCAAGGCCCTCAGGAAGAATACCTCCCAGCAAAACATAACAGGAAGCAACATTCTATGCATTGGAAAATAATCAATCGTGGCTCTTGTAGAAGACATTAAAAACGTTTCTGTATGACTACATGCAAATGCTGAACAAAAATCAGCATCAGCTTTCGTTTAGCAGTTCATCGAGTGGGCTATTTACGGATTGGGACTTTTGATTTACAATGCATCATCTCAGGGTTCAGGGTTGTCTTTTGATTTCTTTCCAGCTGAGCGGGCTGTCGCTGTAAATGCCTCTGTCAGCCTACGTGGCTAGCTGTTTTCTCACAGAGAAGGAATCAAGGAGCCCACTGGGCATGGGCGGCGGATGGCCACTCGGAGCTGGCAGCTAATGTGCTCTGCCGAGAGGGGCCGGGAAGGTGGCGGAGGTGGTGGCCGTGGCCCAGTTCCTTTGCTTATGTCCAGACTCCCTTCCTGCTTGGAGCCCTGTTTCTTCCAGGCCTTCGTTGTTTGCCCTGCTAAGAAAGGACGCCTCAGTGGCTACCGTGAGCGTGGACAGAGAAGCCGTGGAGACACCGTCCGTGATGTTCAGAGAACAGAAAGATAGATGCTTCTCAGTGTTGCTGGGAGCTGAGACGGATCCTTCAGCGGTGCTAGAAATCATGCTGTGGAGACACATACCCCCAACACCCACGCCGCGAAGCCACACACGCACGCACACAACCCCTCTGTTAAAAATTTCAAAATGGCCGCAGATATTTCACTCAGAGGAAGGTTAAAGGCGTTTCCCATCGCAAGAAGGATTAGCTTACCGGAGGATTCTGGGACTGCAGATGCATACTGCGGCAAAATCCTAAATTCATCGAAAAAAATCATTTCTGGACTCCAGCTGCTAAAAATAATAGAATTATAGTAAATCATGAGTAAGATTAAAACAAGCCATTTTCACATTCCGAAGTGTTCAGGGAAAAAAAAATGATTCTTTTCTTTTAACTCATTTCTTAAACAATGCAAATTTTAAAGTAGCTTTTCTTTCCAGAGCACACAGCGCCATGAAATCGATAATTTTTGATCTTTCGGTTAGTAGGCAACATGGTGAGCTCTTGCAAGGACTGCAGGCAGCAGACATGTTCTTGTCAGCTAAAAAATTTAATATTGTTTTTGAATCCATTGAGATCTGTAGATGTATTACCGGGTTTTTTTTAGCTTTCACTAGGCTATGGGGGGTGGTGCAAACCCTCAGTTTATCGACATAGACATGTCTATTGCTTTCTATATATTAAAAACAGGGGATCTTACTGGATCCTAAACAAAAAATTATGTAAAAGGAGTGGCTGGTGTGATTATAATCCCATCATGCAGGGTCCACGGTTCCCATTTAGAGAAATTTCGCAGAGGGCAACTTCTTAAGAACATCCCCGCTGTGCAGAGTGAAAGGCATGAACAAACCAAAGACAGAATTCATCTGTGTTTATATTTTACAAACAATGAAAACCTACTCTTTGTATGCCTTTCCCCCACCTTATTATTTCATGAAAACTGCAGCACTTCCCCACCCCCACGCAAACACTCACCACCCCAGCTCTGCAGTGCTCCGTCCTCTCTGGCTTGTCCTTCTCCTTGTTCGCTTTCACAAATTCTGCACGCGCCATCTTTGTGTGGGGTGATTCTCTGCTAACTTCAGTTACCCATTCTCTTACAAATCAGTTCAGAAATAGAACGTTCTAGTGCGCTGAGGGGGCTTGATTTGTCTGAATTTCTTTCAGTCTTCTCTTCTGACATAGAAAAATGGAAATGACAGGGGGGAAGCTCCCCCAAAAAGAGATATTTCTTTTATTCCCATAACCTGTTGTATACAGTGGTGATAAAAATATTAACATAGTAGCAACAGCTGCAGACTAAATGGAAGCTATGAGATAATTAATTAATGTGCTGCAGGTGCTGCTGTTGTGAACCGAGTAGCCCATGCCATATAAAGTCTAAATACAGTTACGATCCCCCCACTACAACAAAATACAGGGTGAAATGTCCTGGTGGTAAATATGCCCCTTATTTAAAATAAATAACTAAAAACCCTCCTCAGTCCCTTTCCCTGCCCCCACCAAACCACCCCTCATGGTTCAGTCATCAGTGGACACAGGCGGAGCCCCGAGCCCCGTCGGGCTTGTGTGCACAGGGTGTGTGGCAGGTGGAGACAAGGCTTCCGTATGCATATGGGGGTTTATGCCGTGGCTCAGCTGGAAGATGAACAGACCAGCGATAGCCTTATTTTTTTAGCATCAAAGATAGCTTGTAATATTTAAGAACTGTATTGGTTTTAGAAGAAAAATTAGATGTATCTGTGTGTCTAGCTAAGAAGAAAAATAAGCCTTGAATTCATACTTTTAAAAACCATGTGTTTCACAAAGAAGGGTGGAGGTGTGCGGTGTGGGCCTCCTCGCTGGTGTGGAAGGGAGGCCCTCGCTCCTACCTCTCTCTGCCATGCTGAGTATTGTGCAGAGCGTCGCTGGTGTGTCAGAGGTCTGTGCCTGAAAGGCCCTGCACAGGGTGCCGGCCTGGAGAGGTCACAGTGCCAGGAGCAAGTGTCCGCTGCTGTTTCCCACCATTCAGCGAAAAACAACTTTGGGCAGGGAAAAGTGGAGGAACACACAGATTGATTTTTAAAAAACTACTTGGCTAAACAATTCTCCTGGAGTAAGGAGACAGTCATTTCTGGTTTTGCTCCTAGGAATGCTCTGAAGGAGATGACCTTTGTTTGCTTGCAGCCTAGATTTTTTGTTTTGTTTGGAGGGAGGGAGGGAGGGAGAGAGAGAGAGAGAGAACATAAAATCAGTGTCAAATTTTTGAGGTTATTGCTTATTAAAATTTATTCTCTTGGATGACCTTAATATTTAATTCTAAATCTTCTAATAAAATAGATTAGTTCCTATACAGTGGACACATTTTTGCATTTTGATGTAACTTTGCGGAAATTTTAGTTCCGGAGATATGAAATTGTTCCAGCAGAACACGGCTCTAGCTCCACCCAGAGGAGCCTGCACTGGCGTGGGTTTCTTGTGCTCCTCTTGTGTGGATGTGCGGTGCTCTGAGGCGCCACATTTGCAGAGGTGCTGGGTGTTTTTCATACCTATGGGAGGGCCACTCATGCTTTTTATTCCATCTGTCTTTTGTTTATATTAAAGCTTTTCATAGTCTATTTTCAAATCTGCTGCTATTATGAATTCACGATTACAAAATTTGAGTTAGGAGAAAAAAGGAACAAGAACCATATTGTTTTTCTTTAAATTACAAAAGAAAAAGGAGAAAGAAATAGCTGACATTTTAATAAAAACCAGGAAAGTTGACAAGTATGAAATGTATACGTCCCTGCTGGGATTTGCCAGTCATTTCAATGCCAGCTTGCGTTGTTCCCAGATGGAAATCTGAAATCATATAGCTCTGGGATTGCAATGTCAATTTGGGAAACAAAGAAAGTGCCTTAATTTCTGCTTTTGAAGGACTCGTCCGCTCACAATATCTGTCCTTCCACTGTGAATTGGACGAGAAGCGAAAACTGACTGAGTGAGAGAGCGAGTGCTTTGCACCCCTCTCTCCTGTTAGGGTTTTCGTGCATCACAAACCAACCCCAGGTCCCCCCCCCCCACCGTCCTTAGTTTTCAGGACCTTTGTGTCAGGCTGTCAGTCCTGTGACATCCTACAGAAGGGCCTGAACAATAAAAAATGGTAGTGGCTTTGGGCCACCTTGTTTGGGGGTCGTTTGTCACCTAGGGAAGGTGACCTAACAGAGCTATGACGGTTCAATTCTCAGCTTGTTTTTAATAATCTCATCATACGACAGGTTTGTCCCAAGCTTGTTCTCTTAAATAAAAGCCCCTAAAGATTTTAATTGTGCGGTCTTCTTTGTGAAATAATTTTGTATGTGTATCCCCAGATGCATATTTATTTAACTAGACATAGCTGTACTGTGATTGATATATATTTATAAAGTATCAATGATGCTTGATTTCTTAAGATAAAAAGTTAATACAGGGGTTGTAATTTTTTTTATTTCCTCATTCCAGGGGATCCTCATCTGTACCTTCTGGGTTGTATTCATTCCACTCGGGACCTGTTCTAAAACTCCGGAATCATTCCCGTAATCACCTTTGAAGCATCTTTTCACACATGCTCAGTTTGTACAGCTTGTTTTTAAAACTAAACTCAGAACTTGATTTGTTATAATTGCTGATTATTGCAGGACCCTTGAGGGAATTACACCTGGATCTTTTCTATTGTCTGACCTTAAATAAGTCCCCTTCGATGAAAACTACCACTCACACCTCTAGCAAGTGTCCTGGAATGTGTTCTGGTTTGTGGCATCTCTCGCATCACCATTTTTTCTTGTCCTATTTGACTCTTGTGTGTGTGTTTACAAACATCCTGTGTCTTTTCCTTCTTTAATACTGACTTAGAAAGGTGTTAATGATGAGGATAAGGGATTCGTGTTTGATGTCAAAAGGTTCTGAAATACCTCACTTAATAATTGTCCTTTCGGTATCTGCTGATTGAGTCTCATAGTGACAAACACGCTCAGAATGTTTTCCAGACAAATCGGTGCAATCACTGCGGATATTACTTGCTGCATATGTGGCCCACCCACCCCATTCTTTGGTGCCCAAACAAAGCGTAGGCTGAGGTGCGGGAGCCTGGGCTGCCTGGGAGTTGGAGACGCGCTGCAGTGCTGAGTGCGGGAGCTGCACCTGCCACAGCTTTGGTACCGTGGCGACGGCCAGGAGGCTGCACAGCGACAGCGGTGCTTGCGGGAGTCAGGCTGGCGGCTTCTGTTTACTGAGCTTCTGCGGGGCTGAGGTTGAAGCTTTGCCAGTCCCACCCGGCGAGACCTCTTTTTAACCTTTTTAACCCAGAGAGTGGGGAGAGGAGCATCACTTTCCCCATCTTACTTTGCTGGGAATTGGAAGAGAAATTCAGGCATTTGCTCAGGTTAGAAGCTGAGTCAACAGAACTGGATTCGAACTCCAGGACCACACCGTTGAGTACAGCAGCCATTATCCACATATGGCTGTGACATCCAAGTTAATTCCGTCCCTCGGTTCACCAGCACATTTGAGGCGCTCAGTAGCTGAATGTGGCTTCCGAGTTGCAAGGCAGGGGTGAGGACATCTCTGTCATCACAGCGTGTCCTGCTGGACGGTGCTGATCTGCAAAGCTGCACTCTGACTGTGGATTTCTTTCTTCCTATCCCATCCATTCCTTTACGCATTCGTTCCTTCAAACATTTACTGAGAACCTGCCAGGTGCAAGGAGCCATGCTGGACACTGCGAAGTTGTCCTGCTGCTTCGCTGTCAGGGGCAAACGAAGCGGGCAGGAAAGAGCCTTCCGAGCTCTCAGGTTCTAGTGCCGTTGACTTGCCCTTGCTGCAGTGGACGAGACGCCACGTCCTCCAGGACAGGGACCTCGTCATTCTTCACGGAGCCCTTTATTGTCTCCCCTCTGTCCCCTCCCTGGTGCTCAGCCTGGGGCAGCACCCACTAAGAGTGAGCCTGGAGCCTCCAGTCGGAGCGCACACCAGCTGCTCTCGTCTGCTGCCTTCTCAACCTTTCCCTTAAGCTTTGGAAAACCCCAGGCAGAGGACTGTGGGAAGCCGGGTTCCTCCTCTATCTGGTGCCATCATGTTGGATAAACACCCTGGCCGTGTGATTGGCTGCTCAGTGCTTGGACTGCTGCAGAGTCACTAGGGTGAGGAGAAGAAGCACACACCAGCTCCCACAGGCAGTCAGCCAGGCTCGCCCTCCATCATGCCCTAGACACAAGGTCTCTCCGTGGTCAAAGGTCCATGTGCAGAATGAGTAGAATCTGACTCAACGGCTCAGACAGAAAGGGCAGACACAATAGGAAGACAGAGATGCCCAGCCTTTCCCTACCTGAGCCGCCGCCAGGCATGGGTGGGCCCAGTGAGGAGCTGGTGTTCCTAGTGAGAACGCCTTCAGGTCCCTGGGAGTCCCCCAGGCAGCTGTCGCTGTGATGTACATGCCAAGGTGCTGCTGTCTCACAGAGGTGCTGGGAAATGAGAGATCTATTGCCCGACTGTGTGACCTCCAAAATTAGTGATTCTTCAGTTGACCAAGAGGGCTCATTAGGCCTTTTGGGTGGCAATTCCTCATTTTATGTACATGTTCTGCTTCTGTGGATCTGTCAGGGTCTCATAACGGGTCTGGGGGATCTCGCTGTGTACAGAGGCAGTGGTCTACTGCTCCAGGTGTTTGCTCTGTCACCCTAGCCTGCCATCCCACCACTGTCCACCGTGAAGGCTCCTAAAGGGTTCATCCCCACCATCCCTTCCAGCCCGCTCCTTGGGGTGCCCCAGGTGCCCCGACTTCCTGTCTTGCTCGTGTAACATAGGCCCGTGCTGTCCCAGTTCACGAATGCACGTCTCTATTTCCAGTCTGCAGTAAGCGTTCTACTCCCTCTGCCCACCAGGCCTCCTCCACTCCGCATCATGTCCTCCTCACGGCTAGCTGCTATTTTTACCCTTTGGTGTCGAGGCCATCCAGACGGACACTCGAGAGGAATGCGCAGCATTTCTTAACAGACTGGCTATTGTCGGAACTGGCCTTGGCTGTCTGGATCCAGCCAGACTGAAGGTGGCTCTGTTGTGGGCGTTTTGTGAGGTCCTTGACAGCTCCTCTCTGGGAACCCTCTGGCCATCCTGTCCCTTGGGCACGGAGGAAGTCTACGGTGGCCCTTCTAAGCGTCTCTTCGAGGACCTTTCCCGAGTCTTGGTCTCCCACCCTTTGATGTCCTCACTATTCCAAGATCTCAGGCCTCTGCTGTGAATTTCGGCCTGGCAACCTGGTTCACGGCTCACTCTGACACCTTGGTGCCCGGCTGGAGCTTCTGGCCTGACACCCTGTCTCCTGGGGACCGGAGAGGGAGCCAGGGTGAGTGGGAAGAATGGCCACCTGGTGGTTCTCTGGTTACCACGACACAGTCCCATTGGGTTCTGCTTGTATTTCAAGCCCGTTGTGTCTTCCTGCCTGGAGGTTCTTTGGACTATCCAATATCCTTCCAAGAAGTTTCTTTTCTGCTTTAGTCAGCCAGTCATTTTCTATTCCTCGTAGCTCAACAAATCCTAGGAGTCTGATAACCCCTCTGTTTTGATTATTTTTTGTTCTCTGTCTCCCTAGTTTGTAGTCATTGCATCTCTATTTTTTTCAGATTGCAAAGTAATACATGTACTACGTAAAACATGCAAATGAATAAAAAACATATGATACAGAATGGAAAACACACCATAATTCCATGCCACCAGATAGTTGTTGGAATTAAACATTTATTTCTTTTAGATTGGGACACCCGGCCAGACTCACCAGGCTGGCTTGAATTGACAGAGCCTTTCCCTCCCTCCTTGTGATATATATTTTCCTAGTAAAATTATTTTATGTAATTCAAATATCCATTGTCAACAGATGGAAACAAAAATTTCCTTGGGCTTCAGTTGAAAGTTTGGTTGGACTTCCTTTTGGAATGTTCTCTCTTTTTTTTTTGTATAAAAATGTTTATTGACTAGACAATTCTCATATAACTAATAACACGGCTTGTTATAATTGTGTGGTAAACAGAAAAATGTAAATTTAGTTTTATTCAACAAACATACTTGTTTTGGTCCCTTTTCATCTTTTTTCTTTTTCCTTTTTTCTTCTTCTCGTTAAGTAGGATAAGTTCTGAGTGTTGAAAAGAAAAGTCTAGAGATGCAGCCAGATCTTGGCAAAGCAGAGTCTGAAGTATTTTATGGGCTTGCTCATCAGTTGCCACTTCCCCATAATTTGAGCTCACATCTTGATAAGGGTTCTGTTATGAGGCTTACCATCAGTTATTTGCGTGTGAGCAAACTTCTGGATGCTGGTAAGTTGTTTTATATGAGTATAATACGCCTTCCTCCTCTTGTGCCTTTTTAGGTGATCTGGATATTGAAGATGAAATGAAAGCACAGATGAACTGCTTTTATTTGAAGGCCCTGGATGGCTTTGTTATGGTGTTCACTGATGACGGTGACATGATTTACATTTCTGTCAGGGATGATTTTTATCCAAGACGCTGCCCAGATACCTGATCTCTGTGTGCTGTTTAATTTCCTTTATTCTCTTGTCTTGGCTCCATTCCGGGATAGAGAGGAAAACAAGTGCCTGAGAGCGGCCATGGTCGGGCCCCCAAACCCACGGGCAGGACCCGGCTCCCCTCCTGCTCTGGCCGGCAGGTCCTGCAAGAAAAGGACGCGAAACCCGAGCTCCAGAATGTTCTCTTTTTTGTTGAAGTAGGAGCTCAGCCTTCCATGTGTACTCAGACACAGACTTTTGGGAAGCCTGCTAGCTCGAGGAGCTGTGGCAAACCGGTCCTTGCTTTGGGAAGCCTCCAGGCACTTACCCTCTGCTCAGGATCCAGGTCTTCTCCATGAGCCTGCCCAGTAGCTCTCATCACTGCCACTGTCACCAGTCACTCATTCCTCCACGACAAGCACGAGTTCGTTCTGCTTTCCTTCCACCTCCATTGCTTATGGGAGAGATAGTATCATTCTCTGCACTTCATTTTTGCCACTTACTGTATCTTGGAATCCTCGTTACATCAGTGACATCACAGCAGAACGTGGCCTCATTTGATTTCACCCCTGCACAGCGTTTCTATCTGTACATTCAGCTGGCTAACGCCTCCCCACTGATGGGCTGTTTCAAGCATTTGTCATAGTAGTGTATGAATAATTTTGTACATGTGCTATGTTAGTCAGCTTTTTGTTGCTATAACAAAATGCCTGAGAAAATCAGCTTGAAGGAGAAAAGGTTATTTGGGCTTGTGATTTCAGAGGTCCCAGTCCCTGGTTACCTGGCGTCGCTGTTCCTGGGCTGTGGTGAGGCCGAGAGGGCTTGGCAGAGGAAAGCTGCTTGCCTTGTGGCAGCCAGGGAGCAGAGAAGGAGGGAGCTGGAGAGGAAGGGCCCAGCACAGGCCATGAGCTTAAAGGACAGCCCAGTGCGCGCTGCTTCCTCTGGGGACCTTCCAGCCAGGAGCCAGTCAGTGGTTAGCCCATCCATGAGGTTGGCCGCCTTGTGACCGGCACCTGTCCAGGCCCACATCTGAACCCTGCTGCCTGAGGATCGAGCCCTGAATGTGTGAGTTCGGGGAGACACTAGAGGTGGGTTATTTCCTACACGGCCAAGCTTAACTCTAGGGTCCGGTCCCAGAAGTGGGACTGCTGAGTAAAGGAGGCAGGCTGGGCTGAGGGGCAGCTCGGAATGGCCCGTGTGCAAAGCAACACACACAAACACACACCATGCGTGCGTGTGGAGGGAAGGCTCAGTGTGTCAGGCGGCCGTGTCCAGTAAGTAGACACCCACCCTTGCCCTTCTTGAAGGCAGCGTGTGGAGCTCAGGGCCCTGGCAGGGTCGGAGGGGAGGTGGGAGGTGCTGCTGGGCACCACCCCTGCCTCTACACAGCCACCCACAGCACACACAAGCCTCTGCGGGCCTTTCCCGGCTTCTGCACACGCGTGTGGCCCGAGTGTGAGGAGGGAGCGGGTGGGAGCTCTGGAGCCGACCGGCCTGGGGACAGGACCCACGCTGGCTTCCTCTCTTGGCCCATGCATCCTGCCGGTGCTGCCCTGCGATCCCTCCTGAACCAGCTACTCACAGGAAGTTGCACGGAGAACGCAACCCAACCACCTGTCATCAAACTTTTGGAATTTTATAAATGATATCTCATTGCAATTTGAATTTTCATTCTCTTTTGAATGAGGTTGAGCATATTTTCATACATCTGAATACTTTCCTTTGTACTTCCTTGAACTGATGGTTATCTATTTTGCCTTTTGGTGTCTTCAATTTCTATGAAATCTCTGTATTAGGAAGATCAGTCTTTGTGTTGTAAGTGGTTTCTAGTTTGCTAAATGATGTGTTGATGTTATGTACTTTTATTTGTTTACTTTCGTCCTCATCCTCTCCCTCATTATCCTTTTTTTTTTCCTTTTTGGTCATTCAGGAGATTTTATTTTTGTGTACACCAATTAATTAAGTTTTTATTTGATCTCCTCTGCATTTTGGGTCACAGTTTGAAATATGAATTCCTACACTCTGAGTTAAAGAAGAATGTAATGATATAATAACACTATTTTTAGTTTTCATCGTGATTTTGTCTCGCTCTATGGTCTCTTCCAGAACCACCCACCACTCTGAAAACCGCCTGTGGTGGTTTGGGTCTAAGACACCCCCTGAAGACCATGTGTGGGGGGCTGGACAGCCAGCTAAGGGGCCGTGGGAGGTGCCTGAATGCTCCACTTCCTCAGTGGGTTACTCCTCAGATGGGTCACGGCAGGATGGGCCTTGCTGAAGGGAGTGGCTCAGGAGTCTGACCCTGGTGACTGTGTCCTGCCCCGCCCCTCCTCTGAGCCTCCTGTCTGCCTTCTGTCTGCCGTGAGCTGTGAGCTGAGCTGGTGTCTACACTGCACGCTCCCTGCTGTACTGCTCTGCCTCACCTGGGCCTGCAAGCAATGAAACCAGCTGCCATAGACTGGAACCTCTGAGACCACGCACCAACATGGATCTTCCCTCCTTTTGGAAGGAGTATTTCCTGGGCTATTTTGTCACATGACAGCGCTGACACATGTGCCGCTGTGGGGTTACTTTGCACAAGGTGTCTCACTTCACCAGCCGCTTCCTTCTCTACCCCCAGCCGCAGTTTACTTACTCTGCTGACTTTGTTTTATCTCAATTACTTTGATCTCTGAAAGTGTGTATTTTCTTCTTTCCCTATAGTTCTCCCTTTTTTCTTATGTATTGCTCAAAGTGCCAAGGAGCCTGTGTGTCCTTCAGCTGCAGTGCGTTTCAGAGTCAAAAGCTAATAAAGCGGCCGGATGACTTAAAATCTGATTCCTGCACCTCATTGCACTGCTGAGTATATTTCTCACTTATTTTTGTCTTGATAGTTGTCCACTCTTAGGGAGAAAAATATCAAAAACAGATAGGTAGGCGATAGATAAACAGATGTGTGTGACTTTCATCCATCTCTAGAATGTCATAAACTCACACAAATCACCTGTGTGTGTGTGCCTGAGTTTGATTAAATTCAACTGTTTCAGCCAAAGCAGGCAAATGAGAAGGACTGGACATTTTCTGATCCATTGCTACCTGTGTGTGGCTATCCCTTCACTTTTAAAAGTATTTCATTTGCACTTCTGGTGCCTTTTGATGATATTCTGGGCCAAAAGTCTACCCCCAAGTGTGGATGAATTGTGCTTGCGGGTCCTCGGCTTCCTGAGTAGCATCCACAGAGGCACAGGAAGAGGAAGCCCACTGCACACCATCAGTGCAGTGAGCTAACATGGAAAGTGAGACAGGGAAAGCAGCAGAATTCCTTCCTTGTCTGGGTGTTTTAAGCTCCTTTTGCCCACACCTGACGCAGACAGGGCCGCACCTCTGCCTGTCTCTTCCACTCTGTGTCACCTCGGCTTGCTGTGGCGGGGGAGAGAGTACCCTGCCTGTTGCAGCAAGCGTAGCTGCAGGCTCCCTCACCCACCTTCCCGGCTTTCTCTTGTGAGAGCCCAGGGGCACAGCAGTGGGGGGCCCCACCCGTGTCCGTCCTCTGAAAGTTTCCGGGGAGCCCCTGTGGAAACATCCGCAGCGTCTGGGCACCCCACCCTCCTCATCAGAATGCTCCCCGGTGTCGCCAGCTGGGGCTTGTAAGGCACCATTACAATCAAGGGGACAGTGACAGATCTGGAGGAAGTGGAGCTGGGCAGGGAGGGAGAGGCACATCAGAGAGAGAGGCTCACGAGGCTGATAAGGAGTACAGAGAGGACTTCTTGTGTGTGGGCGAGGCAGACAGGGAGTCTGTTTGAAAGCAAAGCGCATAATAACGCCATCCCAGAGCCTCCCAATGGGGCTGGTGTGACGTGCAGAAAATGTGTGTTTCCCGCCGCCTTATTCTTAGACCCCGGCACACAGGGTCTTCAGATGAGTGTTTACCTAAAGCCCCAACTAGGTACCACTCCGCTCGAGCCTAGATTTTCCTGCAGGAAAGTCTCACACCTGTGATCATGTTTCACGCCGTAACAACTCTGAGTCCCATAGATGAATTTTTCTAGACTCCTTGCTTCCGTTGAAAGAACAGAAAGAAAACTTCTGGCCATATGAATCCCTTAGTAGTGTTGTCAGTTCTTTGCAAAAAGATTGCTCACTTGCACAGTGCTCCTTCACCTTTCTCTTCTCCCAAAAGAAGAAGAGGCCTCACAGAAACGTATGCCTTGGTGCCTGGGTACAAATGCCCTGTGCTCCCCACACCTGCATGGGGCGCGGGTGCTCCGTAGGCAGCCGCTTGGCATCCCCTTGGCGCTCAGGAGGGAACCGGCCTGCTCCGCCTCACCTCTGGGTAGGCGGAGGGCACAGCCTGCCTTCCTCCAGGCCTGGGGCTCGGGCCCGTTTGGGCGGTGCACACTTCCTCCCCTGCTTCTGGCTTCCTCGTGCCTTCCCTCTCTTTCCTTTCCTTTCCTCTTTCTCATGCCCCCCTTTCTCCCTCTCCCTCTCCTTCTCTTCCTCCTCCTCCTCCTCCCTCATTCTCCGCTCTCTCCCTGGCAATCAGAAAGGCATTCCAAAGCCGTGACCCTCCCAGGAAACCGTGGATAATGGAGGCTTTCCCGAGCGCTTCTTCCCGAAGGTGTTCTCTGTCACTCCGGAAATGTGGGACAAGGGGAGCGCCTCCCTAGCACTGCTGAGCTTCGGCTTAGGGCTGGGGGTGGGTGGGGGTGAGGAATGACTGTTAGTGGGCATGGGCTTCCTTTTAGGAGTGATGGAAATATTCTAAAATTGATTATAGTGATGGTTGTGCAACTTTGTGAATGCACTGAAAACCACTGAATTCTACGCTTTAAAAGGCGGAAATTATGACGGCATGAGTTGTGCACACTTCACTAAAGCTGTTATAAAAGGTATTCTCATATTTTATTGTGAACAAGTAATCCCATTCTTTTAGGGTCCCACAACCCTAAAAGTGTTGTGAGTCTCCGCACACACTCGGGAGGGGCCGAAGGTTGTCACCTGGGCTGGGGCAATGTGGAGAGAGGAGCAGAGTGCAGGCAGGGTGATTCCTGGCAGGACCCGGAGCTACAAGGCTCTTAGGAACACTGCTGTGAGATTCACTCGTACAAAACCTTTTGTGCCCGGACGTCCTAGTGTTTGCGTTTTAAACATCAGGGGAACAAAGGCGCAGAGACGCAGCTCCTGGCACAGTCCCTGCCTGCGCTCCACCTGTGTCCCGATTCCCTGGTCCAGGGGACTGGGGTCACCCTGCAGCATTTGATCTGGGCTGCATCAGGCTCTGAAGCCCCAGCAGGCTCTCTGCCAAATTCCAGGCCACCTGTGTCGTTGGCGACTCCTCGCTGACTTGGGTGTTCCTGGCTGGAAGGCCCCTGGCTGCGGGGGCACCGCAGCCACCCACGGAGCTGGACAGCGAGGGTTTGGTTGCCACCTACACGGGGCGGGGGTGGCCTCGGCGAGGCAGGCGGGAGCGGAGGGCACGGGCAGAGCTCACCTCAGGTGCAAACTCCTGTGAGGCACAGCTGCACGTGGGCCGGAGGGCGCCTGCCGGCTCCTGTCTCTTCCTGGCTTCCTGCATTCTCGCAGGCCCCCACCTCAGTCCTCCCTTAACCGCCTGCGCTCCAGTGCCTGGCTGCCCATCTGCGCTCAGGTACTTCACCAGCACATCCGGGCAGTCGCTGCGTCCTGTGGCCGGCTCACACGGGCTTGAGGAGGCGGAATCTCCACAGGACAGGTGACTGTTCTTGGAGCCCTGGGGCACTCGGGCGGGAGGGGCTGGGACTGGCACATTTCCTGGAGCTCCCCAGCAGCCTTGGCGAACCCGTTTCCCTGGCTGGGTGGTGGCTCAAGGCAGAGAGGGAGGTTAGGGGACTGGCCGAGTCCTCCTGGCCCAAGGAGAGCGAGTCCCCGCCCTCCTCCATGCAGGACGCTCCACGTGTGGATGGGGACTCCAGGCACCCTCTCTGCCCCACCGGGTGTGCCTGGTCTTCAGGGGCCCAGTTCTGCACCGTGAGGCCGGGTACCAAGGCTGCAAGTTCACATTCAAGTTTATCCTTCACCCTCTCTGGCTGCGTCCGAGCCTGGTGCCCT
Organism: Heterocephalus glaber; assembly: GCF_000247695.1. The sequence continues at coordinate 77,920,791 of NW_004624730.1, forward strand.
GTGTCACAGCAAGGGGAAGGAGGAGAGATCTGCGTAACAGACACCACACAGCGCTCAGTGCAGAAAAGTCACCCAAAGCACAGAGACCTAAAAAGCGTGTGTGCGATTGTCATCGTTTGTCCTGGAGTGTCATGTGCGGTCCCAAGCTTAACGCACGTGTTCTCGGGGGGTGATGGTGTGCGCCTGTCATCCCAGCCCTCTGGGAGGCTGAGGCAGGAGGATTGCAAGCTTGGGTTCAGCCTGGGCAATGTGGCAACTCAGTGAGATCCCGCCCAGTGTGGACAGGAAGTGCGCTGCGGATGGACTCTAACGGGCCACGCGTGGTGTGCGCAAGCATAACTTGCAGGCTGGCACTGTGGGGGAAAGAGGCCTTTGCCTCCTCAGTTCATAATGTGCACACACACACATGTGCGCGCGCACACACACACAGGCACACACAGTGAAACAGGCTTCATTCCCAGGGGGACTTCTGCATCCAGTGTGCACAAAGGGAGCTGAATTTGCCCTCTTTTGTCTTGTGGGCTGGCCACCAGGAAAGGCTCGGCAGACCTGAGACAGAGGGGAGCCTGGCTCTTTTCCGCTCTTGCCCAGCCAGGGGGAGGCTGTGCTTGGAGGGCAGAGCGCTAAAGGCACCGTGGAGGCAGGGACAGACCTGCAGTAACAGAATATTAAGTCCAGGAAAGAATCACACTAAGGCTCATGGGCTTGCGGGGTGCTGCGCATTCATGCTGCTCTCGACACTGGTGCCCCTCATCCCTGCTTGTCACACCCCATTCCTGTCTCAGGGCCCATTCCAGGCTCCCCGAAGCCCTTCCTGAATGTACAGGCTCAGGGTGCTCCTGGTGTCCAGGCTCGGGGTTTGAGAGTGCGGATGTTGGCGAGTCATCTGAAATGCACCATACGAGGTTTTTTCTGCTTCGCTGCAGCCACAGCAGAGTCGGACGTCTCCTTGGCTTATTTCTTTAAAGCCGCATTTCTCACTTATGATTGTGTGGTGCTGCAGTGTCCACTGGGCACCTTCCCTGCCTCGTAACCCTGCTCCCTGCTTCAGGAACATGCAGCTCCCAAGGGGAGAAGGAAGATGGAGTAGAGATCTGGCTCCTCACTGTCCCATCACAGTCAGGAACTGCAGGGGGCTGGAAATACTGGGCACGTGCTGATGGGCATCAAACTCTGTGCCGTTTCCTCCCTGGTCACATGTCTTCCTAGGTGGTAAGCGCCTTTCAGGCAGTGGTCACCTGTGACAGTGGCCACCTCTGTTGCTGTTCCCTGCCCACCACTGTTCTCTCTCCCTAGGACAGTTCACTGGTTCACCTTCCCCTGCTGCATACCACCCTGCCTCACCAGCATGTGGCATAGACTGGACCTATCACACTGAATTCCGGGTCACTTTGGGGAATTTCAGGAAAGAGCTCCACTCCATTGTGTTCAAAGCCTGGGTCTCCTCAGGCCCAATGTGTAGAGAAAGCTGACTTGAGGATTTTGACACAGAAACAAAGCTGAGTCAAGAGTGGAGACCCTGGGTGCTGAGTGTGCTGCAGAGCTCCAGGGCACTCAGACTCGGAGGGTGGGGAGCCCCGGAGGCCCAGTGCCTGGGAACTGCACCAGGCTCAGTCACAGACTGTGTCCACCGAGGTCGGGGCCTGCATGCAGCTCAGAAAGACCAGCAGTCATGCTCGGCAGAAAGGGTCCCAGGTGCCAGCCTCACGCTGGCTCTTGTTTCCCTGACTCAGGGGAGCAGCAGAGTGCTAGACCCCAAGTCACCTGCTGGGCTTCTCCAGGGTGGCCAGGTGGAAATGCCCCAGCTTCTACCCCCAGAGCACCGTGAGTGGAAGGAGGGTGGAGGGACATCTGATACAGATGTCCACACTCATACACCTCCGTGGCCCCTAGCATGGATGTGTGGCTTCCTGCCAGTGTGGGCTGGGGCCTCCCAGGGCTGTCCAGCCCACCCCGGGATATCGAGCCTTCCAGGACTTCTCTCTGCGCCCCTCCCCAGGGAGCTCCTGTCTCCAACCAGGCAGCATCCCAGCCGGGACACCATGAGTTCATTTCTGCAAAGCAGACTAGAGCTGGGGCCTCAGGACACAGGCGTTGCTCACCTGGCAGCAGGTGGAAAGGTATCTCGGGATCACGTGGGTGGCCACAAAGCCAAGCCCACAGGCTTACCTGCAGCTGGCAGGGAAAAACCCTACTCCTGTGCAAAAGCATCCTGCTCTTGCTAATAATTCCTATGCCGCTCACAGCCCATTTGTAAGGTGTGTTTTTCAGAATCAGGTGTTAACAAAATGATGAACAAAATAAAGAGCACAGAGTCAGTAATTATCAGCTTCCTTTGATGAATCCGCCCTAGAGTTTGTTATCACCAATCTGATGAAAAATTAAACAGAACAGAAGAGCACCTCTGGGAGGGGCGTGAAGTCAGCGTTTAAAACAGCCATCTCTCCGTTTCCGCCTTGGGAGTGTTGTTTGGACCCGTTTATTTCCGAGAGAGAGGCGGAGCACAGGAGGCAGAAATGGCCTCAGTGGGCGTTGGGGAGACGCCGGGGCCCGAGCTGAAAGTGAGAGGTTGGGGGGGGGGCTCCTGTGGGAGCCACATCTCAGGCTCAGAGACGTGAGCTTGGGCAGTGCTGTGGCTTAGGTCCGGACGTCCCGCAAAGCCTTGGCTCGTGGGGTGTGTGTGTGTTTGTGTGTGTGTGTGTGTGTGTGTGTCAGGACGTTGTGTTAGCACTTTTCAGGCGCTCCAGACTTAAAGGGGAGAGGCTTATTTTGGCTCAGTGTGCAGAGCTGTCCGTCTGTAGTCGGCTGGCCTCAGGCAGGGGGCACGGCAGAGGACGTGGCAGAGGAGAGCTGCTCATGGCAGGCAGAAAGCAGGGGGACACGGAGGGAGGGAGGAGGGAGATGGACGCTTCCGGCCTCGCCCCAGGCTCCACCTCCACCCTCATGCTTAGCTAAACACTCCTCAGCGGACTAACCTCCAGGATCCAATCACCTCCCGAAGCCCATCCTGTAAGTGCAGGAAGCTTTGGGGCGAAGTCCAGATAATCATAGCAGAGGTGATGATTCCACCCGCGAGCTATAGCGCCCTGTGACGTTGGGGGCGCGGCCCGGTGGAAGACGGGGCGTGGTGTGGGTGTGACCCAGACGGGTCTGTCTCCCTCCCAGCTCCCCCACCCTCCGCTTCTGGTCCGCCCTTCTATGAGCAGCTCTCCCCCACGACACCCCTGTGCTTCGCAGCCAGCCGACTACAGACTGAAACGCGAGTCAAAGTCAACGTCTCTCCTTGAGGTTGTGGGAGTTGGGTATTTTGCCCTACCCATGAGTCCCGTGACCAAGACAGGCAGAAATCGGCAGGGCCAAAGTCGGGTCTCAGAGGTGTGGGGTGCTACCAGGGCCTTGGGAACAGGCGGGATGTGGAGCAGGGCAGTGGAGAGTGGTTCCTCGCTTCTCTGCCCGGGCCGACTCTGGGCCCCTGTTTTCCAGAGGCTTCCTTGGTGGTTGGAGAAGGGCTGGCATGAACGCAAGCCAAGCTGAAGAGCAAGAGGCCTCCACTCTCCCAGCGAGGCCAGACCTGGCCGCAGCTTGAAGGGCGCCCCTAAAAGCCAGGTGGCCCAACGTCCATCGTCTGGGAATCAGTCACGGGTGTGGGCAGGCGCCCAGGAAACATTCGCCCAACAGGTGCTTGCTGTCTGCTCTGCGGCTTTGGTTCCTGTGCCTTCCATCACCTGGAGTGTTCTTCCTTTTGCTCCAGTCCCATCAGTCCCTAAAGCCTTGAGGAATTTTGGCAGAAATTATTAACACGTGGGATGAGACCCATGAATCTTGAGGGGCTTTTCCTTGGCCCTGTCGAGTTCCCCTGCCCACACACCAGGCCTCGGTGCAGCAGGAGGGAGAACCACGTGTGGTAAACTCCGTGTTGCCTCTGAAAAAAGCAGCTCATCCTGAGAGGTGGGAACCTAAGCCAGACATTTTCCCTGACCTTTAAACCCAAACAAAGCAGGTGAGGAACAGCCACAGGCTGCTTAAAGGAAGTCCTTGTTTAAGGACTGTGGAGCCTGACCCTCCTTGCTGCCAGCGGCTGCCTTGCCTGCTCCCCTTCACGGCCGGCCGGTGGGGAGGCTCTCTGTGTTGCTGGGGACCCGCAGAGCGGGAGGAACCGGCTTCCTTCTGTCCCTCAGGTGTCCCTGGGGAGAGGCTGCTTGCCTCAGAGGCAGAGCTGGGCCTCCACCCCTGACTGGCCACCCTGGTCTGTGGAAGGCGTGCTCTCTCTGAGACAGTCATCATGGCCTCCTGTGGGGTCAACAGGCCAGGGCTGAGCTCAGGGGAGGAGGGGCCTGATCTCCAGTAGGTCCTGGAGTTTGTAGAAGTGAAGGTGAAACTTCAAGGGCTTGCTTGGGAGATGATCACAGCTGCGTTTCTGGAAAGTCCAGGGAAGATGCTGTGCACCGCAGGTGCCGTGGAGGGCTACCTGGTCTGGAGGTGAGGGCTGAGGGAGGCAGGCAGGCCCTCAGCGTTCAGTAAGAAGTGGTCCAGTTGGAACGAGTCGGTGGGGACAGAGGACCAGGAGAACGGCCGCGAGAGGGTTGGGGGATAGAACTGGCTGGGCTTGGTGAGCAGCCGGATGCCAGGCAGTCTGCACCAGCGCTGGCCCGGCTGTGGGTGGGGCACCCCGGGGGACACAGCAATGGCTTGGACACTGAGTCCTCCCAGGGGTGGCGGGCCCTGCTGCCCCAGAGCGGATGTGCATCACCTACCCTGGTGCTCAGCAAGTTCAGTTCCACCTCCGAGGACGGAGACCAGGCAGCTTCTCTTCCAGAAGAGGGCGACCCCCCCGCCGCCGTCCCTTGTCACCCCGGCTGTGCACACTGCTGTCCCAGCCCGCCCTCCCCACACAAAGCACGGCCAACTGGGGGCATCCCGGGGTGCAGTGAGAGAGCCTCTGCCCACCCTGAGTTTGAGTACCCGCGGGAGCTGTGCTTCCTTGCTCCAGGCTGTTGGTAGAGATGGGATGGGCGGCACCCCGAGCCTGTGGTGCTGGACGGGAAGCACATGGGCTCCAGCAGCCTCTGCCCTGCTGAAGGGGGCAAGGGACAGCCGGGCTGTGGCAGGGGCGGGTCCTGGGACGTGCGCAGCCCAGTGCACAGGCACTGAGAGACAGCAGGCTGCTGCCAAGGCCTGAATGTGGGTGAAGCGACGCAGGGCTCCCCGGGGCTGCTCCAGGCGCAGGGCTGGCCGGGAGACTCCGCAGCCCGGGGCGTCGCTCATCTGCTGGCCCGCAGGACGCTGTCTCTGGGCTTTGTGTTAGGAGAGGCCTTTATCTAATCTTCGGAATTCCAGCTCTCTGAAGCCAGAGTGCTGTCTGTCCTGGAATCAGGCCACAGATGCTCTGGCTCTGAGCAGACCCAGCTCTAAGGGTTCTCGCTCCAGGAAGAGGGGTGAAGCTGCCGCCGCCCATGTGGAATGCAGGACAGGTGTGTTCCTGTTGCCGTCTCTCTTCTCGGCCTTGACTCAAGGCTGCGCTTCGGGGTTGCACTGAGTTTGCCCAAGGCACAGTTTCTCAACCGTGGCCCAATTGACAGACTTGTGGTCGGGCCGTCCTGTGTCCAGGAGGATGCTCAATGGCGTCCTGCGGTCCAGACACCACTGCCTGTCCTTTCCCAGCTGTGACAACCAAAACTGTCTTCAGATTTTGCCAAATGCACCACTTTCTGGAGGAAGCCTGGTTAGCAGCAGTGTCTGCCGAGCCCAGTTCTGCTCTGACATTTTCTCCAGTTAGAAAGTGAGAGGCAGAGGGACCGGTCACCTTTCCTGATCACCGATGGCCTCCTTGTCATATCATGGGGTGGTCTGAACCTGGTACCCACCTCCTGGGCACAGAAAGACTTCACATGGGCCATGGATGCAGGGTTATAAATCATCAAATCACAAGCGCAGCACGTAATTTCTTTCCAAGTTTCAGATCTACTGAAGTCTTGAGTTTGTATGGGCTTGTTCTGTACCAGGTTAAGACACTGTTGGTAATTTCCCCTTTTCTCTTCCCACTTTGCCTCCTGTATTAGCTTTTCTGTTGTGCTTTCAGGTATCATTCCGTTAGTGGTGGTGGTCACCCTAGAAATGGCAGATATGCCCTTCTTATGTTGCAGTCTGCCTTAAATTGTGCTTTTGCCATGTCCTGAGCAACGTGAGACCTGTGCAGCTATTTAGATCACTTACCCCTTTCTCACTGCTTGCCCTTCTCATCGTGTTTTACTTCTCCACGTGGTCTGTTGTCCTCGTTCTTCCTTTGAAAGCTGCTCCCTTTACCTTTGCCCCTTTCCTGCACACGGGTTTTCTCCTGCACTTGCTTCTGGCTGAGCGTGTTGTCCTTCTGCCTGAAGTTCCTTCCACATCCCTCGTTTCAGCACAGAGACAGCAGACCCTGAGCTGAATATCTGAATTGAGTCACAGTGCTTTTGCTTCTACTGTGCCTATTACAGCTCTCCACTATTGCAGAGAAAGTGACAATACTGTTTCCTTTGAACTTTTCAAAGAAATACCTGGAGGGCTGGGGAGTTAGCTCAGTGGTTCCACCGCCTGCCCCACAAGCGCAAGGACCCGAGTTCCATCCCTGGTACCAAAAAAAAAAGGACCAAAATTCAAAGAAATACCTGGGGTTGATATAAAGAAAAGTATTAAGCCAATAACTGTCCCAGAGGTAGGCGCAGCTGGAAAGTGGTCGGGAACTGAGAGCTCCTGAGAGGTGCGGTGGGGAGAAGGAAGTGCCCATCTCTTCCCTGGCCCTTGGATCCAGAGGTGGCTGCAGCCCACGCCCAGCGCCCGTGACCCTGGGCAAGTCGCTGCTCTCATGTCCCCTCCAAGAAGGCACGGTCGTCTCCGTGCTGGAGGGAAAGCTTCAGTGGGATCACAGTTTTAGGTTAGTTACAGCTCTCTTCAGCAATAACCGCCATTTAGAGCATGAACGGTATGCGTCAGGCAATGTGCTGAAGAACACATACTAATCAGAGGTCAAGTCGTTGCCTCTGTTTGTTATTAATGACAAGATTTCTCACACTTGTTACCTTTATTCATTTGCTCACTCAACAAATGTCCATGGGGCATATTCTCTGCCCCGGGGCTGGATTAAGTGCTAAGAATACAGTGGGGACCAGAAGTAGAGATGCTCCCTGCTCCCCGTAGCTTTTGCTACAGGCATTAGAAGGCAGGCGTTCATCTAACATCATGAAACCAACACATTGCAAACCAGCTGAGGGCTGGGAGGGGAGGCTGGATCCTGAACAGGCTCCCCTGGGACCCTTGCCTTGCCTGGAGATCAGGGCCAATGTCCAGAGGCCATGATGCCCAAGCTCTCTGGGTGAGACCCCACCCCCTGGCTCACTCTGGCTCCTGCCCATCCTTCGGGTCCCACACACTTCCTCAGAGCCTCTCTGATCTCTGCAGAAAGTAGGAGGTTGCACCCTCATGAGCACCCTACACACTGCGGCACTGTCATCAATCAGCTACTCCTGTGCTCCTTGGTGTGGCCTCTGACAAACCTCAGTGGCCGAGTTTCTTGTTGGTGCATCACTATGTAGCTGTTCCCGGAGCAGAGCACTTAGCAGGCTCAGAGGAATGAGAACAAGTCCAAAGGACCCTCTCCTGGCCTGGCTTTCTAGTCTGCACAGTGAGGACAATGATACTGAATTCAACAGCATTTTTTCCCAAAAAACACATGTAAGTGATTGTGTGCCTGTGTATGTGTGTGTGTAAACCACAGGGCATGAAGGCAGTTTTACTCGTCACTTCCTGCCTCACTTTGTTGATCACCTACTGAAGGTGCCTGTTTCCTTGGCTTTTTAAAAGGTCACAGAGCCTCCTGCCCAGGGGTGCTATGACTACCTGCAGGAGCCCTGCCCCTTGCTTCCCAAGCCCAGCGCCCCAGGCAGCCTTCCTCCAGGGAAGACCTCTCCTCTGGCTCAGAAAGGCATCACACAATCTCAGTGCTTTTACAGCCCAATTGCAGGTCACTTACCCTGGCCCCAGCTGGATGGGGCGCTCCTGAGCTCACCTTGGATGGGGAAAGGGTTCATAACTCCTTTTCATAAACTCTCTCCTCCCCACAAGATGTGAGCAAAGGCATAGAGAATCGTGTCATCTGCAAATAATGATAATTTAACTTCCTTTCCTATCTTTATTCCTTTTATTTCTTTTTCTTTTCTAATTGCTGTGGCTAGTGTTTCCAGAGCTATGTTGAATAGGAAGGGTGATGGTGGACATCCTTGTCTTGTTCCTGATTTTAGCCTGAAAGCTATCAATTTTTGACTGGTTGGTATGATATTGGCTGTTGGTTTGTCATAGGTGGCTTTTATCAGATCGAGGTAAAGACCATCTGTTCCAATTTTCTGTATAGTTTTTGACATAAATGTTGTACTTTGTCAAATGCTTTTTCTGTGTATATTGAGATGATCATGTAATATTTGTCTGTGGCTCTGTTGATACAGTGTATTACATTTATTGATTTGTGTGTGCTGAACCATCCCTGCATCCCTGGGATGAATCCCACTTGGTTATAGTGTATAACCTTCTTGATGATTTGCTGCATTCTAGTTGCCAGTATTTTCTGAGGATTTTTGTACTTATGTACATTAGGGAGGTAGGGATAGGCAACGACTTCATGAACGAAACCCAAACTGCACAGGCAGTAGTGCAAAGAATCAACAGCTGGGATCTCATTCCATTAAAGAGTCTTTGCACCACAGAAGAAATCACCAACAGAATGAAGAGACAACCCACAGAGTGGGAAAAAAATTTAGCCAGTTTCCTTCAGATAAAGAACTCATATCTAGAATATGCAAAGAATTGAAAAAAATCAGCCCCCCCCCCAATTTAAAGACTCCATAATGGGCATCTGGAACGAATAGACACTTTACAGATGAATAAGTAGAAATGGCAAATAAATATATGGAAAAATGTTCAACATCACTGGTCATTCGAGAAATGTAAATTTTAAAAATGCTGAGATTCTATCTCACCCCAGAAAGCAAGGCTATTTTCAAGAAATCAACCAAAAACAAATGCTGATGAGGCTGAGGGACAAAAGGAACCTTGCTCTACTGTTGTTGGGAGTGCAGACTGGAAATCAGTGTGGAGATTCCTCAGAAAATTAGGATTAGAGGTCTTGTTTGACCCAGCTATCCTCCTGCTGGGTATCTTCCCAAAAGAATTAAAAGCATCATACCACAATGATATATGTGCACCATGTTTATAGCAGCACAGTTTGTAATAGCTAAAGCTTATAAACAATCCAAATTCCCCTCAACCCATGAATGGATAAAAATGATGTGGTTTTATTTATACAGTGGAGTACTACTCAGCCATAAAGATAAACCTGAGACATTTATAGCTAAATGGATACAACTTGAGACCATACTGTTAAGTGAAATAAATAGGACACATTTATGTGTAAATATCACCTTGTCTCTCTGGTGTAAGAAACTGAAAGGGTAAATAAGGATCAAAATGTATAATAGATAATATGAAGTAGGATGAAAAGGAAAGGAAAATTGTGAATGGGGAGGGGAGAAAAGGAAGGGAAAAGGGAAAAAACAAGAAAAGAAGGGAAAAATGGAAACAAAGTTTTTGTATATAAGGGGAGGAAGGGGGCTGAAGGGAGGGGCGGGGATTGGGAGAAAAAGAGGAATCAAGAGATACCATGTGCAGGCACAAACTCTCTTTGATGAATGGGATCGCTATGTATATTTAAATGGTACCGATACAATTAATTTAAAAAAATACATTGTGGCAAAAATCAAAACAAGCAAAAAACAAACGAAAGATGTGAGCCCCAGGTCAAAGAATGAATGGCCCGGTGTCGCCATGCCGAGAATTTCAGGACTGGGCAGGGCCGTGGGACACCTGAAACTGTTCCCTCCAAATAAACCCCGACCCCGGCTCGGCTGCTGCACTGGCGTCCACATCTGTCTGAGCTCCATTCCTCCTGCCCGCCCACATTCCTGCGGGGTTTTCTTGGGCAGCTAACTATGCTGTCCCCTCATGGGACTGCAGGGGGACTAATGAACTCACACCAGCTCCGCAGGAGGGAAACCAGGACAATGGAGGGGTGTCTCTCTCCTGTGGGGGCTGAATGTTCAGCGCAGTTTTCTTTATTGTCTAGCTTTCATCTGGATCAGGTAGTTTATTCAGAGAGGTGAAAAATGCTCAGTGACTCCCAGGAAGGATAGCTTAAGAGGCGGTGTTTCTTTATCTGCTCCCCCTGGCAGGTCTGGAGTTCGAGGCGTTCCGGGGAAGGGAGGAGCAGGCACGTCCTCTCACCTTGGGGCTCCCCACCAGTGACCACCAGCGAGTTTAGTTCCGTGCACATGTACTGTGGCCCCTCAGCACCTGAGCCAGTGCTGTCCAGCAGAACTATCTGGAATGATGGAAATGTTCTGTAGGCTGTGTTTTCCCAACCTAGACACCAACTGCAGGACTTCTTAATCCTTTTATGCTCCACAGGCTCGTAGCAAAAGGATGGCCAAAGAGAAGCTCTTTTTTTTTTTTTTCAAAGAGAGGTTCTTGTTCCCTCAAGGGCCTTTGTGAGTTTTAGGGAAAGGGAACCCTAAAATATTTTCATTCTCTTTCATAATCACTCATTTTTAAAGTCCCGTGGGATGCAGACTTTCAGAAGTATGTAGAGAAACAGGAATTCCCAGATGTCGGGAGAAGGCAGCTGTTCGTGTCCTGTGGGCTGCCCTGAGACGCCTCAGCGGGAGCTGGGTGGAGCCTGTCCGCAGGGGACACGGATGAGCCTGCTGCCCCAGGATGAGCGAGCAGAGGAGGCCCTGGCACTCCCAGACAGACGACAGCCCTGCACCTGATTTTCATTTCCAGAAGGTCACAGAAATGAACTCCACAAGGATTGGCAAAAATGGGCCAGTGAGGAAGACCTGAAAGTGAGCTTGCTGAGGACGCTGGGCACTGCAGGGACACGAGCAGGAGGGAGGACAGCCCTCCTCCAGGCTCTGCAGGCTCTGCTTTCTCAGCCCTGCGCGTCTCTCTGCCTAGTCCATGACTTCCTGGCCACTTGCCAGTTAGACGCAGCCAGGCCCCACTGGACTTCTACCTTGCCCTCGCTGTCCCGGAGTGGGCTTGAGGACAGGGATTCTCCCTCCTCCTCTAGCACGTCCACACTCGGGCAATGGGGCACTGGGAAGTGGGGATCAACTGCCCCGACTCTCACGTGCTGTGGACGCCTGGTTTCTCCCGGTCCAGCCAGGCTGTCAGAGCCTGCAGTCCTTTCTGTGGTGGCCGTCAATGTAGACAGTGCCGTCTTCCTTGGGAGCGCTTGGTTCTGTCGGGTCTCCGCCTCGCCCAGTGGTGCTGTCTCCTGGCAGCCCTGCCAGTGCCCGTTCTGAGGGGCGTCTCCTCTCTCCCTTCCCTTCCGCTTCGCCCTCTCTCTTCAGGCCACAGGTGCCGCTGTCCCTCCTCTATGGCGCTCTCCTGCCAGTCTTGTGGTTATGGTGCCCCCCCTGCCAGGTGTCTCCTTCCGGTCTCCAAGCCTCTGCCTCCATCCTCACTGGCCGCGGTCACTTCCTGATGGGCTTGGATTCCAGACAGGTGACTGGGCCCCCAGGTGGGGCCGCCCGCAGGCCAGGCCTCGGGCCTGCAGTGTTGCTGTGCCCACAGGGCACAGTGCCGCCGCTCCACTCCCCAGTTTATGGCTGTGCGAGCCGAGACAGTCACCTGCTCTCAGCCCCCTGCCCTCCCCTTCGGGACATGACACTGCTTGACCCTGCCCTGTGGTCTGGGGGGCGCTCTGTGGGCTTTCTGAGTCCCTTGAGAGCCCCCACTATCATGGGGCGGATCTGAGACCCCAGCGGGCTTCATCTCCCCAATGAATGGGGTAGATTTGTTCCCGGGAGGGAGGGCAGGGTCCGACAGCGAGGATGGTGCCTTAGGCCTGAGGTAGGTTCTGGGTGGGACTCCTGGGACCTCTTCGTTTTGGAGACACTAGAGTCCTGGAGCTCCACGAGGTCCCAGGCCACGGCTGGACTCTGGGACCCCCCCTCCCTCACCTGATGGGCCAAGCAGGTCTCAGCTCGCATGGTGGTCGGTCCTGGGACAGCGGACGGCAGCCGAGAGCAGGGAGCGAGGCCTCCCCCGGGGGCAGGGAGAAGGGAGGGAATGGCAGCTGCAGCAGCCTGGCCAGGACCTTGCCTTGCTAGGTGTGGTCTTTAGGCTTTGCCTCTTCTAATCATGGTCCTGACCTGGAGAGGCGCCCGAGGGGAGCCCACTGCTGACCCCAGGGCCAGCTGACAGGCCTCGTCGCTCTCTGGAGATGCTCGGGGAGCTCAGTGCCCGGCTTCCAATCAGCACCATTTCAGGCAACTCCTGGGACTGGCCTGGTGTCCCCAAGGGTCCCCTGAATAAGACGGGCCCTGCAGACCCAGGGTGGCCCTGCTGTGCCTCCTGGTGTCCCACAGAGGAGGACTGCCCTTCCCCCCGTGTCTCCTGCTGTGCTGCCTCAGTGGAGGACACGGTGACACCCACTGGGTGAGGAGCTCTAACTCCCGGGAGCCCACGGGGCCCCTGAGCTTGGCCTTTAGCTGGTTCTGAGAGGAGACTCCTCTGGCTGGAATGTTTCACTCTCACCTCATCTCTGGGCTGAGCCCTCCAGTGCCCTGTGGCCTCTGTGGCAGTCTCCATGCTGCTGTCTGTCCCCTGGCCCTGCTGCTGCCCTGCTCCCTGTCAGTGAAGAACAAGGGCAGAGTCAGAAAGAACAGGCTTGGCCCTGGCTCGGCCACTCTGTGGCTTAGTGTATTTGGGCACCAACGTCATCTTGCGGGACCTCAGTTTGCCTTCGTACAGTGGGGATGCACAGCACCCCTACCTCCCGGGTCACTGGCCGTGTCATCCGGGCAGCCCTTCCTGGGGCTCTCGGTCCTCATCATGTGTTTAGGGGGGAAGGCACAGGTCCCCAAGGAGGAGCACTATCGGCCTCGAGGTCCCCAGGGTCCTTGCTAACGTGAAGGCAGGAGTTGTTCTTTCCTGCAGCAAGCTGTCCTCTGTCACCATTCACCTGCTCCAGGAGGAGACCCAGGGATGGTGGCTTCCAGAGGCGGAGGCTGTGTTCACTGTGATGCTCCTCATACAGCATTGTGATTGGCACAGAAACTGCTACATCTGTCAGCGTCTCCAGCCCCCGGAGCCAATTCAGTGCCCCTGAGAGAAAAAGCTACACATCTCAGGGCCGTAACTCCCCAGAGTCCCGGTTTCACCCAAGAGTGGCTGCTGCTACCTGAAATCCTGAAGCTGTTTCCCAATATCTGTACCTGTCTTCCCTTGCAAGGGGAGCAGGTGTGCACCATCAGCAAACATTTCTGAGATTTGATCTCCATGTTGCCAAGTCTTATGTGAAGATGATGTCCCTGTCTACAGCAGGATGCCGAGCACAGGAACACAGTGGCCAGGACAGTCCCCACCCTTGATGGCCTGTGTGTAAAGACAGAGCCACACGGAAGTGTGGAACTGGAGCTGCCTTCGGACGAGAGGCCTGAGGTGGGGCTTGGGGCCACAGCCACGAGTGAGCATGCGCGGTGTCCTGCCTGCTGTCCTGAACATGGGGCTGTTTTTATCCAGCTCGCTCTCCCGGGCGTCCTCACGGGCCACCCTGCACCTTGTCCAACATCCGGGTGGCAATGCCACTTTCTTGGAGAGGCCTCTCCTCACACCCCGTCACATCTCCTATACAGACCTCCCCAACACTGAGGTTTTGTTCCATGCCAGGCTCTATATTTCTTCTTGCCACTGACATATTACATAGTGAACTGCCTGTTTCTGCCTGTCAGCTCTGCACACACACACCCACACCCACACCTATTAACAGCAAGACAGCAAGAACTTGGAGTTTCACTTCATCTTACTTTATTTCTGTATGCCCGATTCCTGGTGCCGGGAGCAGTGCTTGCCCTAGAGTAGACTCCAGCAAACACAAATTAAACAAGTGAGTGGACGTGGGAGACACCAAGATGGCGCGGACTTCACCTCCACACTCCAGTGGTGCAGTGTTCGGGAAGGAGAATCGCCACTCAAAGCCGAACCAAACACGGTGGCTGCTGCAGTGGAAATGTGTGTGTTGCACTGGTGGAACATGGGGGAGGGGACTGTTCGCTCTTCCTGCTGGGGAGGGAGTGTGCAAGGAGGCAGCTTCTCCGAGAGGTCATGGTTCACCTGAACCTTCAGTCAGATTTTGCCAGGCAAGGGGGGGTGATCACAGAGTCACGCCCACCTCCACTGCCTCACCTCTAGGACTTCATGCAGCCCCCACTGTACAGCCTGGTGCTTTCTTTCCAAGGTATGCTGGGCAGGCTGCAAGTTGTCGCTGGTAAGTCACTGGTAAGTTCTGGGGTCTCCAAGGGGACTGGGCCTCCCTGCCCCCCCCCCCACTTCCTTCTTTCTGTCTGGCTTTCTCACTTCGTCAGTGGTGTTTCCTGAGATCCCCTCCCAGACACTGTCCTTGTGGATCCTTGATTGGGTCTGCTGGAGAGCCACGGCCCCAGGAGTAGGAAGACATGCACACGAACAAAGGGCTGGACAGTGCCAGGCAGGCTTGGGGAGAGGGAGACTGGGTCAAAAGCCAGCACCAGCCACCTGCAGCTCCAGTGTGAGGAGCACGTACAGGTGACATTCAGTAATGCCGCATGGAGGGCCAGCCTGCAGCTTCCTCCCCGCAGCCACGACTTTCAGCGCTGAGGTAGCTGGTTAGTTCTCCCTCATTTTCTTTGGTGTCTGTCATTTCGCACGCTTCTTTCTCACTCTGTCCCCATGAGGAAATAAGCTTTCTGTTGTGGGAGCCAACTGTGTGGCCCCGGGAGAGATGCTCAGTGCCGATGTGCTGGTGGGCGGGCACAGCCTCGGGTGGTCTTGCGGGGAAGGGGGAGCAAGGCAGGTGCAGGAAGTGGGGAACCTGGTGGGGCCGTGGCTCCCTCAGGGCACACGTTCAGGTGGAATGTCGTTGTCGCTTTAGCGAAGTCTTGCGTGAGTGGCCACTAGTTCCGAGAGATAATTAAACAGTATCTGAAGCACGAACGATCAATATGATTGCCTCTGAAAGGCAGTGACAGGAGTAGCCAGTGTTCTGTGATATAAATTCGTTCTCACGGGGGCCGTAAATCTTGCCAAGAGAGGAGGCGGTGGCCTATGGCACGGGGCCTGCTGGCTCCCGCGTGCCTTCCCTAGCTAAGCGACCATGGACCTTTGGTCTCATCGGCGGCTGGGAGGAAATTGAGCCGCCAAGCTGCATGAAACTCCCGCTGGAGATCTGGAGGAGGATGAATGGTGCTTAAGTAACAAGAAGACCGTGAACTCAAACTATTAAAAAGCAATTCCAAGACCAGCCCCGCCCCTCACCTTTTCCCTGTGATGAAGCCCCAAAGTCACGGTGTCCCTTGGTCCTGCTCAGGTGGGCGCCGCTCTTTCTCATCCTCCTGCGTGGGAAGTGCTGCTTCCCAGAGAAGGAGGGTGGAAGCTCAGCCCCTTCCTCCTGTTGCCTCAGTTTTGCCCCAGCCTTGGGGACCAAGCAGGGATCTCAAGGCCGAAGTCACCAGTTCTTCTGTAGGTGTGTCTAGGACAAAGGCTCACAAGCCCACTTTTCTCTGATTTCTCAAGCGCCTTTTCCAATGCGCGCTCCCTGCCGCCTCATGCACTGCTTGCTGTGGAGAGAGGGCAGGTGCCCGTGAAATTGGGTCGGCCCCTGGACAGGTGGCTCTCAGTCTGGGGCCGCCTCGGGGGAGACGCAGCCCTGTGGGCCTGGATGCCATGAGTGTCTCCCGCCTCACGGGCCCCCCTTTCCATTTTTTTTTGTTTTAAAGTTAAATTTTGATCATTCGTTTTATAGGGAAAATTGAATCCCAGCGCTTGGAATAAAGTTAAAGGCCCTTTGCCCAGCCGTCCTCA
This sequence comes from Heterocephalus glaber, assembly GCF_000247695.1. The sequence continues at coordinate 77,936,721 of NW_004624730.1, forward strand.
CCTGCATCCTCCCCAGAGGTCGGAGCTCCCTCGGGAAGATGTGTGTCCCTCTGTCCTTTCTACTCGTCACCATGCATGCCACGTGCCGTGTCCTAAGAAGTGTGGGTCTGCGTGAAGGAAAGTCACCAGGTTTCTCACAGCACTCAGCCTGTTTCCCCTTCCTAGTCTCCCTGGGCTTGAGGACTGGGCTCAGTGCCCCTGCTCCACTCCACGGAGGGCAGGAGGCCGAGGTCCACACTCGGGCATCTCCACCACCGGCTCCACAGCAAGGGCGTCTTTCTCTATTGGGCTCACACAGAGCAGACGGTGTTTTGCTAATTTGTATAAAGATGTGGTTTTTGCTACGGCGGCCCTGGACAATTTCCATGCTTGACTTAATTGCTTCATAGTGTTCTTTGGTGTGGATCCAACCCTATGCCTGACACTCGGGGTGTTGCTGCTGAGCCCCAGCATCCGAAATGCGTCAGTAGCCCTTCTGGTGCACGTACGCAAATGCGTCCTCGGGAAAGAGGTGGCCAGTGCTGAGTTGCCCTCGGAAGGGCCTTTCAGTGTGCAGGCCGCAGGACCTGCCCGAGTGCCTGTTTCCATCTTGCTCCCCAGTCCCCTGTGCTGCCAGGCTGTGATCTTGTCAGCGGCCTTCTGGCTCAGCCCATTTGGGCTGCTGTAACAAAGCAGCACACACCAGGACTCGTGGACAGCAGAAGCCCATTTCTCACTGTTCTGGAGGCTGCAGTTCCACCAGGACGGTGGTGGATTCCATGCCTGGTCCACAGACCATGCCTTCTCACTGTGTCCTCATGAGTGGAGGGACCAGCTGGCTTGCTGATGTCTCTTCCATGAGGACACTGATCCCATCCGTGAAGTGCTCTCCTCCCAACCCGGCTGCCTTCCTAACCCGCCTCCCAACATTGCCACAATACGGGGGGGCCAGGGCTCCTCCCCTCCGAATGTGCACCTGGCTCTGGGGCTGCTCCTGGCTTCTCCATTGACTCTGTCTCCACCTTGGCTCTCGACACCACACTCTGCTGCAGGGACCCTCTGCCTGCTCTGGGTGGGTTCTGGTGGTGCCGGGGCAGTGTCTCCACTGGCGGTGTGGCCAGAACTCAGACTCTCAACCCGCAGGAGCCCGGAGCCTGGGCTGAACTTCTGGCCCCAGTGGGACCGGAGCATTTTGTGGTTAGACATGCTCTTCTCCTAGGCAACAGCTCTTCTGGTCTGGCTGGGACGTTTTACTGCCAGTGCCCAGATCCAGCGTCACCGGAGAGGCAGTGGGAGGATGAACTTTCATTGCTCCCATAAAGAGCCAGCCCTCAGCTCTGTTCCCATGGGTGGGGCTGTCACACGGGAGGATCTTCCCATGTCTGTGAGCCCCACGGCGGCAGCCTCCTGCTGGGCTCAGCCTACTTTTCCGCAAGGGGGCAAGGATTTCTCCAGCACCTCCACTGCACCTGCTTGTGGCAGGGGGAGGTGGGTGGGGAAGGGGGAAGGAGCTCATCGGCGCCATCGTGAGGACAGAACCGGCCTGAGAGTGTGCTGTCCAGTGTGGACGCGCCAAGGCCTCAGCCGCTCGCTGCGCTGCAGGAGGCGCAAGGACCCGGTGCTCGCGTGTCAGGAGCACAAGGCAGCACAGCCCTCTCTCACAGTCCCGTCCTGGTCGTCTGAGCCCAGGGAGCGTGTGGGTCCCCGAGCCGGCTCTGTGCTGACTCCCGTGTGCAGCACAGAAACCCTGGGCGGGGTGGCTCCACCTGACTCAGACTCTGATTCACTCGGGGAGTTTGGCAACTTTATGGTCCCCACAAACCCTGCCTCACATTCTGGGGAGTTTCAAGGGTGGGAATCTGCCTCCCCCACCGCCACCTGCCTGGCAGGTGCTGGTCAGTGACTGTGGGTGGGTGAATCACCCCAAGTAGCCAGAGTTAAGTGGAGGCCTGGAGTCCCGGGCTTTAGGCCCTCCCAGCTGTGGCTCTCCGGGAAACAGCAGACAGGGTGTCGGGCAGCAGGTTGGTGAGCCCCGGCCTCACGGTGGCCTGGCTGGGGACCCTGGCTCAGTTGCTGACCACGCCTGGCATCCCAGGGTCCTCCTGCAGGCCCCCGGCTGGGCACCGGCTTCAGCACGAGTTTCTCCTCCTGGCTGGGTTGTCCTGCTGGTCACTCCTCCTCCCCTCCCAGCAGGAGCCTTGTGTGTGGCTTCCTGTGAGCCGAGCCCAGCCCAGGCTGGGGCTGCTCCTGCCCTCCTGGCCTCAGCCGGCCAGCGCCCTGGAGACCGCTGAGCAAACAGCCCCAGAGCAACCTGGCAGGAAATGGAACAAAGAGCTGCTTCTTTCATCGGTGCCTTTGTCAGAAGGCAAATGGCGAGAAAATAACCTGAGAAAAAGCTGGAACAAGAGAAAAATAAAATAAGTTACATAATACTCTGATGACTTCAGGCATTTGATCAGTTTTTACTCAAGTAGCATGTGATTATTATGTGCCTGTGCAGACGTGTGACAGACACACTTGTGCAGCTTGGCCTGTGAGAGTTCACAGTGTGACACAGGAGGTAGGGATAGGAGCTCAGGTACAGTGCAGCCTGCGGGGGGGCGGCTCGCTTCCCCTTCTTTCTCCTCCTCTTCCTCCTCCTCCTCTCCCTCCCTTCCACTGCTCTTCTCCTTCTTCCCCTTCCTCCTCCTGCTCTTCCTCCTCCTCCTCTCCCCCCTCCTCCCCTTTGTTAGTTTAGTGAGGTCTGTCTGGGAGTGGGTGACTGCTCATTACTGCCGTGTCCCTACTGCCTAGACTTAGGCGGGCCTGTGGCTGATGCCTAACAATTATTTGTTGAGTGAGTGACAAAGTGAACGCGAGGACCCTGGAGAGTCCAACACCACAGGGCCTTCAAGCCCCTGGAGACGAGAGGTCCTGAAGACCTAAGCAGAGAGGGAGGTGGAGGCAGGGAGTACGGGGTTGGAGGAGGGGTTTTCCAAGTGGAGGGGAGAGCCGCGCATGGGCGAGGGCCTTGCTGGGTTCAGCCATGGGACCAGAACAGGCAGCAGCGCCGTGCCCTGCAAAGCTGTGGAAATGTCACCATGGGACAGGACCGTGGGGGCTCTGCCAAGCACGCAGAGCTTGCATTCCATAGTGAATGTCTGTTATTTTAAAAATTCGGAGTGAACAAGATGTCAAGAGAAAAGACAACAGTCACCTTTACTAGCCCTGAGGCGACGCAGGTCCTGAGCCCGCAGAAGGGGGCTCGATGCTGCCATTCGGGAGTTGCTGGTGTCTGGCGGGGAGGCATCAGGTCTGCGGGAACCTGGCTGTCTGCTGGGTGGTCAGCGTGGGCACAGATGCAGCAGGGCCGGTCGGGACAGGCGTGGCATCTCCTCATAGATGCCTCATTCGGGGCTGCTCCGGACCTTTGGGCAAAGGTCAGGAGCCCCTGAGAGGCAGGCGCTGAGCCCTAAAATCCAAACCCAAATGTGGATTTCAAAAACAGAGAGACGTTCAAAGAAGAAAGCATTCACCTATCTTCCCCAGGCAGAATCTCGCGGCTGCTCCCTTTTCTCTCTCTGTTATGTTCACACAGGTAGAATTAAATCAGACTGGATTAATGTTCCGGAGATACTCACTGTGCTCTTCTGCCTTTGTGTAGGTACTGGGGGCACAACACACACAAATGCACACAGAAGATAAATAATAGAGTTTTGCATCCCTTTCCTTTTACCACTTTCTTCTGAATTCCAGTTTGGAATTAGTATTCCTAACAACCTTTGCTCGAAGGACATTTTTATTCTGAAATAACCCTTCACAGCTCTTTGATGATGTGCCCGTTTCTCCACATTCCACTGCTCCCTAAACTTGGTGGACGGAAGCTATTTGGTACGCCTTTAGAACCACTGCCCCCCTTATTAGGAAATTGGTTTGGGGGGCGTTGGACTCAGGTCCTTGCTCTGCTACTGGCCTGGAGTCCAGCCATGGTGCTGTTTCACTGTTCCAACAAGAGGGCTTTGTGTGCTGAGGAGCAGCCAGCCAAGAGTCCTGCAGCTCTCAGGTGTTCAGGGGGCGCTGCTCAGCCTGCCTCTGCCGGCGGCGGAGGGCAGAGTGAGGGGTCAGCAGCGTCCTGGTTCCCTGAGTCCCCAGTGTGCTCCTCTGTCTGCTGCTTGGACTCTGCCTCTTCCTCCACATCCTCTCATATTCCTTTTATTAACCAGAAGAAACCACAGATTCCCTGGTGAGCCAAGTAGAGCTTGGGGCTGGACAGTGACGGCTTCTTTGTTGTTCTTCCCTCAAGCACTGTCTATAACCAAGATGTCCAGGCTGGTGATTGCAGACCTCTTCATTCTTCATCTGATGTAATGCTAAGAGCCCCAGAGAGCAATGAGACAAGGACAATGGCAGCTCCACTCACCGAGCGCCTGCAGGCACCAAGCACAACCACTGTGCTTTACGGACAGGGCCGCAAACCCACTCAGAAGCGCAGGTCAGGAGCTGCTGGGACTCCGCATGTGGACACGGGAGCTGCCAGCCTGGCAGCTGCGGCCCAAAGCTCCAATCACCCCAGACATGCAGACACCGAGCCCGGCTGTCTGGAGGATGAGGGGGTCCCGGTGACCCCCGGAGCCCTTTGGTCTTTGCTGTCTGCGAGTGACGGCAGCTGCTCTTCTAGGGTCTCAGGCCGTGCACTACCAGGATTCACACGTCCCAGCCCAGGCTGCGGAGCAGTGCTCCAGGCGCTCTGATTGAGGCCCCTCTGTGGTCCCCGTGCCCTGGCCCAGCCTGGGAACCTCACCATGAGTCCTCAGTGCCCACGGGCTGCAGGTGGGGCTGGCCTGGCTCTGACTGCCTGTGGCCTGGGCGTGGCTGTCACAGTCCTGCTGGCAAACCTGAAACCTGGTGCCTCGCCCCAGTGCCTCCGGGGGTCAGTCTGTCCAGATTTGACCCAAATGGTACCAGGTGACACTGCTGAGACAAGGCGACTCCACCCTGTCCTCCCAAATGGTTTAACTTGTGCTTTCATGGTTCCTTTTAGCTGATTCAGACGAATGGTGGTAGCCGGGATAACCTGGCTTGACTGGGTTGCAGGGTAGGCGTGCCATGGGTGCAGGTGGGACATGGAGCCCCTCAGAACAGTGCCCACCAGCGTCTCCTGGCGTCTATGCCTCTCGGAAAGGGAAGACTTCACAGCATCACCAGGGATTCTCTGCCAGAGACCAGCCCTCTGCTGCATCTGATCCCTGGACATCGGAAGAGGATGGCAGCCTGCCTGCTGCACAGGGAGGCTGGGGAGCGCTGGCAGGGCCTGCTGGATGAGGCAGCGTTGGCAGCGGCCCTGACTGTGAGGGCTAGAGCCAAGGCCTGGGGCAGCTGAGGGCTCAGTGAGGGCACCTCACCTGGCAGATGCCTCGAGGAGTCCCCTCATCACTTGTGACCTACAGATCGCACTGGGGAAGATCTGAAGCCCTCGGGGCCAGAGTGTGTTGGGTTGTGGAGTTTTCCAGATTTTACATGAGCGCTGTGGTATCTGCACTGTACACTGTGGAACAGCCCTTTCCGGGATGAGGGTGGTCCCCAGACCAAACGCGTTTGCGTCAGCCATGGGAGGTACTAATACTCATACTAAGCGGAGCAGTTGAAGACCGTAAGTAGCTCTGTGTTCATTCAGGTCAGGAGCTATCCCCTCATCACCCTAGAGGCTACATTTAGGAAAGCGTTTTCAAGCTTTAGAATTTTGTGGATAAGGAATTGTAGAACTCGCAACCTTTCTGAAGGACAATTTAACAATACTTATGAAGAATCTGAAAATGTACAGGCACTGTCACCCAACAATTTTACTCCTAGGAATTAGTTCTAAGAAAAAAATTCGATTACATGCAACAATTTAGCAATAAGGAAGTTTATTGTAGCATCCTTTTTGTTTGAATCTAAAACAAAACAGAAACCATCTAAATATACATGAGTAGGGGATTAAAGATTATAGAAATACAATACCCAGGCAATGGAATAAGAGGTGGCCCTTAAAATGTGATGTGTGCTTATTAATTTGGGAAGTTGTGCGTGATAGGACATACTACATAGAGATAAATCTAAGGTATGACCAGATGAAATATGAACCCTATTTATATAATGAAACCTGGAAGATCCATGTCGATTGGAGTTATCTCTAGGAGTCAGTCTGATGCATGGTCTAATTTATTTATTATTAATGTGGATTTTCCATTTTCTTTGTTCTATGTTTGAAAAGTAAAACTATTCATCAATAAGTTTTCCTCAATATCAATTGTCCATCAATAATTTGAAAGGATCGCGATGTTTATAGGCTAAAACAAAAGGTTTCTACTCCCCCCATCCTTGGAGGAAACCTTGCAAAAGCCCCTGTGAACACCAGCCTTGGGGAGTCACATGCGTGTCAGTCTGGTGTGGTTCTTTCCAGAGCCTTTCTGTCCCACGATACAGACCTCAAAGTTGCTGTTTCCAGTCCCGGAGTCATCTGTGTCTTCCAGCTTCTCTTCACTCTGTCAGGAACCTCTCTCTGCTCTGCAAGGCTGTGCCTCCACGCCCTTGATCCCTCCCATGGTGTTAGACATGTTGGTACTTTTTGTTTATTTGCTCTCTCAAACATTGTTGCGATGAACACCCTTGTACGTGCGAGTTTGGGCACAAGCGCACACATTTGTGTGGAAGCATCCTTAGTGATCTTTTTACAGTGAACGTGTGGGGCTGAACATATTGAAAGATTCCACTGGACTGTCTCTAAAGCCCTGCAGCCACTCCAAGGCCCATTTTGGAAACCTCACTATGAATGAGCTATTCAACAGTGCTGCCTTCTAAGCAAATACCACGTATTTGGGGCCACACGGATTTTTACTTGTTCACTCGCACCAAGGAGTGTCTGGCCCAGGCCGTACATGGGCCCAGTGCCCCCACCTGCAGGGGCAGCTGTGGTTGCCAGAGCTGAGAGGGAGTGGGGATTGTCCTTGGGTGGCTCCGGGGATGCCTGTCACAGATGGCCCGGTGACTGGGGCCTTTCCCCACTGTTGTGGCTGCTGACTGCTCCTTCAAGGCCTCCGTCACTGCTGTGAGTGGTGATGGCCCAGGCAGGGGTGGGTCCCCAGAAGCTTGGGCCGGGTGGGTTTTCAGGGGTGAGGGAGCTCTTCAGTAGGGCAGGCAGGCCCAGGGCTCCTCGACTTGGGCCCCACCCTGGGCCTCGAAGGCCTCCCTCTGGCCTTCCCCTTCACGTTTCCTCAGTTTGCCTTTCCGACCTCCTGGACGGGGAGGTTGGGCATGTTCCTCCCCCGCCTGCCCCTTTCGAGCTTCTTATTAAATAGGCAGTGTGTCCCGCAGCTGAGGGGTCGTAGAGTTAGGGAGCCCATTTTCTCCTTCACCCCAGCGCCGTCATACCTGCAGCTCCCTGGGGCCTGGGCGTCATGGGCTGGAAATTTCCACCTCTTGTGTGCAGAGTGAGAAGAGACGAGTCAGCAGAATGTCCCCCCAAACTCAGACTGGACTCAACCGTGAGGCCAGAGCCAGCTCCTCATTTCCTGCCTTGGCTGCTCTGTGCCCAGCCCTTCCAATAACGCCGTTGTTCCGCCCCTGTAATTAGTGGGGGCATAATTAACACAGGAGAGGAGCCCTGCGAACAGATCTGAGCACGTGCGTCCTCTGACACAGGTCGGGAGGCAGAAGCGCACAGGCTTCTACACGTCGGCCAGCAGCATCCGGGCAGACAATGGCTTTTCCTCCTCCTCCAGGCACATTTGTGTGCTTTGTGCAGGGACCCACCCCGTGGAGGAGAGAGGTGGGAGAGTCCTGAGACACTGAACTGGGAGGGCTTGGAGAGCTGGGGAAATTATGGGTGGAACTGCACTTTCAACAGGAGCACCGCTGGACGGTGAAGGGGTCGAGTCTGGGGCTGGCTGTGGGTGACATCAGGGTTCATAAGGCAGCTGCTGTGTTAGGCACTGAGATTCAGTCTCCTTTAGTCCTGCTACTGTCGGGGTGTGATATGTCTCCGAGGCTCACGCCTAGGAGGGTTTGGTTCCCACTGCAGCTGCATTCTCTGGTGGGCTTTGGCGGGTAGTCACCATGCAGACTCCGACTTCACGCTGGATTAATCTATCCATGGCTCATAATGTAACAGCATCATCGAGAGGCAGTGGAAGCTTAGGAGGTGAGGTTCTGTTGAAGGGAGAGGGTCATGGCAGTGACCTTGGGGACTGTATTTCGTCCCCATTCCTGCCCTCTGCCTCTTGTTTGCTACACAGTGAGCCACTTTGCTCCACCCACCACGATGCTCACCTGGGCCCAGAAGCAACTGAGCCAGGGACCATGGACAGAACCCTCTGAAACCGTGAGCTGCAATAACTTTCCCTCCTGTACACGACTCTCAGGTGTTTGTCACCACGATGGAGAGCTGACCAACAGTCCCTGTTGTGCACGGTCAAGTCTCACCATTTACAGGTGACACCAGGGTCCGGGATTGGGGTTTGAGTAGCTGAAGACCACAGGCAGGGGTCCCGACTCTGGTTTGTCTGACTCTTGAGGCTTAAAGGAAAAGCCATCCTGATTGCAACACCAACTCCTTCTCCCTGGGTCAGTTCTCCTTGGAGTTTGGAGCGGAGCAGTAGGACTTGCTAGGGGATCAGACATGGAAGAGGTGGAGGAGGGGAGGCCAGGATGACTGTGGGGTTCAGGCCCACACTGCTGCCATTTGTTGACATGGGGGAAGACGGGAGAGGAGCCAGGTTTGGGACTCACTGTGACCAGGTGCCTAACAGGACCCCGGGGCAGAGTTGGCCAGGAGCTCAGGGTGCGGGGAGGGGGCTGGGCCGGAGTTACACACGGGAGCCACAGCATCAGAAGAGGAGAGGAGAGGGGGAGGCAGAAGGCCGGGACTGAGCTCGGGGCCCAGAGTCGGCTGGAAGGGAGAAGCACTACCCCGGAAACCGGAGCGGGGCGGGAGGCAAACACGGCTGAAGAAAACCCGCGCAGGGCCCCTGTTGGTGCTGCCTTCCAGCTTGCCGCAGTCTCAGGGCGGCGTGGGAGCCCATGCCTGTCCTCGGCGTAGGCCTTGGCATTCACTCTGCTCTGGGCCTTGAACCTCTTTTTCTCCTCCCGGTTGGATTTCCACTCGCCGTTCAGGTCTCACCCGCAGGAGCCTCTCCCATGATGCCCCGAGCCATCAGACCCTGGTCAGAGCATGGAGCCTGGTGTGCCTCTTCCTGGCCGAGTGACTTGGCCAGGGTCTCAGGCGGCTGTGGGCCTCGAGTGGGAAGGGATCCTGAACTGTGGAGGCGCTGAGCGCGTCTCCTCTCCTTCTCTCTCTCTGTGGCTCCTCACTTCACCCTCCTTCCTTCCCCGTGTGTGGCAGACGGGGCTGGGAACGTCCTGGGGACTCTCGGCCTCCCAAAGGTGAGGAATCGTCACATGTTTTCTTGAAACACAAAGAGAGGTAGGAGTAGGGTTTGTTCTGTGGCCCTTTGTCACTCCCTGCAACGCTCTTGTCTTGCTTTGTCCATCAAGAATCAAGACTTATAATACTGAGCCGTTTCAGAGGTGAGTCAGTGCTAAAGCACCAAGTTCACCTCAAAACGCCACCTTCCTCCGATTGTTTTGTCCCCAGGAAGCAGCTCCTGAAAACAGAGCTTCTTTTGGGAAGAGCGGATGGGATGCTGGACATCCGTGGTTGGATTTTCCTGGGGGGAAACTGAGGCAGGCAGGCAGGGGCAATGCAGGATCTGCAGTGAGACCCGCAGTGCTGCCCCTGGGTCTGTGGGGGAGCAGCCTGGTTGCTTGAGGGCTGGTCTCTGCTCAGTGCCACCTGCTTCTCCCTCTGACATGTGTGAGCTCTGCTACTATCACTCAGTTTAATCCCCATTTAATGGAGCGGTGAGATAAAGACTAAGGATTCATGGGCTCAGCTGGCAAAGGTGCAGTGCAAATGCATGGAAATAAAACATCTCCCGACCCTGCCATCAGATATGCAGATTTTATTTATTTTCGTAGGAGTGCAGTGGCAAGGGAGGTGGACTTCTTCTTTCAGTTCTTGTCATCCTTGGTGGGGCATTAAATTTGGGAGCAGTGTGATCTGTCATGGCGAGAGCCAGCAGGACTGGCGGCAACCTGGAGACGCGGCTCCCAGTTTCCTAATAAATCCAGGTCCTTGCCGAGCCCTGGGGAGGGAGGGTGGCGTCTGGCGAGAGAATGACGGCTGCGCTCGCAGAGTGCCTGGCGGGGTCTTGTGGTCTGGGCCCATAAACCAGATCCCAGGCTTGAGTGGATCCCAGGGTGAGCCTAGCGCAGCAGGAAGCCAGGCCGGTGAGTCATGGGCAGGTCACCCTTGTGGGTACACAGGGCCACGTCCGCTGGGGATGCTGGGGACAGCGTGGGAGTGGCGTGGGGCCGAGGCCTCTCTGTGCCTTTCTGTCTCCAGTGAGGGTTTCCCGGGCCTCTGCTGGTGCTGCGGCTTCCCCTCGCCTGCCTGATTTCCAGTCTGCTTACATGTGATTAGCATGGGAGCCCTGCCTTCGGTCCCTCCTTCCAAGCTGTCTCTGTGTCCTCGTCTTTTGTTCCCATGAGTCTTAGCTGCCAGCATGTAGACTTCCAGGCAGCCCCACACCTGCTCTCTTCCTTCTGTATTCACAGAGCTGCAGCCACTGAACTCCAGGGCCCCTGGTGATGGGGGTGGCTAGCTGTGGAGGGCGCCTGACTTGGAGCCAGCCAGATGTGGCTGCTGCTTTGGGTTAACCTCGGACTCAGCCCAGGCCACTTGCCTTGCCCCCTCCTTTCCCTCCTTGTCCTGTGCTAGGATGTGATAACTGCCACCTCCAGTGAGGGCACCTGAGGTGGTGGTGGGAAGATGAGACCTGCCCGTGCCCCTGGATGACCTCGAGGAGCCGTCATACCGCAGTGCATTTTATAAAGCGTTGCATTTGGAACTGTTTTGTTAGATCATTGTAACTTTGCCTGTTAATCGAGCAATAAACTAGCCCAGACCTCTCTTCTGAGGTCCTGAGCCACCTGTCCAAATCTGGCACCATGATTCTGCTTGGATGACTCTCAGGTCCTCAATTAAAACTCAGGTCTCCCCCCCCGCCCCAAGGCAAGTCTTCTCCCACCTTCTCCTTCTGCAGGTCAGCTCGGGAGAGTCACCTCAGTGATTCAGACGCTAGGATGGGCTTTGTAGGTGCATCCTTTTATCTTATCTCCACATACAACTCGTCACCAAACACTGATTCTGCTTCCCAGGTGTGTCACAGTCCAGTCCATACATTTAGTTTTCTTTTATGGACTTCTAGAGAGAGTGGAGTTCATCACTTACCTCTGTTATCAGTAGAAGTCCCTGCAGAGTTCCTTTTGTTTTGTTTTGTGGCATTTTTATTTTTTGCCTTTTCTCCATTCTTTATGTGCTTTTCTCAGGTCTTCTTTCTGTATCTCCTTTGTGATGTGTTTGGTATGTGTCTTGAACTGGGTCTACTCTTGGGAAACACAAGGTATCTTTGTGTATGGATGTGTTCTGCTTTTAGGATAGTCACGGAATAGGGCTCTCCTCCTAACTTCTGTGATAACACAGCGCTTTATAGATTTGTCAGTGCTGCTGTATGAACCCTGGTCCATCACTCCCATGTCCCCCGTGCATTCTATACTGACCAGTATGATATTTTGCTTGACCATTGTTCTAATGCTGGACAGTTACCACAAAATCCCTGCTCAAAACTAAAATGTTGCAGAAAAAGGTCTTCTCATGGACAGAGTCCTTCAAGGACCCTGTGAGCTCTGCAGGGTCTACTGGCCATGGGCTGCTCCTGCTACTCCTGTCAGCTCCTGGGCCGCTGACTTCCAGGGTAACGTTGGCTTGCTCCCTGTGACTGCAACCAGCCCCCTGTCCTCATTAGCACAGTAAGGGTCTTTTCCCAAGTGCTTGCCCCTTACAGGATGGAGATTTCGGCACCGCCTGACTTTTAAATTTCACCAGTTTCATGGCTGTAAAGTGGCAGTGTCACATCGATACTTGAGTTGGCCGTTGCCGGGTCCCTCTGCTCTCAGCTTGCTGGCCACCCTCCCTCCACACTTTCCATCTGTTCATCTCTTTGCACATTCCCCCTCGCCCCGGGTTTCCTGTCTTGTCCTTGTTGGCTTGCAGGGAGAGGTCCCTTCGGAGGTGTCGTCCTAACTGAGCACCGTCCTGCTCACATTCGTGTTCCTGAGCATGTTGGTGCCAAGCAAAATGCAAGCAAACAGAGACAAAGGGTCCCCGGTAGTTGGGGCAGGCAGGCCGAGGGGAGACCTGAGTCATCACCCAGGGTGGTCAGACTTCCGGACCTACACTCACCAGCCATCCACAGTTCGTTAGCAGCGAGGGTATTAGCAATTACCCACCGAGAAGTTTTCATTAAATGCTGCTTTAAATTTCTCAACTCTCTATTTTGGAGTGCACCATTAAATTGATTGGCCCATTAAAATCAGCAGTTAAAAATGAGTTCATTGTTAAGAAGGAAAAAAAGATGATAATGATACTGACAGCCACGGAAACGATGGGCCGTCTTGCTCCAAATCAAAAGCATCGGGCTGTTAACACGTGAAATGTAAAACGTGCAAATGAATTTTCCTACTATTAGGCCCGACAATGGTGATTCACTGTGAACAAAACAACATCGTTAATCATGCTAAAGAAATGTTAGTTTTAACTCCATGTGTTTGAGAGTTTTGCTTGTGTTTAATTTGGAAATTAATTTTTATAGTTTTTTAAGAAAAGATTTTGTAACCATGAGGATTTTACAGCTGTTTTTATGTCTCCACATTTTAAATAACATGATCCTAAAACAATCTGGACAAGTGGGGAGTCTGTGGTAACTTCTGCAGGGAGCTTGGGAAACACTGGCGTGTCTGTTGCTGCCACAGGCGGTGAGCTGTGGGATGATCACCAGCAGAATTCCAGGCGCCAGGCGAGCTCACGCGCGTGGATGAGGTCAGAGGACGCTGAGCTGTCTGCAGTGTGCAGGTCTGTAGCGAAGGCAGAGGGCTGACCCTTGGGAGGCCCTCCCTATTCCTGTGAGGTCCAGGAGGGCAGAACTACGTTTCCCAGGCTCCCTTGTGCATCAAGTTCTGGAAGCTTTTAGACTTGGGGGTTGCTCCCCTAGTGAGGAGAGGCTGAGGTGAGCAGAGGCCTAGATCTGCTCCTCCTGGTGCCAGGCCTGCGTGTGGAGACATTTCTGCTGGTTCCAGCGGCTGTCTTTGAGGATGTCCAGAGGCAGCGTGTGGGCAGGGCAGGCTCCCTGTGGCGCTGTGGACGCGAGGCAAGGCTGTGGCACAGATGGCATGGCTCAGTCTCCGGGGGACCCCTGACTTAGGAGAAGCAGCAGCTCTTTCACTGGCTCATCTTTTCCTTTCCAACTTTTCAGAGTCGTTTGTCGAATGCCTCTAATGATTCTGTGAGCTGAAAACACCTGGTCATAATTCACTCCTGCTTAGCCTGGCTAGGGTGCATTCTGCTCTTTGCAACCTAAGGCTGGCTAATGTGAAGCCAGACCCTCGTGGGTGAGACTTTCCGACGGCCAGCTCCTTTTGTATGTGGGCTCTCGCGGAGGCCGAGTGGAAGGCGGTTTGGGTCTTTGCCACGAGGGAGCCCAGAGGAAGCGGTGGCATGGGAGCTGCACAGGCTGTGGTCGGGAGCTCAGGAGGGGATGGGGGTGGCCAGGGAAGTGCATGCTAAGGGTGGCACTGAGTTGGGATGCACGGCAGCCGGAGGGGCGACTGGCGGGAGCAATGGTATGAGTGGCATGTGGGGGTGGAGCCGAGAGCTTGGCCAGGCTGGGCAGCCCGGACGCTGGGACGCTGGGATGCGGCGTGACCCAGTTCGGAGTCCGGGCTTTCGGGCGGTGGAGACTCGAGGGTTTTGAGGAGGGACGACCTGGCAAAAGGTGCCTGCCTGTGAGCGGAGAGCAGTGCTCACAGGCTCACCCTGGGGGTGCAGGTGGCTCTGTGCTTGGAGCCTGGGCTCGGCTACCTGGTGTGCGGTCACCTTGGATCTCAGGAAGGGGAGCTCTTGAGAGACTCAGCTTGGAGACGTGGGAAGAGCGCTCAGCAAGAAGCCGAGATCCCCCCCGGGTTCCTGGGCTCAGGGCTCAGTAGAGAAAAAGTCTGGAAAGGACATTTTGCAAAATTGATTTCTGTAAGTAGCAAAATGGAGGAAATTTCATTTTAGGTTTTTACTTTCTCTTAGGCCATAACAGAAGGTTGATTTTATTGTTGGAAATCTTGTATTTGCAGAGAATTATAATTTGTTGTGTGGAAACTCGAAGGCGGGAGGAGTCTGGATTTCATTAGTACCGGTCTGGGCCAAGCGCCTTGTATGACTGGCTGCACGGAGGTGGGGACACGGAGGGGGTGGGCTTGGTCTCCTTCCTGCTGTGATCACATGGTGCAGTCACCGAGGCTGAGCACTGCGTGAAGGCCCACCGGCTCACACTGCTGGTGGCTGGAGGTCTCCAGCTTGGGACTGCAGCCCCCCCGGGAGGGCCCCGGCTGCACTGCAACGCGCAGAGGAAGGGCGAGGGAACCTGACGCACACTGCGCAGGGCAGGGGAGCAGGCGGGGCCGCAGGAGTCCGCGGCTCCTACCCAGCAGCCCGTCCTTGCGGGAACTCGTCCACTCCGGGAGACCGGCTCCCTTCTCCGGAGGGCGGAGCCCTGTGACCGAGCCACCTTCCACCGGCCCCACTTTGTGACGGTTCTGCTCCTCAGCTTCCCACACCACCCAGGAACTTCTGGGGGACGCGACACCCTGGAATCACTTGCAGGCCAGGGGTGGCTTCCCCCATTCCAGTGGCTTCTGGAGCATAAAAAAAGGCATTGTTTTGGGGTAGGACAGTCACAGAGGAGTCTCGAGATGGAGTGAGAGGTGCCCTTTCACCCCGGGTTTCCTGCCTGAGGCACAGTCTCAGCTCCACGGGCGACAGACAGAGCCCAGGCGCGCAGGACGAGGGTTCTGAGGCTGGTTGGGGAGCAGCCCTCTTCCCCCCTCTCTGCTCCCAGCTGAGCTGCTCACTGTATTTCACTAAACTAAGTTGGCCTCACAGTGCTGTTCAGGTTTATGTACAGACAAGAGCACAGGATCATAAATCCAGAAGTGGTAGACCGAGCACAGCCTTCCTGTGTCCACAGCCCCTTCTCCAACCTGACTTCGAGTGGCCACGGGAGCAGTGGGGCTGGTTTGGTCTGTCAGCAGCTGTCACCGGTGCTCCAGCCTCAGCTCAGCTGGGAAGCAGAGGAAGGAGGTGCTGGGGTCATCGACACAGTGCTTCGCTCCTCCTGGGCCCTCATGCGTCACCTGGGCTCCAGCTGGACCCGCGCTCCCTCCTGGAATTGTCAGTCATCCTGACACGGGAGGAGCACGACTTCCTAGGGAACTGTTTGTGTCTCTGCTGTCCTTTCTTGGTGGCAGCATGGTCAGAGCTGGTGTGGTCCAAGGCCCGTGCAGACAGCACTACCCTCTCTGGTCAGAACGGTATGCAGCAGTCTTGACCGACCGACCGAGCGACCGACCGACCAACCCTCCGCTTTGGTGTTGTGCTGAGCTACCTCCTTTTCCACCGTCCTTGTCGTGTTTGTCCCGGTGATGTTGGGTGGGCTGCTTGTTGCATGGACTCTTTCCAACCCGAGCACACACTTTAGGGCTCTCCAACTCCCTGCTTGGGAGGAGGCCCTGGGTGTCCGCTCCCCCGGGCCTCGTCCCTCTTCCTCCGGTCTCCAGGGAGCCCGCACCAGCCTCCTGGCCTCATGGCCTCAGTCTCGTGTGTTGGGTGCTGCTGATGCTGCCCTGGTCCCGGAGGAGGGAGTTTCGTCGTAAGCCTGGAAGGGAGAGACGTCGCCCTTCTCCTTGGCGTCTGTCTCACTTCCCAGGGTGACAGTGTCGGCCCCCATGTCTGCACACCCGAGGGGTCTCCTGAGTGCCACTTTCCTAGGGGCCGCAGCAGGTGCATCTCGGTGACCTCAGCACGGGGAGGTGGAGGTGGGCCTTTCTGGGTGTCCTCTCCAGATGGCATTCGAACCCCTGCTTCGTTGGCCAGAAGGGCTCTGGCAGGATGCGGGCCGGGCTGCGGACGAGTGGGCCGTGGGTGAGTGGCGTGGCCTTCGGGATGTGGTCTGAGTGGGGAAGGCCTGGGGCACAACAGGTGATAGGAATCGGCCCTGGAGGACAAAGTCGGGGGGGCCGCGGGGCCGCTGAGAGGACGAACAGTCCAGAGAACACGGAAGGGAAAGGTCACAGTGCGAAAACCTGACTGGAGGAAAACAGGAGCCCAGGAAAGCGTGAGTGCAGCAGGGTCCCCGGGGGGCTTCGCAGACACTGCGGAGGCCGCTTCCGGCCGTGCTTCCTGTGGGGGCCCTGGGGGCGGCTCTCCAGAGGAGGCTGGCGCCCGTGGGGAGCCAGGTCCTGGGAGTCGGAGAGGCAAGGGCTCAAGGGAGCCGGGCTTCGCTTTCCAGCACCTTCAGTGCCTGCGGGGGGCTGCTCGCAGAGCCCAGGCCGTGGGTCTCAGGGTCCTGCTGCGGCCGCTGCGCGGTGGCTGCTGTCCCGTTTGCATTGCTCTGAAGAGAGCCTGAGATTAGGGCGAAGGCCGTGATTTCTGAGGAGCGGGAGAGGAGAAGCGGGCGCAGGGTCTGGGCCCAGCTCCGTGGAGAGGGCAGAGGCTCCGGCACCACCCCCACCTCTGCCCAGCCGGGCCCCGCAGGCGGCGCTGGGCCTGCTCTCCGGGCACAGCTGGGTAGGTGGATGGCAGGGAGCAGAGAGAGCACGAGGCGGGATGTCGCCGGCTCAGAGCCCGGGGTGGGGACGGGACGCAGTGGCCATGGCTGAACAGCGAGGGGTGGGGCACCCGGCCTCAGACGGCAAATGCCCCTCCCCGGGCCCCCGGCCACTCCCACGCGGCGCCGCCCTCACGCCGGTGGGTAGCTGAGTGCCCTGGGCTTCAGCTGCAGAGATGTGACCCACCCCGCATGCCAGCCCCAGCCCTGCCGCGGGCCTCCGGGGTCGGCCACAGCCGCTAAGGGGCCGTTCCCCCAGAAGCCCCCAGGGCTCCGGGTCTGTCCCCGTGGGCCAGCGCCTGAGCCCCTTGGTTGAGAACTGGAACGCCCTCCGGGCCATAATCATCTGTCCTCGGTCTGCTTCTTTCACCAGAGCAGGAGCCTTCAGGACGGTTTCATTTATCTCTGTGTCCCCACTGCTAGCGCGGGGCATGCGACGGCACACAGCTCTGTAAGAAACAGAAGCAGTGTCACCGTGAAAATATCCTTTGCATACCAAGGTCACCCGGAGCACGGCCCAGACTGACACAGACCGAGGGAGCGAGTGTGCCCCGAGTGAGTGTGCCCATGCGAGTGTGCCCTGAGCGAGTGTGCCCCGAGCGAGGGAAGGTTCCGATCCCACCCCAACCTCGGCACAAGCTTATTCCACGCAGTAACCCAAATCCCTTATAAAAGGTGGTTTCTGAAGACAAATATCTTGCCAACTCTGGTTTTCTGGGAGTGTATTTCATGTCTAGAAATGTCCCAGATTAGCTCAGAGATAACTCTGGCAAATTGTAGTGGTTTTTTTTCAAATGGAGAACTACCATTTTGGAACATAAATAAGGTATACAACTCTGAAATCATGAGTTGTTTTTTCTTTTGTTGTTCTAAGTTGACCTGGAAGGCAATTCCAAAGGATGATGTAGAAATATATTTTGAACCAGGGAAGACTTGTTAGAATAAGTGTACAGCCTCCCACGGTGACCACTTTGAAAGGAGCAGTTGTTTGGGTATTTAGATATGTTTAATATGACCAGTCTAGTGAAATTATGGCTGCGATTTGCTTACAGGCGAACACAGACAACATTTCCAAAGGCTCAGGCACGGCATGGCCCCTTCCTCCCTGGTCAGTCACACAGACTCCATGGCTAAGAAGCCCCAGACCAGCTTGTGGGCGCACTGAGCATTGCGGGACACATCTGCCACCATCTCCACACTGTCAGGGTCCCTGGGTGTTCGCGCATTGCGGGGGGTTGTGTGTTAGAACGACCCGAGAGCTCTAGCCAGATGTGTACTGACCCAGAAGGGCCGAGCTGCCTGTACCTCCGGGACAGAGACCAGCCATCCGGATTCGACTTTGCACGTGAGTTGGGCTTGGGTCACAAGGAGCAGGGGAGCAGCTCAGGATGCTCAGTTTGCGCAGGGCCTCTATTCCTGTGCCCTGGGCTCTCTGTGGGCATTTCGGGGCTCGCTCTCTGTGGTTGGGCTGTCCAGTGCATCGTGGGGTGTTTTGGACCCTGGGCCTCTACTCCCCAACAGCAGCAGCTGTCCCTCTCTGCCCAGTGGCACAGCAGATGGAGCTGCCCTGCACTCAGTCCCTCGGGTCCCTGATGCTTCTGGGTCCCCTGCACCATGACACCTATGGGTTTTCCTTCTCAGGGCGGCGAGGTGACTCTTCTAGGAGATGCCTTGGAGAGCCTGCCGAGGCTCGTCCAGGCCAAGTGAGCTGAAGAGCTTCCCTGTCTTCACGTGGGACAGGAAGTGGACAGCAAGCTCTCTCAGGCTGCTTAGGGTGCCAGTCCTGCTTGTAAGGGCTCTGCCTGCAGGACCAAATCACTGCTCAGAAGGGCCCTCCTCCTGTTCCCGTCACTGGGGCCAAGGACTTGAAGAGGCTCGGACACCCCAATTGCCGCAGATTGCTGGGACAGGGGCTGGTGGAGAAAGGTTTCTGACGAGGGCATGAAGTTGAGCAGTGTGCAACCTGCCCAGCTGTGCAGAGAAGGTGCATGGGTGATGGAAAGTGGAGAAGCTGCCACGGGCCACCTAGGGCCAGGGTGACTCACGCGCTCCTGGCTGTGTTCCCTGGGCAAGGACTGAGGAGTGGACAGCTGTGACCCCTGAGGCTTCTCTCTGCTCCTCTCTCCTTCCTGCTCGCCTTCTCAGAGGTGGGTGAAGATGCCACGTTCGTGCCCTGCTCTGTCCGTGGCCGCAGCTCTGTAGCAGCCTCAGGCCGCAGCCCAAGTGAGTGAAGATGGACTTCCCAGGCCGCTTGGCCTTGGTTACCGTTCACCCAGCTGTCCCCACGCCGGGCTGGTGCCCTACAGCCTTCTCGCTCTCCATGCCTTCCCCGTTTCCCTCTCGAGGGCAGGGCAGGGGCTTTGCCTTTCAGGGTTCCTCTCCCGTCCGCCCCATCACGCCGGGAAGCAGTCCTGAGTGAGTGTGGTTCCGCTCTGCTCACCCGGTGGGGGTAGTGGCCTGGCGCCACCACTGGGCCTGGAGCAGCCCCTCCCTCCGCCCCAGGGAGGTGACGGCCCCGGGGCTCTGCGGCTTGGCGCCCAAGGTGACGGGAGGATCTGGAGCTCCGTGGGGTGGGGTGCCTGGGGGGGACCCAGAGGTGGGGGAGGAAGCCTCGGAGTGTGGAGAGACAGTGGAGCCCTGGCAAGGCGCCGGCCTGTGACCGGGAGGCCGAGGCCGGGAGGGACACTGCGCAGCTTCGTCAGAGTGGGCGGGAACTTCAGGGAGTGGTGCCTCCGGGGTGCCGGGGTGTGGACGTCTGCAGGCCTCTGTCCCCACCCGAGCCACAGGGCACACAGAGACAGCTGCTCCCCAGCGTGACCACGGCTTGTGAGAGAGGGGTCTGCAGGCGATGGCCGGCTCTGCTGTCCTGCTCTGAGGGTGACAGTCCCCCGGCAGAGTGCCTAGATGAGTCTAATAATGCTGTCCGTTCTTCTGGCGACTTTGCCTTCTGCTGATGGAGAGTGGCAAGGAACCCTGACTGCTCTGGCAAGCTTGGGCCACAACCCTGGGGTGAGGGCTTCTCGTGCTTTGGGTGTCCCCCAGCACCATGCCCTCCCAGGTCTCACTGGCACCACCTCCCTGTGGCACAGGGCGTCCTCGAGGAGGGGGGATTCTTAGCCCAGCATGGGCACAGGCATTGCCTGGACAGCTTTCCCTGTGGGAATCAAAGAAACTCCCCAGGGCTTCTGGTAGACCCGGATCTGATTACTGCCCTTGGCCTGTACTGAGAGACGGTGGAAAAGACTCTCTCCTTCATCCACTCCTTTTTCTTTTTGCCAGTATGCAGCAGACATTGACACCTGCCAGTGTAGCTTCACTTTTTTCCTTTTAGAATTTAAACCCTAAAATTATTTTACTTTAAATTTTATTTTAAAAATTTTTTGAGAGCGCACGTTTGCAGTACGTAGTGATTCCATTCATGTGGGGCTTGGGTACACGAACAGAGCACACCCGATTCTCTTTATGTCCCTCCCCTCCCTCCTCCTCCTCCCTCCATCTCTTGGCTGCTTTCCTACTTGGAAAAGACTACATTTTAAAAAGGAATTCATTGGGATGATGTGGATGGAATCATGAGAGAACGATGACCGACCAGGAGAACCCTAAAACCCATGAAGCAGTCTTCTCTGGGGCCTGCCCATCCGATGCACAGCTCTGCATCACCCACTTGAAGTCCCAGCACCCTCAAGACTCAGAGCCTCATCTAAGCCAAGCTCTGTCTCAGCCCTGCGGGCTGGGGATGTCTCGACCCAGCTGAGCCTGAAAGGAAACTGAGTTTGATTAGCAAAGGAAGAGGACAGTTGCTGGGAACGTACAAACAGCAGGTGCCAATCACTGCTGCCCATGAGAATCCTCTACACACGGTGAAAGCTGCCTAACCACCTGCCTTGGCTTTTCTGAGCAGCTTGGGTTAGAGGGATTAGCTCCACCTGCAGAGGAACAGCCTGCATCACTGAGACAAGGCTGAGACCCAGGTGCAGGTTTGGGGGTTCTCCATGGCGCACTGGGCCCGGGCTCCTCACCTCTCTGAAGACTGGGACTGATTCGCTAACGGGGCAGTCGCTGCCATTGCCAGATGCATGGTGCCTCCTGGAGCCTGCAGTAAGAAACCTTGACTCTGAATCTGGAGCTGTCTCCCAGAGCCCTTAGCTGGCGGACCAGGTGCCCCTCAGGCTGGCTTGACTGGTGCTTCTTGGGATGAGCACAAAGCCCAAGCCCTGTGATGTTGCTTGGCTTTTAACTTGAGATTTCAGCTTTGACTCACTATTTACACCATAGCTTCATGAATAGTCTTCTTTCCTTTTTTGTGTAGGTTGCTACAATGCCTTAGATAATAGCTCCAGTGCGGGACTTTGTTGGCGCTCCAGCCTGTATTTCCTGATCTAATTTCTACCTTTGCTTGTTTCTGCTGTGTACTGATTGCATGATCATGTGATGTGTATTTACTATGACTGGTTTTATCCCTTTTGTGGGGAAAGCCTTGGTGGAAATAGCAGAGCTTCTCCTCAAATGGTTATTGGCTCTGTGTGCTCAGGAAAGATACTCACTTCTCTGTGCCCCAGTCTTCTAAACAATGCCCTGCCTGTGCTGCTGGGTAGTTTAGGGGTCAGGTGAATTTGTGTGCAGAAGGGGGTCTGCCTGGCCTCATTACACACCCAGGAGGCAGCCACCTGGTGAGGAGTGATAGTGCAGTGACGCACATAGAGATTTACTCAGTGTCTTGGTCACTTTTCTCGTTGCTGAGACAAAATACCTGACATCCAAAGTCAAAGGAGGAAAGGTTTATTTGGCTCACACTGTGTAGAGCTTTCAGTGTATAGTCAGCTGGCTCCAAGGTAGGGTTGCCTGACAGAGGAGAAACAGTCCATGGCAGGCAGAAGGCAGCAAGCAGCAAGGGATGACCACAGGTCTCTCTGTCCTTTCTATCTTATCCAGGCTACCAACCCTTAGAACGGGTGGCACTCGCACCCTTAATCTTAGCATTGCACCATGATTCGAACCCAGCATCACGCCCTTGATCCCAGCAGCATAAATGCTAGATTCAGCCATCTCTGAAAAGTGCCCCCTCTGACTGCACGTGGCTTTGGGGGACATCTAGACACAGCCATAAGGTCCTGTGGCCTGAACTTTGGCAAAGTTGAGGGAAAGGACAAGCTAGGAGGCAGAGAGGGTGCTTCGGAACTGAGATGAAGCCACATCGCCCCTTACCCACTCGGGGGCACAGGGCTCCTGCAGACCCACCTCTCAGGGTGCACTCTGAGGTGCACTGCACACGCACACTGCACCCCTCCATGAGAACTCAGGGATGGGCTGGGGAGGCTGAGTCATGCACCGGGCTCCTTTGTTACCTGGGCCCTGATTGGAAACCTGCATACTGGGGGAAGGAGGAGCAATTTTAAGGGCTCCTGGCTCACACAGAGTCTGTCCCACCTCATCCAAGCACCCGTCTTATTATGCGATAAATCACTTGAGATTTATGAGCCCCTTGCTTCTAAATATTATTTTATTTTCCCAGAGATGAAAGTCTATTTGGCTTTTGAGTAACCTTGGGGAGATCTTTTCCCTTTAGTGGGTTTTGACACCATCCTCAGGACCTCCGTGTGTTGGAGATGGGCTCCCACCAATGTGGACGCTCCCGAGCCCCTGTGTCCAGGACCATGCAGTCCATACGCCAGGAATGAGGGAGGCCAAACACACAGGATGAGCTGCACTGAGCTACATCTCCAATCCCCTTTTTGAAAAAGAATTTTGAGACAAATTCTTACTAAGCTGCCTGGGCTGGGCTCAAACTTGCAATCCTCCTGTCTCAGCCACCCAGAGTGCTGGGATCACAGGTGTGTGCACCATGCCAAGCTAAGTCATCTTCATGAACTATTCAGTGTTTGTGTGGAGGTGAGAGACTGATTTCCTAATAGTAACAGTTTTACATAAAAGAAGCACTTATTTCTTATTAGATGGACAGTTTGAAGAGATTCAACAAAAATATTTCCTAATTTTCTGTGGCTCTTCTTTTTAAAGAAACTAAATTTTCTCAAAAATTAATTCAGCATATTAAAAAAAACTAATAGCTTAAAAAAAATCAAATGGGATTGTAAGGTTTAAAATGTAACATAGGCATTCTCTCCTCCCAGTTTGCCCTCAAATGGCTTGAAACAAGAACTTTCACCTCTTCTTTCCTTCCTCTAAATAATATGTGTATTTTATTAGAAGTAGCATTGCAGGTTATTTTTTAATCTGTCAACTTGTATGGTATTTATTAACTTCATCTAGAGTGACACCCTACCACCACTTACATTGTCCCTCCCCACCTTCTTGATATAGTAACATCACAACTTTTGGTTCAATGTCTGTGTTTACATTTTTAAGGCTGAAAGGTTGCTCATAGTTGAATCAAGCAGTGTAGTACAATTATGTCCCATGCTTGAGAAAGGGCCTCACTTTCCCCCTTGACTTACTGTGTATGCAGGGCATTTCTGCCATCTTTCATCCATGCCCAGTACTCCTAAAGATCTTTCCATGTTTTGTCAACCTTTGTCTCAGATATGTAAAATCTATCTTTCCTCATGATCAGAGAATCCTCCAGATAGAGGCTTTTTTTCTGCTCCCATCTGCCCTGTTTTTTCCTCAGGTTGGTACTGGCCTGTTTTTCAAGGTTTTGCTCTTACCGAGTCCTCTGATTTATCTCCTGCTCCTCCTATTTCTGGTTTATGTTTTCCTTTGGTTAAAATACATCCTCCAGTAGCTTCCTAAGAAAGGACGCATGGAACATATGTTTTTGGGTCATTGTATGGGCTTTGTCTTTTTTCTGTCCTCATACTTGATTGACTGTTCAGAAATGGAACCCCAGTTTGAAATTAAATTCACCCCAGAACTGAGCTGTAATTCCATTGCTTTTTAGCATTCATAATTGCGGTTACAATGTCTGATGTAATTCTTAGTGTCTTTGTATAGTGTTTATGTTACTTTATTTATTTATTTTTGGTCTTTCTGGAATTTAAAAGACTCTCTTTAGCTCTGATGCCCTGATATTTGATGATGAAGTACCTTCATGTGAATTTTTAAAAAATAATTCTCTGAGGCCCACAGTGGAACTTGGGAGATGTCAGTCCTCTAATTTTTTTAAAAAAACTGTATTGTTTATTTGCTAATTTCCCCCCATTCTTTCACCTGAAGTTCCAAAGAGTTAAGTATTACATCTTTTAGATCAGAATTTTTCTCATATCAGACAGATAAAAAAAATTTAGCAGGTTGTAATGAGTATTTAAAAAAAAATAGAATAGACTGGAATAAAATAGGTAAATCCAGTCCGCATGTGTAATGGGTAACTTTATGTGCCTATTTGAATAGGCTGAGGGATATTCAGTTAGCTGGTAAAACATTTCTTTCAGGTGTGTCTGTGAAAGTGATTTCTGGAAATTAGCTCTTGAATCAGTAGACAATAAGGAATATCTGACCTCACCAATGCAGGCAGGCATCATACAATCTGAGTGTCCTGATAGACCAAAAAAGACAAGGAAAGTGAACCCTCACTCTTTCTTTGTGAGCTGATATGCACATCTCTCCTATCCTCAGGATCAGAGCTCTGCACTCCAAGACTTGGACAAGCACCCTCTCCCCATCACTCCCACCCCAGTCCTCAGGCCCCTGGCCTTGTACTGGGAGTAACACGCTTGTCTCCCCCAGACCTACACTGAATGGTTCCCCTGGGTCTGCAGCTTGTACAGCATACCCTGGGACTCCCACGCTCACTCTGTGACTGTGTGAGCCAATCCCCAAGGTGGACGTTCTCTCACTTACCTCTGTGTAGCCTGCTGGCTCTGTTTCTCTGGAGAACTCTAACAGCGCACATCACATAACAAACACTGTCACTGTGTCTGCACAGCTGTGCATACAAGGCTGTGCTGCAGTGGTGATGATTTGTTTCTGAATCACAGTAAAGCAGTTTTCACAGACATGGCACAAGGCTTTGATACCTTATCCTTGCTCTTCTGTCCATGAATTCTATGCCTTCTTGTTTTACTTCCTTCTAAACCTTCTGTTGAATTTAAGATTTTTAGCTATTAGGTTTTTAGCTCCTAGGCACTCTATCTGCTGTGTATTCCTTTTCCATAGTGTTACATTATGCTGTTTCACAGATGTAATATCTTCTCTCCTCTTTATGAGAATTTTGCTTGCAGGGGTTTTAAATGTTTTTTTTTTTTTGCTTCTTGCATTTTCTCTGCTTCATCTTTCCAGTTCCTTTTTTCTTTTCTTTTTCTTGTTCACTTTGGTCTTTTTATTCTTTCTTCAAATGTCTGTGGTTCTTGGTTACCCATTGCAATACAGGAATTAGGCACTACAAAGCTGACTAGAAGCTGTAGGACCATGAGTGTTTGTGTCCACAATCTAGGGACACTGACTCAGATGAGGGAGGCAAGGGAGGAGCCCCTCTGTGTGGGGTAGAGACCAAGAGTTCTCATAGGAACTTCTAGAAAAGCACCTCCAACAAAAATATAATAAAAATCACATACATAAATTTAGAGTCTAGCAGCCATATCTTAAAGAGTAAAAAGAAACAGTTGAAATTTATAAGAATATATTTTATTTAGCTCACTATGCCCCGAATACTACAATTTTAACATTCAAACAACATGGAAATTATTAATGAAATTTTATAATTTTTACTTTCACACCAGATCTTTAGAATCTTGAATGTCTTACATCTGCAGCACATTTCATTTGGACTGCCCATGTCCCCAGGGCCCAGTGGCCCCCAGTGGTCAGTGGCTGCTGTATTGAGCAGCTCAGATCTGGGGCTTCTTAGACCCAGGACACAGGGGATCCATGACTCATCAGCCAGATGCCATGGAGGAAAAATACACTACGTGTTTTAGAGTTTCCCTTCCCTTACCTGGGAAACAAAGTTGGAATCGCTCAAGCCTCTGCTTCTATTTACCTTTCTGCCTGGGTTGTTAGCAAGAAGGTTGGGTTCAAAAGAGGGCAAAGAGTAGAGGGACAGCCAGGAGAGCCACTGCCCAGTGAGTGCCACTGGGTGTCAGGCATGGCGCTGGTGACCACACTTAGCAGCTCTGGGTTTCAGATGGGCTAATTCTGAGAGTGGATCAGCTTCTTCACAGCAGGCAACAGGATGGTCTGTCTCCTCCGTTCTTACCATTTATAAACTCCAGAGCCTGGTGTCTGGCAGGCAGCTGCCCTTCACATCATGGGGACCTGACTGAATGGAGAGCCCAGAGTCACACCCAGGGCCAGAGGCCCCAAAGCCCTGTCTGCCCATGGTTTTGCTGTTTCCACCGAGGTGGACAGCTGATGGCTCTGGAGTCCTTAGCTCCTTCCTCATCTGCCCTCAGCCTCTTTGTGATGTTAGGAGATTCTAGGAATTGTGCAGTAGCTGGGAAGAGCTAGTAGCCTTCAAGTCGCAGAGCTGTGGACAAAGTGTTTAGGAACAGAGGACAGGTGAGGCTTAGGTCCTGGAGCTGGACTACAGGATGGGCACCACTCCCACCTCTGTGGCCTTGGGCTTGATTCTTAAATGCTTTGTGTCTCAGCACCTGCCTCTGTGAGGTGGATAAACAATACTGTCACCTCTTGGAGGACTGTGAAGATTTCGTGACAGAAATTCACGAAAAAACCTTATACCACGGTGAGGCAGATAATCACTGCTCAATAAACAGTAGCTGAGATCTGCCCTCCAGTCTCCGTGTCTATCCCATGTCCTGTGTTTTTGTTTCCAGTTTCCCCATTTGGCCAAGTGCTCGAGTCATAAAAGTTTGGAGTTTTGCATCAAGGAGTGGGAGCCGCTGTGCCACTGTGGATAAGTCCCTGGATTTCTGCAGACCACTGTCCCTGGCTGGGTAACAAGGGCCCTGCCCTTTCCCGCTGGCGAGGAGTCTGTGGATGTTACTCACGGTTCCCGCTGTGGCTCTGTGTCAGCCCGGCCGGCACCCAGCCCGGGCCTGTGGCGGCCCCCACTTGCAGCCCCAGAGCCTGTGCTTCTCTTCTGGGAGGCCGCACTGGTCCCCGAAGGCGACGACCCGTGTGTGTGTGAGAGGCTGCATACGCCGGGGCACTGACGCTCCCCTGCTCACCCCCATCAGAGACTGTGGGAGCTGTCCAGGACACCCCAGCTCCTCTGAGGGCAGCGTGGGCCTGTGCCCGCCACGTCCTGTCCCCCGGCGGGCTGGGCTCTGGTGACGCATGGGGCCCACGGTCAGCAGTGAACCCTAATTGGCCGCTCGCCCTTTCCTGTCCAACTTCCCCACTCCCTCTTCCCCAAAGTGAGCGGCTTGCTCTTGACAGCTCTCTGTGTCTGCTTTTGGGGACCCAGTGTGATAACATCACTAGGTGACTTGGGAAGATCCTTCCCCAACCTGCAGAAGCAGTGCGGTTCAGGTCTGTGCCCACTGCATGAGTATTTCTGATGGAAGCTGGGATATGATCTCCTGAGGGGAGGCGCAGGTGACAGCTGGCTCTCCCAAACGGGAGGCCTGGATCCTAGAAAGAGGGCCTGACGAGTGATGATGGGGCACAGATTTGACCCCAGAATGTCCGCAGCTCCAGCATGGCAGGCTTGGCACCCTCATGCCCACCTGTGCACTGGGGCTCCTGAGGACTCGGCCTCCGCGTCCCCTCCCTGTGACCCTGCACGGTGGCCTCAGGGAGCGGGAGCGGGCAGCGCAGGCTCAGGAGTGGAGGCTGGCATGAAAGCATTCATCGGGGCTCATTCCGTCCTGGCCCGGTCGGGTTAATCATGGGAATTAATGAGGGCCATGGATGCAGAGAGCCCTGCTGTTTGTTTTAATAGCCGCCCTGCATCTTGAGGGAAAACCGGAGAGGAGCTGAGCTGGTTTGGAAGAATCCCAAGTCCGGTTTCCAGCCAAGCGTAGCCGGCGGCCTCACGTGGCTTTCTGGGCAGCTCAGCGGTAGCGAGCAACACTGGGAGGAGGCCCAGGTGGGCGAGGTGGCGTGGGCGGCAGCTTCCGGCAGAGGCAGAGCCCAGTCCAGGCCTGCTCCTCCTGGGTGGTCCGCCCCGCCCACCGGCCCGCCCAGGGAGAAGCGCTGACCCCATGCTTCGCTCTGGCTCCTCCCTCCCAGCAGAGAGCGCCTTCCAGGACCCCACAGTGCCAAGGGGAACCGCTGCGCGTCCTCTGCGGTCCTGTCCCTGTGCAGCCAGGTGACGGCCTGGAGGGCAGGGCCTGGGCCAAGTTTCTGTCTGCCTCCTGGCCCGGGCTTGATGCTGGGCGCAGGGCGCTGACTGAATACGTGATTTTATTGCCTGGAGTAGAGCACTGACGAAACTAAGGATTAGAGCCCCAAATGTTCACGGGACTTCTTCCTCTAAGCTTCATTAGTTCAGACAAACAAACAAACCCCAAACACTCCAGACTGTCAAGTGTATGAGGCAGACCAAACCAATTATGGATGTTGTCCATACCGGCTGCCTGCTCGCCTTTATGTTTTGGAAATACCCGTATGTTTGGAAGGGGTGCTGGTTCCTCTGTAGCCACCCCGCCCCGGGTCCTTTGCTCTCAGGATCCTCTCAGAGCAGGCAGGGGAGGTCACAGAGGGCAGTACTTGATGGGGTCTCGAGGGTGTGCGGCCACTTCACAGGGGGAAGGGAGGGAGAGCATTGGAGGCAGACGAAAGAGGAGTGAAAAGGTGACACTGGGCCACAAGGGCCCCGGGCCGTGAGGACTGGGAAGGCGGCTAGCATGGGCAGAATGGGGGCAAGAAATAGGAAAGGCCTTGGCTGGCACAGGAAGGGCTTCGGCCTCCGTGCCCGGGCAACGGGCGGCCAAGGCAGGTTCTACACTGGGCATGGATGACACTCATCCAAACACATAGGAAGGACTCTCGTGTAGCAAGAACTGGGGTCCTTGAGCTTGCGAGGCAGGCATCGGAACCACTGGGCTAAATCCCTGGCCCAGGAAGGACTCTTGATCAGCTAGTGGCATAGTTCTGAACAAGATCCAAGCCTGGGCGTCCTGGAGCCCCGAGGGAGACCTGTGACTAGACAGGATATGTGACAGTAAGAATTCTGCCCAAGATCCATGTTTTGGGAGGAGACAGATGGCAGAGGGGAGCTGGCAGAAGACGGGGTGGGATAACTCACCTGTCCCCTCTCCTGTTCTGTTTTGCACACTCAGGTCCACAGGTCCCGCAGGGAGAAAATGCCGCTCGGCCTCACGAAGTCCTGTAGAGCCCCTGTGTGAGGCAGGACCCTCAAACCACACGCTAGGAACCCTGTCTCTACTAATCCTGTGACCTGGTTCTGGGGCCAAGACCCCGAGGCCTTGGTGCCCGGAAACCCAGGAGCGGTCTGAAGAGACGGTGTGCGCTCCTGGTAAGCTCCGGTTCCTGCTCTTTCTTTGGAAGCTGTCACCCCCAACAGCAGTGACTCCGGTCGCTGGTGTTTGCCGTGGGGACCTTGCCGGAGCCCAGACTTCCAATGCAGCCCCTGTAGCCCTGCTGCCAGTGCCTGTGGCCAAGGCCTGGAAGGAGCAGGTGGACAGATGCTGCGGCCCTCGGCCCTCTGGCACCTGGAGTCCGGGCTTCACCGGCCACACACCCTTGGCTGGCTCTGCTCTCGGCCTGCTTGGCCTCCTCCACGGTATCCCCGGTGAGCTCCCAGGCAGAGTCCTGGTCTCCAGAGTTGCATGGGAAGCCGCGTGGGAAGCTGAGCGGAAGAGCCCTGCCATCTGCCTGACAGCCCCGTCACCTCGGCCATGCCTGTGCCTCACCTTGTCTTGCTGGGAACAAGCGCACGTCCACCTTCTGGTGCCGTCTTTGTCGCTTGCTGTTTGTCACGTGCCAGCCCCATAAGGGCGAGATCACATGCAGCTAAGCTCAGGTGGGTCTGTTTGGAGGGGAACCCATGGCTCCCGCTTGCAGCCTTTTTCCTGTAAATAGCAAGGAGCAGCTTCCTTCTGTTCTCTGGCAGCCCAATCACCAAGAATCCCGCTCTGGTGGGGCCTTTTTGGAGCATAATAGAAGTTGTGATGTCTTGTGAGAGGCCGGAATCCCAGAGAAAGCAGTTCTGGGAGGAAAGGAGGAGCTGATAAGATTTGGGAATATTAAAGGTTAACACCAGATATTTTGTTGCCATTTAACTCTCTGCCAACTCATGTTGCTGAAGCAGAAACAGAACATTTCTTTCCCTCCCTCCTATTTATTCCTTCCCTTTTCTGTTCCTGGGATTCAGTAGCTGCAGGTGTCAGATGCCGACTCCTCAAGGGCCGAAATGGTTTCATACAATAACAGAGAAGGGAGCCTGAGAGAGAAGAAAGGCTCTGATTCAGCTCTCGGGCTGGAATGGGAACTGGAATCGAGGGGCACGTCCTTAGAAATAGCTCCCTGATGGAGGAGGAGGCTGTGTCTCCCATGGGCGCAGTCCTGGGGCAAAGGGTGGGGCCACTGGGGCCGGCCCCGCCTGAGGGGTCTGTGGGGCGCAGGGCAGTGGTCGAGCCGGGCCCGTCTGCTCCTACACGGGTGAAACATGCCACCTGGACACACGCCCTGCCCCTCCACTGAGCGTTTGGTGGCACCCCAGCCCCTTCCTGAAGTGCAGGGGGTTAGGGTGACACCTCAGAGCCTGGTAGCCCAGAGAGACAGGGAGGGAGGCAGGGAGGGAGACGTCTCACTCCACACACTCACACTCACGCGGCAGCCAAGGGGAGCCAGTAGGTCGCTTCCTGGGGCAACAGCGTGGCCCCCCACCCTCCCCTCCACTGTCCCCAGCCCACTGTCCCTCGAGGGTCCCAGGCAGTCATCTCTGTTTCTGATGGTGACTCCTGGAAGATGCAGACCCAGGCTGACCCCAGGCCTGGCTGTGGCTCGATGGCACGGCCGGGGATCCGGGGTCTCGGCTGCTCGGCTGCTCCTGCCTGGAAGGCTAGGGTGTGAGGGTCATGTCTGGGGCCCTGTCGGAGGGCACCCCTGCAGCCCCGGTGTCCAGCAAGGACTCGGCCGCCTACTGGCCGGGCGCCTGCTGTCCCCTCCCTTGCTGGATGTCAGAACCAATGCGAGTCTCTGCCTGGGGACCTCGACCCCATCTGTTTGCACCGGGAGCCCTGGGCCATGCCTGGTGACCAGCACTCAGCTCCTCACCTCTGAGCTCCAGGCACTGGGCCCATGGCCTCGAGGTGACACAACTCAGCACCCACGTCTGCCTGTCCTGTCCTGTCCCACTTGCTACCCTGGGCCCCCGAGCTACACCGGCTCTCAGGTGCTACCTTCCCGAGAACCCAGCCAGAGGAGCGTGGGGTCAGGCGTGTCCTGCTCCTGTGAGAGGAGGGAGGCCAGGCTGTGATGGCCGGATAGTGGCCCCGATTGTGGAGAGCGGCAGGGGCCTGGCTGGGGCCCACTTGCATCCCGACTGGGCTGCTGGGCACCCGCTGGCTCCACTGAGGCAGAGCAGGAGTCAAGGAGAGTGGGAGGAGTAGGGCTTGGAACTCCAGGCTTTGCCTGGGCACGCTCGAACCAGGCCGCAGTCCTTGCCACAAGCCCGGAGCGAGTAAGGGCTGGCCCACCGCAGGCTTCAGGCCCTGAGCGCCTGCCGCCTGTGGGCGGGGCGGGCAGTGAGGTGTGGAGTGCAGCTGCCTGTCCCAGGAGCCGAGCCTGGGGTCCGGGAGGAGTGGTGTCCAGCAAGAGCGACTGCTGGTGGTGACAGCTGGGCTCAGCCCCTCCCTGTCACGCTCTACTGTGAGACTGCGCAAGGGGTTTAACCTCCTGGAGGCCGGGCAGGTGGCTCACACGCAGCATCCTGCGCTCTGGGACGCTGGCAGGGGGCCACAGGTTTGAGCCCAGGCCGGGCAACTGAGTGACTTAGCAAGGCCCTGTGTCACAGTAAATGAAAAGGGCTGGGGAAGTAGCTGAGCACAGAGGCCCTGGGTTCAACCCTAGGTTCAGACACACACTCACACTCATACACTCACACACGCTCACACTCACACCCACACACCCACACCTCTGAACCTCAGCTTCCCCACCTGGAAATGGGCCCTTGAAGAACTGGAATGAAGATTTACAGTGACGCAGGGCACAGCCAGCTGCTAACGCTGGGCCTCGGTCCTTTTTGTCTTCTCTTTGTCCTTGCAGGAAACAGTGCCCTTGGCCGTGGAGCCAGCACTAGGGTAAAGGAAGTGTGTCCCTGAGTCCCGCCACATGGTCGGGCCCTGCCACCCCTCACATGCAGCCCTGGATGTGGGAATGACAGAAACACCGGGGCACTGAACCTGAGCCCTGCGCCTTCCTGCTGCCGGCGTTGGGGTGTCACCAGCCCCCAGAAGCTGGGCGCCCAGGGTCAGGCACAGAGGAGGTTGTTTCCTGGTGGTGGCCAGGGGTCAGGGTGACTTTTCTGTGCTTCTGGTCCTTTGCAGGTGGGGATGTCCAGCCACCCAGGGAGCCAGCCCCACCTTTGTGGCCAGGAGCACCAGGTGGTGACGTCCATGGGAGCTTCTGGTCCCACCAGGCTCTCCGACTCATGATGCCGAGGACAGGCCCTGTGTCCGTGGTGGGTGGAAATCAGATGCCTCCTGCGTCACCGAGGTCTGAGCAGAGGTGGCGGGTGTTGGGCGCGTTTCCAGCAGACAGTCTGCAAATATTTACTGAGGCTCTGCTCTGCACCAGCCCTTGCTGGCCTGCAGGCACAGCGGTGGCCTGCGGGAGACAAGGAGCTTGTGTTCTGGTGGGGAGGCCGGACTGGCACACAGGAAACCGGGCGGGTGGGGAGCATGGCCGACCCAGAGCCAGGGCTGTGCTTCTGCAGCAGCCCCTGTGGCCAGACCCCAGCCTCCTCCTCAGCGATCTGGTCCCTGAGGACAGAGCACCGTCCCTCCAGGGGGTGGAGACCCAGACTCCCCGCCCTCCTCAAATGCCCTGGGGGCTCCGGCCCACCTCTCTTTGGCCTCCTCCTGTCTGCACCCGACTGGGTTGTGTGAACCTTGCAGGAGCGCCTGCTGCTTGGGGCCACGTCTTCATCTGGCTGCTGGGCCATGCTGTGAAAGACCTGGTGGGCGCGGCTCCTGGCTGGTTGTGCAAAAACGCCCGGCTGTTGCAGGAAGATCCGCTGGGTTCACACGGACCACCAAAGCCCGAGAAATGAATCCGCACCCTGGTTCCCATCTACCTGCCTGCCCAGCTTCCCGGCGCCCGTCAGGGTTAACGCTTGTCCACGCCTTTGTGTGCCTAAGCGCCAGCCGTCATCTTGGTCACCGAATCCTGTGCTGGCTGTGACAGAGCCCCGCCTCACACTCCCGGGCGCCCAGCCAGCCTGGCCACTTCCTCCCTGGGGTTTGAGGGCGCCTGGCAGAGCACTCCCCTCTCGCTGGTGCCCAGTCCCCTCAGATCCGGAGGCCTCTCCACCCGCCGGAGGGCCCTCGCTGCTCCCACACTGGCCTGAGTCGGGGCTGGAGGAGCAGGGGCTTTGCAGGGGCTTCTCCCAACCCCGAAGAGCAGGAGGAGTGGGCTCGGGTGGTGAGGTGGGCCGGCCCGGAGTCCCGGG
This sequence comes from Heterocephalus glaber, assembly GCF_000247695.1. Next base: position 77,969,982 of record NW_004624730.1, read on the forward strand.
GCAGCGGGCCCTTGTGGAAGCCCGTGTGAGCTCCTCGGAGTGGCTCCCGCTGCCTAAAGACCGGTCCCGCGTGGTTCGTGGGCTGAAGGCCACTCTGTCCGTAGCTGGTGGGGTTGTTCAGGTCAGGGTGAGGGTGGAAGGGCTCCGTGTTCTGCAGTCCCATCCTCTCCCACCTTGGCAATGGCAGTTGGGAGCAGGGCTGCTCAGGAGGCTCTTGTCCTGCCTCTCACTGTCCTTACCTATAAAATAGAAATAAGTATACTTAAAGTCTGGATGAATAATTCATATCCAAGGGTTTGGCACAGGGTCTGGCACACAGTGATTGCTGTGTATTTGCTCCTGCGGTCCTGCTCCTTCCTTTCTTCCCTCCTTCCCTTTTTCCTTCTACTTTTTAAGTGATTTTAAACTGAAGCAGGGACTTGCTGTGCAGTCCAGGCCAGGCTTGAACTCACTGTGTAGACCCAGCTGGCTGGGAGCTGGGATTCTCCTGCCTCAGCCTCCCGAGTGCTGGGATCCCAGGCTGTGCCCCACGCTGGCTCCACCCCACATCTTGCCTCCCCACTCATCATGTGGTCCACACCTGGCCACCCTGAGCGTGGACACCTGGCCCTCTTCTGACTTGGAGCTCAGCTCTGATTTCCTCCGTCCTGGGCTCAGCCCTTTCCCCGGGACAGGAGAAGGTGTGCAGCTGGGGTCAGGGCAGGGAGGGGGGGTCATGGCCGCTGGGCAGACGCCATGCAGGCCGTGGAGGTGCCAGAGGCGAGGGGCTTCTGCTTCTGCATCCCCATGCGGTGGGGACTCCTGGGCCCCAGGGAGATCCTGGGCTGCCTGCAAGGCCACATCTTTGGGTGGCCGTTGGGTGGCCCCCGAGCCACTGCTGTCCCTCACCCCCTCACTCCCTGCTGCCTCCCCTCCCCCCCCCCCCGCTCCAACTCGGGGGCCTCCCCAGCTCTGTGCTGCAGTGGTACCTGCTTGGAGCCTGGGAGCCAGTCCTGACAGTGCTGTGATGTTCTTTGGGCAAAACTGCCTTTTAGGTAAATACTTTTTGGGCCAATCTCACTGAATTAACTATCTGGGCCATTTGAATTTCTCCTCCAGGAAATAATTATGGCCTTTGGGAAATGTAAAGTCCACTGCAGTCCTGTGAGTGGAGAGGAAATACCAGCCTCTCTCTCCTGATGCCACCCCCTTCCACTTCCCAGTGACCCAAGGAACCCAATTAGCAGCAGTGCCCACCTCGGGGCCCAGGGTCAAGCTGGGGCTCTCGGGAAGTCCCTCGGGCGCTCATGCAGCTCTGCAGGAGGGAGGCAGCGGCTTCCTCCGAGCAGCCAAGGTCCGTATATTCCTGCACCCACTCCAGAAGATGACACAGGGCTGGGAGTGGCGTCACCTCCCTGCCAGGACATCCAGAGGACCTTATTCCTCTGCTCAGGGCCCCGTGGAGCAAGCCAGGGGTGGGGGCTGAGCCGGGCTGCCGGGTGGCTGAGCCCCACTGTGACACTGACACATCTTGGGGACAAGGCTGCCGGCTCCCTCTCTGGCTGGGGCGGTGGGAGGGCAGCTTGTGTGAAGCCTGGGGAGGAGGTGGACCCTGGCCCCAGGGCTGAAGTGGCCCCCTGTGTGCAGAGTGACCATGGGACTGAGCAGTGGAGGCTGGCTCTGCCCGGTGCCCTGGGAGCAGGAAGAAAAGCTTGCAAGTGGCTTTCTGTGAGTTTGCTCTGATGTCATAGCCGGTGTCCAAATGGGTCAGAGCCCACACAGGGGACCTAATTGCACCGCATGAGCTCTCCAAGGCCTCTCTCCACGCAGTGGAGAGGATGCACCCAGCTCACAGCAGGCTTCCTTTGAGGAGAGGACGGAGAGGGGGTAGAGGATTTGGGGGCAGGGCTGAGTGTCCCCATGCTGCTGACAGCAGTGATGTAGGGTCTCGTGTGCCGCTTGCCCTGATGGAGGCCCCAGGTCAGAGGACCCCAAGGTGCCCAGGTGAGCATACAGGAGGGAGGAAGGGAGTCTGGGCATGGAGGCTGAGGCTGTGGGTGCAGGGAAGGTGCAAGGGGCAGGCCAGGCTGGGGCAGAGGGTTGGGTACCTGGCTTTGGTTATAGAACCGCTGAGCATGATGGGAACCGAGGCCACATGGACCACCCAGAGGGCAGCACCTAGCGGCCCCGTACAGGGCTGTGTGGGTCCCAGGTGACAAGCAGGGTGTGTCCTGCACCCAGGTGGCCATGCATGGGGAGCAGCTCCTTCCCAACAAGATGGAGGTGTGGCCGTGGGGTGGAGGACAGCAGGGAGGCCCCAGCTCCAGCCTGAGCTGGCCGAAGGGGCTACCCAGCAAAGCAAGATGTCTGGGGAGAAGCAGTGCCTTTCAGAGGTTTCAGTACCAACATTTAGAGTGCAAATTTTACCCTTTACACCCAAATCAGTTCATCCCCAGAGTGGAGAGTGCTCAGTGGACAGCACGGATCAGGGCTCTAAGTGACCGTGCACTGGGGGAGCAGGAGCTCAGGCCCTGGGACAGCTGGCTGCCCTTGGTGATGCAGCGTCTCAGCTGCATTACCCGGAAGGAGCAGGGTGCGTGGGAGGTGCTCTGAGAGGAGGGATGGTGGGTGCAGCCAGGTGACCCAGAGGGTCCCACCCAGCGTCAGCACTGACCTAGGCCCTGGGGCTGCACTGACCCCAGCCTGAGCCTGAGGCTGAGGCCCTCGGGGAGGCCAGTGCTGCCAACAGCAGGTGGGTCCAGCTTCTGCTGCTGCACCGGGTGGCTGTGGCCTCAGCCGGGTGCCTGGGAAGGGTCAAAGGGACACCCCACAGTCGCGCAGAGTGGCCCAAGTCCTGCGTCTGCCTCCCGGTGGGTGGCTCCTTCCTCCTGGAGCTGTCCTGAGGCCTGGTTCAGTGCAGGACCAAGAAACCACCAGCTCTGTGACCTTGGGCCCAGGACCTTGGCCTTGACCTTCCTGGCAGCTGGAATGCAATCTGCCCCACAGGAGACGATGAAGGGCAAAGACGCAGTGCCCACCTCCCTGCCTGGCACACACAGGGATGCCTGAGGCCCGCTCCCTTCCCGGCTCCTCCTCTCCTGGGGGGAGAGCTGCTTGCCTCCTGAGGTGAGGACCACATCTGCTGAAGGCCCGGGACCTGCTCATCCTGTGTATCCATCCACTGTGCTGGGGAAGGTGACAATTTAGATGTAAACTGAGCTGCCAACTAATTGCTGCCCCTTGACTGTGACAGGTTCAAGGCCCAGAGCTCAGGGCGGGGCCTCCCACAGGGCAGCACTCAGAGCCACAGAGCCCTCGCCTGCTTCCTCGGTGCGAGCTGCGAGTTCCCCTCCTCTCCGCGCTCCGGCCGCAGCGCCAGCCCACTCCTCCTTTCCGTTTGCCCAGGCGTTCCGGCCAGGGAGCACCGATGCCGCCCCTCACCACGGGCCACTGACGTGGACCAGCGGGAGCAAAGGCGCCTGCTGCCTGCAGCGGCCCCAGCGTGGGCAGCGTGGATGGAGCCCTGTGTCCTCTCCACTCCGTCTACGAAAGGTGCTTTCATGCACGTCTTGGGGCTCAGCGTCCTGAGGCAGAGTCTGCCTGCACCCGTCCCTGGGACGCTGCAGTGTGGACACGGCCAGCTGCTTCCCTGCGTGGCGAGGAGGAGTTGGCGCCCCACACGCCCCCCCTGAGCCCAGGACCCTACCTGGACTCCCGTTTGCTCCTCCTGGGGATTTCTTTCTCTGTCCTCCGCCTTCTCTCAAAAAGCAAATTGCTGTGGAGCAGTGCGGTGGGCACCTATGCCTTGGGCACAGTCATGGTGTCTTCACCTCCACCCCAGTGCTGCGCTAAAGCATTTCTTCCAACTGAATTGCCCCCAGTGAACAGAGAGCGTGTCATCACCAGGAATCTTGCTGTGCACCAGGGAGAGGCCACGCCTGGGGCTGCTCCAAAGCTGAGTGCTTGGCAGCTGGCAGGGTCATCCTGGTTGTAATCACCTCGGCCTCTGCAGGTGGGCCTTGGGTCTGCCATGGAACAGTAATCATGGGTGATGGCTGAGCCCCAGTGTGGTCCAACGGGACTTCTGCCCTGGCAGAAAATTTCTAACCTCTCTCTGTTCCAACATGGCCGCTGGCCCAGTGGGTACTGAGCACTGGTGTGGGGGATGAGTGAGAACTTGAATTTTTGAATTAATTCAAGTTTAGATAGCACACCTGGCTAGAGGCTACTGATTAGAATAGCACCAGTGTGGCCCTGTCCGCTTGACTTGTGGAGGTTAAGAAGCACTTTAAGCATTGCACACACGAGTGCTGAAAATAATCCATTGCTGGAGTACCTGCCCTAATGAAGCTCAGCATCGCAGTGCTGGAGGTCTGAGGATTTGCCGATCATTCCCGGGAGGTGACGTTGGAGGACACAGGATGATAATGGCTTGCAGGTTGGGGAGGGCCATAAAGGTCACATGGGGCAAAGTTAGGCCAGCCACATTCTCAGTGGCAAACGGAAAGGGCAGCCAAAGGACGTGAGCCTTTCTTTTTTTGGTACCGGGGATCGAACCTGGGACCTTGCGATTTCAAGGCAGGCAGCAGAACCACTGAGCTAAATCCCTTGCCCAGGCTCGTGACCCTTTTGAGCCCAACACTGCAGGTGCATCTCCACTGGCGTGTCTCCTAGACATACCCCAAACTGTCCTCTGAGAAGTACACAGAGTATAAAATTCTTAACTTTCAACTCAACACCTCCATTCTAGGAATGATCTTGAAAAATAAATTCCAAATAAAGAAATAAAAATGTATGCACAAGGATGTTAATTATAGTGGTCCTTACATCAGCAGACCCTTGGAAACAAGCCCTAAGTTCAGTAAGAGAAGGGAAAATTCTCTTACTGGAAGGGAAAATGTTGGGAAAATTCAAGTGGTTAAGAAGAAATTGGCTTAGAAATTATTCGATATCAATATGCTACCATATTCTATAACCATTAAAATACTATTTACATTATTATGCTAAGTTTAAAAAGCAGCATTGTGTATCTAGAAACTTCTCAAGTTTTTCATAATGCATAGGAACAGGACAAAAAGAGAATGAACACAAAGCATTCAGTTGGACTTCTGTGACGATGGAGTGGAAATGCTTTTACTTTACCACTAAGCACATTTCAAACAGAACGTTGTGGAAACCGGCAGCCCAGAGACATGAGCAGCCACAAACACGAAAGTCCCGACAAAGCCCTGACCAGAGGGCCAGGAAAGCCGTGGCTAGCAGGAAGACAGTGGGGGATCCTGGAGTCCCACCCTCTTGAGGCTGGACCAAGGGGCCTTCCCCAAGCTGGTTAGAGAAAGCAGAGGAGGGAGCTGGGACTTCCATTCCTGCCAGTGATGAGGCCTCTCCTCCCCAACGATAGCTGAAAAGAAGGTGTGAATGAGAACCAGGACCGATCCTATGAACATGCGCAGGTTTCAGTAGAAAATGACACAGAACACCAAGAACCAGGAAAATCTCAACTGAGTGAAAAAAGATAAGAATAGAAGCCAACAGCCAACCAACAGGTCCAACGCATGTTTACAGAGCACTTCCTGCAGACGTAGGCTCACACACCTTCCCAGGTGCACACAAGACCAGGATAGAGCAGTCACATCCTGGTCATTACAGCAGATGTCAACAAGAGCAAGTCCGTACAGAGTGCATTCTCACCACGGTTAAATCACACCAGAAACCAGTGGCAGAAAGATAACCACAAAGTCTCATGAGTGCTGATACAAAAATACTAGGAAACTAAACAAAAGCTGTGAGTTATAGAGGAAGTCCCAGGAGGAAATAAAGAACACACCCAAGGGTATGAAAATGAAAACACAGCATCTCCACCCTGTGGGACACAGCGAGGCAGGGCTGAAGCGGGAACTCTCACCCCGAGTGGACAGAGGAGGAGAGAGGAAGAGCTCCCTCCCACCACGAGAACCCAGGAAAAACCCAAAGCAAGCAGCAAGAAGGAAAGAATTAACCTGAGAACAGAAGTCAATGAAATTTAGGACAGAACACAGTGGAGTGCATCAAGAAAGCCAAGGGGCAATCCTATGAAAGCGTCAATGAGATCGATGAACTCTAGCAAAACCGACAAAGAGGAAACCAAGGAGACACGGATGACCCCACACCAGGAGGCGGCGCCAGCCCCCCAGAGAGCCCTGCAGGGCCTGCTCTGCACACAGCTTCGGAGGCGGGGTCCTTGAGGTCGCCACTCACACAACAGCAGCACAGGCTGAGCGTACGGCTCTGGACCAGAGAGAACACCGACCCATAAAACTGTCCAACCCCAAAACCTCTCCAGAGAGAATCCCCAGGCCCAGATGTTTCCACTGGAGAATCTACTGAGTATTCAAACTAACTTTACACAAATTCCTTCCAGAAAATAGAAGAGAGACGCTTCCCGATTCATTTGGTGAAATGGGTGTTATTTTGCTACAAAAGAAACTACACACCAGTGCACCCGTGAATGTAGATACAAAATCCTGAACAGAACCCTAGAAAATAGAGTTTATTAATAGGTTAAAAAAAACCCCTATTGGCCTGGGGACTTAGCTCAGTGGTTTCGCTGCCTGCTACGCAAGCGCAAAGACCCGAGTTCGATCCCCAGTACCAAAAACAAACAAACAAAAAACCAAAACAACCTGTCTACTAAGTTGGCATGGAGTTTGTTCTCAGGATGCAGGGGTGATTTAATCTTCAAGAGTCAATCAGTGTAATACATCATATTACTATCTAAAGACAAAAATTACATATCAATTAGTATAGAAAAGCATTTGGCAAAATCCAATCCCCACTTATGATTTAAGAAATGAATGCTCTCGGGAAACTGGGAATAGAGGGATCCAACAAAGGGCATAGACAAAAATCCCACCATGAACCTTCTGCTCACTGGGGAAGGACAAAGCTGAACCCTGAAGTTTAGGAGCTGGCAAAGCTGTCTGCTTTTGCCGCCCAGCAGTGTGCTGTGATTCTAGCCAGAGCAAAGGAGCAAGAGAAGAGAATGAAAGGCACACAGACAGCAAAGGAAGAAATGGACTGATTTATGTTCTAAGTGACACGACTGTCCAGATCCAAAAGAGAGAATATGATTGAGTGAGTCCTGTGAGGAGATGAGACACAATATAAACGTGAATATCGATTGTGCTAGTACGCACTAGCAATGAACATGTGACCATCAAAGTTAGAAACACAATACTGCTTATGGTCATTCATAAAAACTGAATTACTTATGTGTAAATCAAATAAAACGTGCATGGGGCATGTAAATGTCTAATGAAACACACACAAGACTAGTATGCTGAAAACTATAAAACACTGATGAAGTCAAAGAAAATCTAAATAAAAGAAAATCCAAATAAATGAAGAGATATATGGTGTTCAGGGATTGGAAGACTGAACACAACAAAATGCCAGTCCTCCCAACTGATAATGGGTTCAGTGTATTTACTGTTAAAATCCCGATGCCTCTTGCTTTAGGTAGAGAAGACTATTCTAAAATGTCTATGGAAAGGCAAAGGAACTATAATAGTTAAGAATTTTGAAGAGAATAAAGTGGGAGGAACCCAATTCAAGACTTCAGTTTCCTGAAACAAATTTGGGTAGAACTGAATTTCAAGACTCCCTTCCCAGCTGCCCGATCAGACCATGTGGTGACAGTGGGGGAGACAGATCGCAGTGGGAGAGAGTGGAGGACACTGGAATGGACACAGAGACGCCTGACTTTTTTTTTTTTTTTTACAAAAATGCAAAAACAATTAATGGAAGATTTATAGCCTTTTCAGCAAATGGCACTAAAGCAAAAATGTATAACCTTGATCTCAGTGTCATACCATATACAAAAATGTACTCCAAATGCATCATCAACTCAGATGTAAAGTTATAGAACTTTTATAAAAGACAGGAAAGCTCCTTTGCCTTGGGACCCGCCCCTGGCCCTCACTGAGAGACTGTTGACTGCACTCCTGGGCAAAGCCTGGCATGATTTTGAGATGACGCTAGTTTTCACCCGTGCCTGGTAGTGCTCTCGAGGCGGCGCGTGGTGCCGACGTCCCCAGGGCCTGGAGCGTGGGTAGCTTCCCTGCTTGCTCCTGCAGGGCACAGGGGCCACTCACCGGGTAGCAGAGTGGAGGTCGCAGTCTCAGGGGCAGTGTACACCTTCAGCCCTGGCGTGGGTTGCGCCTGCCCCGAGAGTCCCGGCACTGCCTCCGCTTGACAGAGCGGTGGCCAGAGGTGTGGGTGCTGTGCTTCCCCAGTGCCTGGGGACTCAGGTCCACACTCCCCGCCAAGGATGGAGTGGTCGTCACGCTGTCCCGTATGGGGGCTGCCTCTCCCCTCTGCTCACTGGGGCCACACAAAGCCCCTCTCTCTGACAGATGCAGACCCTTTGCCAGGCAGCAGCCAGAGTAATGGCCCGCGGTCTCCCGGATGCTTGCAGAGGAGCAGGCAGACAGATGCCACCATTAGGACCCCGTGTCATGAGCAGAAGGACTGGGGAGAGTGGCATTCTAGGGAGATGGGCAGAAGTGGGTGCGTGTGGAGGAACGGACGGGAGCACTGTGCCCAGGCGGGGGTCATAGGCCTGGGGGCCGGCCTGACAGCTGGGCAGTGGTCCTGTCCCAGCCGGCCTTGCGTGTCACGTGCGGGGCTCGGTGCTTTACCTGAGGCTGCTGGGATCAGCAGAGTTTGGAACAGGAAGTCGGGGCAGCTGTGCTGTTTGGGGCTGGGACTGCGTGTCCCTTCGGTCCCAGCCTGTGGTGTAAGTGAAGTTACACCGTGGTGAGGGCTGCGTCCAGCTCCTGTCATCTCCCATGGCTCCTCTCTGAGGCCTGTAGGAAACCAGCAGCCTCTTCCAAGGGCTCCACCCCGGCCTCAGGGAGCCCTGGGCTGTGCTCGCTGGCCCTGCCTGCCACAGGGCCCCCTCGGGCTGCCCGGGCCTCTAGTCTCTCACTCCCAGGCTGGCTGCTTTCCACAGGGGCTCAGGTTGGTGCCAGGCAATGCTCACATGCGGCAGCAAGAGGAGCGGACAGGCCTGGGCAGCGGGGCTGGGGGGCTGGAGCTGGGCCGCCTCTCTGCAGGCTGAGACTTGCCTCCTTCCTAGGGCACAGGCTGCACCTGAGTCTATTTTCAAAGAAGCGTTTGTATGTTCGCTCTTGTTGGAAGCTTTTGCCTCCACTGAGTGGCTCCTCAGCGTGCATTTATGGTAGTGTTAAAAGAAATTCCTATTATCTATCTTTTATTTTGCTCTTTAAATTATTTATACTTCGGGTTTCTCTTATAAGAGAAACCATGTGATATTTAGCTTGTGTGTCTGATTTATTTCACCTAAGACTAAAACAGCAAAATAAAAGTTGGATAATAGGAATCCGGGAGATAAATCCAAGCCAACGGGAAGGGTCTGGAGGTGGGGCAGAGGACATGGAGGGAATGAGGGTGCGCTGTGTCCACGTTCAACTCCGCGGTGAAGGTGCCAAGGTGAGCCGCGTACACGTGCCCTAAAAACGCATGGAAACGGAGCCACAGAATGGCGGATAAGCAGACGCAGATCTTCACAAAAGTAAAAAACTCCGCAAATCTAAAAGCAGAGTAAATCCCAAGCAAATCAGAAGTGCCTGAGAAAGCAAACTGAGGCGTGGAGTCTTTTCCGCGGTTAGCGCAGTGCCTTCCTTAGAGTCAGTAATGACGTGGACGGAGGCAGGGACGCAGCGGACGGTCAGGTTCGGAAGTCAAGCCGCTGCACCTCAAATCCTACTTCCGCCACTTCTCTCGGGGCCTGGGCACGTTGCTTAGCTTCGCTGTGACTCAGTCTCCTCCTCTCTGAAGTGGGAATAATAGCAGTGTACTGTGTTAGTCAGCTCTCTGTTGCCGGGACAAAGTACCTGATGTGCACAAACTAAAGGAGGGAGCTTATTCCGGCTCAGGGTCACGGAGGTTCCAGGCCACGGCTGGCCGTCTCCACTGCGGGGGCCAAGGAGAGCAGAGGAGGGCATCACGGCGGAAGGAGGGGCCTGTGAGGAGGGAGGGTCAGGCGGCAGCAGGAAGCAGAGGAAACAGCCAGAGAGAGGGGAAGGGCTGGGACGGAGTGCTCGCTTCCCTCCTCCAAACGGGCGCCACCTCCTGACAGCACCTCGGCTGCCCACTGAGGCGCGCGCCCTGGGGTCCGTCACCCCTTCAGGAGCCCCACCTCTGCACACAGGAGCTGGGAGGCAAACCCCAACAACTGCAGAGAGCCACTGGGAAGGCCGCATGGAAAGAACGGTCGAGTGCCGGGTGTCAGTCTTGGCACAAGCGTGTTGGTGACAGTGGTGAGGAGAATCCGAGGTGCAGTCTCTCTCCGTGATGGGGCTGGGGAGCAGGGAGTGCAGCCTGCCCAGGGCAGCCTCGGGAGAACCCAGCCGCCCCTGCTGCTTGGCCTTCCAGGTGGGGCTGCCCAGGGTCACCAGAGGAGGGGATTCCAGGGGAGCTTTGCTCTGGCCGGCCGGGAGCGGCTGGTCTGACCTGCAGTGCTGTCTCTGTGAGGTTATGGGCTCTCCTCACCAGTGTGGAGGAATTTGGAAAAGACAGTCTGTGAAAGAAGGAAACGATGCCGCTTGTCACTGGCAGGCTGGTGGTTCTGAGAGGAAAGCACCGCTCTCCCCTGGCAGCACAGGCTGGGTCCGCCCCGCCGCCTGGCTCCAGACCCGGGGCTGCTGCTGCCCGGCCTCCCGGGAGCCAGTGCTGTCCTCAGCAGCCTGGTTTCCCTGTTCACGGCAGGCTGCGTGAGCCCTGGAGCCCAGGATCCCCGCGACCCGCCCGGGGCGGCAGGCTGGGTCCAGGCCTGCTGCACAGCCCCGGGGAGAAGGCCTGCATCCCTGCCTTCAGCGGCCGCCAGCCCCAGCTGATGCCCGGTGCCTGTAGCTGCGGAGCCCCCAGGACAGGTGACGGGTGTCCCCTTCCGTTTCTTCCCTCTGTTTTGTGTACAAATGCTTCCTTTAACCAACGGCGTAATGCTAAACACTTTAACAAGTAAAGTTGATTTAGAAAAACAACCGCCTTCCCATCAATGCAAATGTCTTAAAGATCCAGCCAACCGTCTGGGCGCTCGGTCCGGTTCCCGCCCAGGCCATGGCAGACGTCGGCGTGTGGTCTCTGGTCTCCTTGATGACTTCTTGGGCCCAGTGACAGCTATGCCATTGAGCTGCTGCACAGCCACCCGCTCACTCTATCCGCACACATTCTGGTCACCCTCACTCCATCAGCAGTGGAGGCTGTAACGCGAATGTCTCAGTGTTTACAGCTGGCTCGTTTTATTGCCCACAGAGGCAGGCTGATGGGTTGAAAGGGTGAACACCAACATCGTCCCTTGCAAGCTTGGTTCTTCTTCAATTACCTTCAGGAAGGGAGGACCCCCCTTCTAAGGTTACCAGCCCTGGAGGGGCGGCACCTTTTCTGTCCCAATTTCTCTCATGCTGGCCATCACCACGACAACGTGTAGCCTGATTTTCATGGCTGATTAGTACTTCCTCCCCTCTGTCTGACCCTGTAGGCTAGAATGACTCACTGGCCTTAACTGGGGCGATCCTCAGCTTCCCCCCGCCAAGTCTGGCTTCCCCGACTCTGAAGCCCAGCTGAAATCTTCCTGCTGCCTCTGGCCCAGGCCAGATTTGATTCTCTTCCAGGCGCTGCTAATGTGTGTTCTGTCCGGCCAGCTCCTCTGGCTGCTCCATAAGGCAGTGCTGCTCCGGGCTCTCCGCCTGTGCGGCGCCCTGTGTTCTGGCCTCGGTGCAGTGTGAAGAACGATCTCCATGCTCTCCTGTGGGCGCTGTCCTCGCCCTTCTCTGTATTGTCCACTCATCCATTCCATGTCTCCTAGGAGTGCCCAGGATATTCTGGGCGGTAGAGACATGGTGGCAAGCAGCTCACCTCCGGGGACTCACACTGCCAACAGGCTAGCGAGTGAGCATCCGCGCGAGGCAGCAATGAGTGCTCTGAACGTAGAGACTAAGCTGGTCAAGGACAGGGACTTCCGCAGAAGCGTGGGCCACGTGTTGGCGTTGGAAAACTGTGCCTCTAACCCCAGTTCCTGCTCAGCATCCCCATGTCGCTGCTGAAGTTGGCCATGGGGAAGGGTGTGGATCACACACAGCTGGGCGTGGGGTTGCCCTTTTGTGGGTTAGTCTGGGAAAATCTCACTGGGAGGTGACACTTGAGGGTTAGCCTGGAGGAGTGAGGGAAGGAGCATGCAAGTGTCTGGGAAGGGCATGGTAGGCAGGAGGAGCAGCCAGGGAAAACCCCAAGGCAGAGTGGGCTGGCATTCAGGAACCGGCCAGGGCCCCTGAGCACATGGGGAGGGCAAGGAAGCTGGTAAGAGACAAGGCCAGTGCTATGGTTCACCCCCAGAGGTCCCCTAAAGCCTCATGGGGTCACAGGGGGACCTCTGCACACTGATGGATTGCAGGGCGCACAGCTGGCGGGCTGTCAGGAGCCGGGGCCTGATCGGAAGCAGAGGTCACCGTGGGCGGGGCCTGGTAAGGTTCATCTCCCTCCCAACTCCCTCCTTGACTCTGCTTCCTGTCCGCCATGCCCCGAGCAGCTCTCCTCCGCCAGGGCCCTCTGCCACACTGTCCTGCCAGTGAGCCAGCCGACTACAAACTGAAACATGAGCCAAAATAAACCTCTCTCCCTTGAGCTGTGGGTGTTGGGTATTCTGTCCCAGCAGCGAGGGAAGTACCCAAGACAGCCATTGTAAGTGTTCTGGCTTTTATTCCTGACTAGAGATGGAAGCCATAGGGGAATTTTGAGCTGAAAAATGACAGGTTCGGGTTTATGTTTTAAAAGAATCTCTCTGGCTGCTGCATTGAGACTGGCACCGTAGGAGGGAAGAATCGCAATCATGAGAGACCAATGCAGTCATCCAGGGAAAAGCTGATAGCTGCCTCCATTGGTGGAGGAGGTGGTGGAAATGGTTAGATTCTAAACACGTGGTCAGGGAAGAACCCAGCATTTTCTGGAGGACTGGATGGCTGGCGGGGAGGAGCCAAGGAGGACCCTATGAAAGCCCTGAGTTAACTGAAAAAATGGCTTACTCAGGAAGGTTTGAGGCCTGCTGGCAAAGTCCTCCACCCCCGCCAGCTGTTACTTGGTTTGTATTTCATTGTTCCACAGGGATCTTATCGTGAGGAAAGACTCCTTTCTAGCCATGCTTGGCTCTCAATGGTTCAGTCAGAAGCACCCAGCCAAGGACAGCGATATGGAGAAGAGTTAGATGCCTGCGAAATCCACCCTCCCGGTTCCCATACGCACAGCAGAGTTTACACAGGGAACAGGCAGCGGGATGCTGCTCGGGACCAAGCACGGGAAGGCGAGGGGAAGTTCTCACCTCTGGTGGCTGCTGCATGGAAGACAAGCTGTTTTCCTGGGTTCCTTGTCTCCTGCTCCCTGTAAGACGGAGAAAGCCAGGTTCCAGGAGGACCACTTGGGGAACCCAGGTTGTCCCCTCACCCCCAGCACTGTTACACGAGAGAGAACACAAGGTTTTTGAGGCCAGAGTTTCTTGGAGCCTTTTTATTATAGCAGCATAACCATTTCCCCAGCTAACACAAAAGCCAATTCCAAGACAAGCCAGCCCCACATCAGCCAGCAGGAAGCCCGAAGGACCAGAGCCTTTTGGTGAGTCTGAAATGTGGGAGACCCAGGACAAAGGGCCACCCAGAAGCTGCAAGCGCCCACAGCGGCTTGTGGTGATGCTGTGGGGAACCGTGAGGACAGCTTCCTGTTGGTAACCGAGCAGCGAGATGCTAGGGGACAGAGGAGAAAGAGCCTGGGGACAGGGAGGGAGGAAGGCTTTTTCCTTCGCGGGGCTAACTCGGAAGTGGGGTGGAGGCCCACACAAGGGTCTGTGGGGAAGCTGCTCCACCACCGAGAAGGCAAAGCACGAGGCCCGTCCTGGGAGGAGACGCTTACTGTCCCTGGGGAGGAATGACCCAGCGGGATCTTCCGAAAAATATATCTTTCCTTGGCCACTCAAGGGGGCAGGCAGAAGACACCGAACAACCTTCCCCATTAAAGTTAATGGGGAATCCCCTCTAAAGTCTGCGGCAGAAAATGGCGTGATGAATCAGTATGATTATTTCATGAAGCTCCGGAAAGATAAATAAGGCTCCTAAGGGACGTTTTATTGGTGAACAATTTATATCGGAGTACGCACCACAAGCTGGAAGGTAATTGCTGAGAATAAGGCAGGAAGCGATTACCAGGTTTGACTCCAGCTGGTTCTGTGCCCGTGGGAATGGAGTAAATAATGGGCGAATCACAATGAATGTAAATCAGTGCGCTGGGTAAAGTCTCCAGAGGGCCAACCCAGGCCTCCTCCGCCTCTTGGAGGAGCTGGCCCTGCCTGGCACCAGGGGAAGCAGCAAGACTGCCCTGAAGGGAGGAAGGGAGCCTTGTGCACACTCCTGTGACCTGTGGGCACTCAGGTGAGCCCAAGTCAGGCGGGAACTGGAGTTGCGTCTGTTCCACAGGCCCTGAGGGAGGCCGCCGTTGGCACCGCTCTGCCTGCCCTCTCCTGGGCATCTCCAGGTGTTGCCCCCACAGGAGCCTTCCTGGGTGCCCCTCCTCTCCTTCTGGCATCCCTCAGCTCTTGCGGTTGGCTGTCATTGCAGCTCTGCCCAGCCTAGGCACAAACATGGGGCCACACTGCAAGCCTACATGGGTCCAGATCCTGCCGCACTATATGGGCTTGGAACCCGTGCTCTTGTTTGTAAGATGAAGATGAATCTAGGAGGGGAGGCAGTGCTGTGGCCCATAGCCAGGCTCTCCAGCTGGACTGCCTGGGTTTGAATCCCGTCCCTGGTGGTTACCAGCTGGGTGACCTTGGGTGAGCTGCTTAACCCTACTGACAAATGGTAACAGCAGAACTTACCTCATGTGATATCACAGGGTTAGGTTAGCTGGCCCATGGTAACCACTCAGTAAATATTGACTATCATTGATTGAAGGGTTGTTGGAAACATTACTTGGAAAAGCCAAATAGCAGGCTTTGCGTGAACGCAGAAGCGCCAGACAGCCATTCGCTGTTGTGAACTGGGGGCCCTGCTCACCTTCTGAATGCCAAGTCACATGGGCATTCTTCAAGGCCTCTTATGGCGATCACTGGGCATGGCTGATGGATCTTGGGTTTCTTGTTCCCTCAGGATCCACTGCTGAGAATACCCTGGTTCTCTAGGGTCCCTCCAGGTGTTCCATTCCTCTTCCCTAGTGAGCCGTTCCTTTTATTTCCCTCCTGTGGAGTTCCCCACGGTCGACCTGGAGCACTCTGTTTATCTCCTGCTGTGCCCTCTTCCAGATGGAACCTACTTTCCGGAGTTTAATTCTCGGTACCCAGCTGCTTGATCAGCACCCTGCCTGGAAGCCCAGAGTCTTCCCAAGCCTCCCAGGCCATGGAACCGTCTCTGAAGCCTGCTCTTCTGCTTCTGCTGGTGACTCCAGCCAGCGACCTAGGCTGACAATATCCAGTGACGGATCCTTCTCCTCTGGCCTTCATAGCCAGCCCTCGGCAGACCTGGTAGGTACTCACCTTCGCTCATGCCCCCTGCCCTTGCCAGGTCTGGGCTGCAGAGTCCCTCCCTCCTCCTGGTGACACAGCAGCTTGGAGGAGACACACACGCCATTCTGATCCCTGGTCCAGACCCTCCAGCCCGCTGCTTGGCAGGAACCCAAAGTCACCAACCTGGCTCACCGCCCAGGCTGTCTCTTTGGGCCCTCCCACTGCTGTCTGTGTCACAAGCTGCCCCTTCCTTCCCGGTGCCTCCCTAGGGTTTACCCCACAGGCACTGCTCCCCGCTCTGTCAGCCTCTGTGCCCCTGGGCTTCGTCCTATGCTGCTGCTTCAATCCCAACCAAAACAGAGAAAGGTTTCTGGTGGCATTGATTTGTACTGACTTCTGATTGCAGACTGAACTCTGTTGGGCTGGGAGCTGGACTAGTACCCAGAGTTTTCCTTCCTGTCCCTACATGCAACACAGACAGGTGGCATATGGCAGGGCCCATAAATGCTTTTTAAAATTAATGAGCATATGGAGAGGTGGGTCCAGGTCCTGCTGCGCTATATGGGCTTGGAACCCGTGCTCTTGTTTGTAAGATGAAGATGAATCTAGGAGGGGAGGCAGCGCTGTGGCCCATAGCCAGGCTCTCCAGCTGGACTGCCTGGGTTTGAATCCCGTCCCCGGCGGTTACCAGCTGGGTGACCTTGGGTGAGGTGCTTAACCCTACTGACAAATGGTAACAGCAGAACTTACCTCAGACAGCTGGGGTCCCCAAAGGAGAGGCCAGGCTGCCCCACTCCAGGTAGGTGGGTGTGTCTGAGGGCTACTGATTCAGGCAAACATTTCCAGCAGCAGCGGGAATCCTGCAAGGCCCAAGGTACAGGGAATGGAGTGGAGACTGGATTAGGGTTTTCCAGAACAATCTGAACTGAACAAGGAGGGCAACAGCGAGGGCCATCCGGGGGACATGAGAAGGGGTTAGGAAGTGGATTATCCCCAGCTGGTTGTGGTGCTCCCCAAAGGACCAGTTTCTCCCTCCCTGCAACCATGCCTCTCTGCCACGTGGCTCTGTGGCTCCTGCCCCTGGATCCTGGCTTTCCAATTTGCTTTAGTTGAAGTGACCTGAGGGAGGTCATGTGACAGTTCTAGGTCCCAGCCCGCAGCAGCACGCCCAGGCCCATGCTTGGCCGCATAGCCTGCTGGATGGCGAGGGACTGAGCAGACCAGAACCAGGCAGTCGGGGACCCAGCAGGACTTGGGAATGTAGCAAGACAGGGAACCGGAGCTAGTGTGGCAGTGTTGGGCTGATTGTTTCCTTCCCAGTGAACTGGGACAGCAGTTTTGCTCCGGCCCCCTGCTAGATGACTGAGCCAGCAAGTGAGGCCGCCTTGCTGTAGGGTCGCCGTGGACGTGGGGCTACGGAGGTGCGGGCTCGGCATCTGAGGAGCTCAGCAAAGCTGTCCATCGCCCCTGGGCCTGGGAGCAACCCCAGGCCTGAGCTGACCCAGGCCTCACTTACCATCTGCTGCAGCCCTGGAGGAGGCCAGGGCCCCAGGACCTGGGCTGGGTCCTCACCCGAGTCGACCTCCTCTCTAAACCTCCTCTTCCCTCTGCCCACGGAACGAGTGGTGTTTAGGGAATTTTTTCCTGCTTTTGACTCCAGGGACCACTGTCTTGCTGGGGGTGCATGCTTTCCTCTGGGGTGGAGCACAGCTGGCTTCCTCTGTTCCTGTCCCCTCCATGCCCTGCCCCACCCTGGCTGTGACTCCTGTGGGTCCGTGCGCCCACCTCAGGGTGCGGCTCTGCCGAGCAGCGGTCAGGTGGACAGTGAAGGATGCCCAGGTTGTGGTGGCAGCAACAGGTGGAGGCCAGGCTGTGTCTTTTCACAGACGGCTCCGGGCCTCCGCCTGCAGCGGCTGCCTTTATCCACAAGGAACTCTTATTTTCTGTCGGGTCTGGGAAACTTTTCAGGGGAAAACACAAGCTTTGGGTCAACCTTTCTGTCATTCCAAATTGTGTTCCATATTTCTTTCAGAATTTCTATGTGCACGAATGTACACACACATGCACACTGACCCGAGTACGCAGACTCTGTCCCCACGGGGCTGTGAGGAGAATACCCGTGTATAACATGGGCCCACTCTGGTGAGCAGCCTCTCTTCCTCACTCCCTATCCCATGGCTTTTCCGACTAGTAAATCCTGCGAGAAGACCACATCCTGGCGGTCAAGGGCCGGTCTGGTGCCTCGGGACGTGTGGTGGCCCCTCAAAGACGGGTGTCTGGATTCTCGCCTTGACCTGAAGCAGGGCACAGGCTCCTCATGCTGGTCCACCCTGGCTTCCCCGGGTTTTCTCCTGGGTGCTTGTGCCTCCACACTCCCTAAAAAGGAGCCGGAAGCAAGAGGAGCAGACTGGTGTGGGGCACCCACCCTCTGACAGCATCCCCAGGGTTGGGGGACCTGAGGTCCACGCCAGGTGAGAGCCCTCGCCTGTCAGCTCGAGGCCGAGAGCACCGCGTTTGACTTTGGACGCCCTCTACTCTGCTGTGCCAAGCAGGCTCCGCCCAGGAAATGTCTGTTTTCAAAGCCCAGGTTCCCGCTGTTGTTTGGTGCTTTTCTGCCTGTTCTTGGGACGCGGTCTCCTTTAAAGAGGCCTGTGAGCCATTGCCCTGGGGAGTTCCGGTGGTCAGCATGATGTGCCCCGTGCCGGTCGTGCAGGAATCCCAAGGACCCACCGCCTGGAAGGCCACAGAGCCTCTTCCCGTGGAGTCTCTCCAAGGCCCTTCCCGAACCTGCCCCTAACCTCACCTTGGACCCAAGCTCTGGATTTTAAAAGTTAGGACATTTGTGAGTAGATGTGGCAGGAATCACGTTGGGTGTCACTGCAAGTTCATGTGCAATATTTACCTAAAACCGGGCGTGGTAGCATGCGCCTGTATTCCCAGCACCTAGGAGGCTGAGGCAGGAGGACTGCCATGAGTTCAAGGCCAGCCTGAACTCCATGGTGAGACCTTATCTCTGAAAACAAACAAACAAACAAAAGTAAGAATTCATAGCTGCTAGATGACAGAGCTAAGAGGCAAGTTCAGGTCAGCCTAATGCAGAGCTCAAGAGCTTTTTTGCTTTTTCTAGTACTGGGGATTGAATTCAGGGCTTACATACTGAGCTATGCCCCAGGCTTGTATTTTTATTTTTAAATTTTTAGATAGAATCCCATCAATTTGCTAAGTTCCCTAGGCTGGGCTCAAACTCGTGGTCCTCCTGCTTCAGCTTCCCAGAACAGAGTCTGATTTTAATTTCAGCATTAACGCCAGGTCAGAAACTGAGGCAGCATGCCCTGCTGTCTGTTCTGAGTCTGCTGAACTCCCAGCACCCTGCTTACCAGGGGTCTCGGAGAGGGCTGTGGCCCAGGTCGGAAGGCCTGGATCTGAGCAGCGATACCTGCCCGCCCGCCTACGTGAGGCTCACTGTGAAGCCTGGAGTGCTACAGTGCCATGATGCAGGTCTCTGGGATTGTAGGGTCTGGTGGCTTTTACACAACTGACTCCTACATATGTATACAGATGCGTTTCTGCCTGTCTGTGTGCAGCATGGACACACAGTGCACACACGGCCAGTGCTCAAGGCTCACAGCAGGTCTAAGTTACTCTTGGGCCTAGGACCTCTGAGCCAGAAGGGACCTACGAGGTCGTCATTACACAGGAGGAAAGTGACGTGGATAAGAGGTCTCTGTATTTTGACTTTGAGCATTAGAGACTGAGGACTCAGGGCAGACAGGGCCGATGGGATGTGTGGTGCTGCAGAGTGTGGGTCACCGGTGGGCGCCCCGCTCTAGATGGCTGAAGAACAGGCTGGCACTGGGTAGCCAGGGGCGATTCCAGGCGGGGCTCAGGGCATGGGTCAGGGAGGGCAGCCAGGAAGCACCTTGTCTCTTGTCATCAGTTTTCTTTCTGTGTGCAGTCCACATTGCGCTAGGGCTTCCTGCCTGTGGGTCGCGGTGGTGTGCATGGAGCTTGGCCTGGAAGTACAAGTTTGATGAACCCCGCGCTGGTCCAGCAGGAAGTCGGCCCCGAGGGCGCCATCTTGGGAGGAAAAGACAGGTGAAGCTGTGACCCCCGGTGTCTGCAGCCGATGGTCCTGGTGAAGTCACTCGAGCAACACTCCCCACTGATTCCACCTGGTGCTGCAGACAGTGTCTGCCTCTCTCCTTGGAGGCCTCCTGCCCTGGACTTGTCCTGCCTGGGCTTCCTGCAAATGCCTGGGTCTGAGCCAACCATGATGAGACAGTGGCCATGAGGAATCCGGGTCCGCAGCTGAGGAAACAGCCCACAGCACAGGGCCTGTGCCCAGATGGGCGGGCCGCTGGTCCCCTGTCTTGGGGGAAGAGAGGGTGTTATTATGTTAATTACAGTGTCCTGGGCTTTACTGGGAGCCAAAAATAGGTCCATGTGGCTTCTGGGGACAGGCACGGACATTCCTCTGGCTGCCTTTGGTATGTGATTTCTTTTTTTGAGAAATCATTGCTTTGATTTAAAAATATTTCAAAGTCTGCCGAAACCCGTGCTGTTGGAGGCATTTGGGGAAGGCCGTTTGCACGTGGCCATCACCACTGTCCCCTCTGCTGGGTCACCGGGGGCTGCTGCCTCCCACACTGTGTGACGTCAACGGCAGCCAGCGGGTCCTCCATTCCTGGCTCCGCCTGTCGGTCAGCGAGGAGGGGCACTGAGCGAGTGTTGAGGCCGAGGGACTGTGTCCCCAGAGGAGCTGTTGGACAGAGATCGGGGCTGACTCCACGGGTCAGAGGAGGATTAGCATTTTTTGAGGGGCTGCTGTGAGCGCCCTGTGCCAGAAGCTTTTGCTGATCACAGCAGAAACTGGAAGGAGGGGGCGTAAGCGGTGCGGCTGGAATCTGGGCCCGAGCGTTCGCTCCCAGCTCAGGCGCCTCCTGTGTTCCTCCAGGACACCATGCCCGTGGCCGGAGTCCACGCCTCTCTGCGCACACGCAGTGCTTCTCGGGAGACAGTGGAGCTGAGGGGGGAGCGGGAAGGAAGAGACTCTGACTTCTCTTCTCAGGCAGGCAGAGCAAAATCTATGTTCACAACTCCCATGCCTTTGTGGCTTGGGGGACTGTCCACGGGAGTGAGACATGGTGAGCGCAGTGCTGGGGAGAGGGTGCTGGGCTGGCGCCAGGCCCACTGGAGAGACAAGGTTTGCACATGCGGAACACGACTGGGTGAGCCGGGAGTGCCAGGAGCCCGTCAGCAGCCAAGACCCTCAACTTGGGGCCGCTGACCCAGCTGCCCCTCCAAGTGCCAGGGTAGTGTGTCCTGCCAGGCACCCCCGTGTCCTGCCTGATGGGCCCCATAGGCGTTTGCTCTCTTCATTAGTTAAAAAGGAGGACAGATACGTTAACTAGACAAATTTAAAAACCATGCAAATATAGAGTGTTGTATTACTTTTATAATTTCCTTCCAATTTTTTATATATTAAAGAAAATGCACCGTGTGAGGTCTGAAAGCATCCTAGTGTCTTATTCCAACCAAATCACCCACTTATGGAGGAAGAAGCTGAGGTACAGAGTGGAAAGGAGCCTTCAGTTTCCCCAAGGGAGAGGGGCCTGGAGGTGGGACCTGACTCTTGGGCTGCAGCACTGTGGCCAGGGGCCCACCTCTGCCACTTGCGTGAGGTGGGTCTGGGAAGCAAGCGCCATTGTGGGAATGCTTGGTGCAGGGTGGCCCTGGCCCGAGGGCAGGCGCAGCACCAAGACTCTGCTGGGCCCTCAGAGGACAGATGGCATTGCTCCTGAGGCCCGGTGTGAGCACCCCAGAGGCAGAAGTGTGGCCTGGGTGTGGGCGGAACAAACAAGGGGAGAACTTGCTACACCAAATTAAAACCCCGTCTTTGAGATGGATTTGTCTGAATGAAAGGTGCTTTGAAGCCAGTTCTAGAGGCAGAAGGAGATGGAGAAAAGGCAAGCAGTGTCCGCATCAGCACGGAGACAGGTGCAGGACAGGATGGCGCGGCCAAGCGAGATGTGCGAGCCCAGGAGAGTGTTTGCCTGAGTCCCTTCTATAGACTACTTGATAACAAGTGTGTCAGAGAACCCGTGGGTCCACCTCAGGCACAGCGAGCGGTTCACCAGTGAAGATCTGGGATAATAAGTAGGGAAGGGCGCCGCAGTGTCTGTTTGCTTTCCAGTCAGACGACAGAGTTTCACCACAGTGTTCGGGTGCCGTCTCTTCCCCTGCAGGCCCAAGAGCCGCCTGTGTCTGTTCTTGGTTACAAAATGCGTTCCTGGGTGATTTCACATCTCCTTGTGTGAGAGAAGGGTAGCAATGCACACGAGGCCGTGGCTCTTTGGAACCTCTTTGTGTCCAAGCAAAACAGGTTTTCTTGTCCCTGCGGCACGCGGTCAGTGCTGGCTTCCTCTTGCTCCTGACCCTGCGGCAGGGACCCAGCTGCCTGTGTACAGCAGCTCCCCAGACTCAGGGGAGTCAGCCGGGCTGCCGGGGAGCCTGAGCCCACAGGCAGGCAACGAAGGGTGCAGCCCTCCCGGCCACCGGGCCCACATTGCAGCGTACCAGCCAGGTTTCCTGTCCTAGCCAAGGCCTCAGCTCTGCCCAGCTGTCACCTGATGGGCTGCATCCCTTTCAGAGGCCGAGGACGCTCTCCTTTCTGCAGAGGCAGCTTGTTCTTCATGATGATCTCGGCTATAGTTCTCAGGTTGGAGCTTGGTGGACTAGCAGAGGACGATGGCCCACTCAAGGGATGTGTGACAACACCCAGCCACAGGTGCAGGTCTCCTTCCCCGGGTGCAGGAGGTCCGGAGCAAGCGAGGCTTCGCTTGCTGGTCAGGTTAAGTTTGCTGGTTAGACTCTCGCAGTGCAGAGATCTCCCTACTGTCTCCTCAGCCACAGCCATGCTCCTGAGCTGACCCCTCAGGGTGGGCTGCACCGCTGGCTCCCACACCAGGACACAGGCTGAAGCATGAGCCGCTCCTGCGTTAAGCACCTGTCCCTCACCCAGCACGGCCTGAGGCTGCCTGGAAAGAGCACAGCATCGTCTAGTCACAGGCAGGGAGGGAGGACATGGACCCAGGAGACCCACCGGCTCTGTGAGAAAGTCCTGGATGCCTTGGAGCAAGCAGGTGCTGCCCACCCCAGGACTGGTGGTTGGGGAAGAGCCTGCAGAGGGGTCTGGTGACCACTGCACACCTGGCCTGGGTGCTCAGACTAAACACTCACTGTTTCCTCAGGAGGCAGCGCTGGGCTTAGAACATGACTGGCCAGAGCCCCCAGCGGCCCTGCATCTCGGACAGGGCCCAAGGCAAGGACTGCTGGTGCTGCTGGCCGTCCCCACCTCCCTCTTCCTGTGCTGATGTCACCCTGGCAGCAGTATCAGTACCACCTTCGAGCTGACCTTGTGTGATTTCATAGAAGAAATACTACACCAGCCAGTGGGAAGGGTCTGCTCCTCTGGTGGCCCTGGGGGACACCTCTGTCATCTTGAGTCCTGGGACTCCTGGGGCATCTGCTCAGCATAGCCATGAGGTGCAGGGTGAGAGGCAATTCCAGGAAGGGGAACCATGGATCAGGGCCCGGGTGGGTCCTGGTCAACACCAGACCATCCGTCCAAATAGCAACGCAGGGCTGGGGATTTAGCTCAGTGGTTTAGCCACCTGCTGCACAAGCGCAAGGACCCAAGTTCGATCCCCAGTACCAAATACTAATGCAGCCCGGCTGGTTCTAGACACTGAGGTATTGCAGAGGAGTGGGCTGGGGTGGGAAGGCTTGAGGTGGGGTGCGCTAGGTGTGGGGATGGAGCAGGGGTCCCACTTCCCCGCCCACCTCTAGTATGTTGCCCAGGTCAGGTGGCTGGATGTGGCCGACCTGCATGGTCAGTGAGCTGCACCCGAGAAGTTTATTCCTGGTCAGCATTGAGGAACTACAGCTCGCAAATGCTTTTCTGCAAAGAGCAGAGCAGATTTATAGTGAGCCCCGGGACAAACCCACTCTTTCTCACTTGCACGGATGTGCTTTCTTGAGAGGCAGAGAAAAGAAGACAGCAAGCTTCCCGGTGGGAGATGACCTGGCTGCACCTGTGAATCTGTTTCCCAGGGCCAGGTAAGGAAAGAATGGCCCCTTGGGCACATTGGGCAAGACACCAGTTATCCTGGGCACTGAGTACAAAGGTGTCACTGCAATATAAGCCAACGGAGAAGACTTCGGCTCCGAGTCCCCAGACAGTGAACAGCACACGTGAGAGTCAGTGAGCGCCGTGGAAGGGCACACAGCAGGAAACCCAGAGACGCTGTGTGGGGCAGAGGTGGAGGGAAGGGACCTGCAGGAGCTGGCGGTGGGACGCAGTGCGGTTACTCTGCCTTCCTGGAGACCCTGCTTGGCTCGGGGTCTGTCTCTTCCTCTGTTTCCACCCGTCTGTATCTCTGCATCTCTCCAACAGAAATACCTACATGTGCTCACCAAAGACATTTCTGGATTTTTCATAGCAGCCCTATGCATAGCAAGAACTGAAAACTCTCCAAGTTCCCACAAAGGTAGGATGGATAAAGAGGGTGTGTATATTTATGCCATGGAGTGCGATCAGCAGAGCCTGAACGACCTTCAGCTACGTATGACAATGGGGAGGAATCGAACCTGATGTGCAGCCAAAGATGCCAGACGCAAGAGCGTCCACACTACACGGGTCATTTAGTTTTGTGTGAACAGCGGAGAATCTTTTCATTTTGCGTCTCACTTTAGGGTTGTACATGTCCAGCTCCTGCCTGATGAAGGGCTGAGGAGACACAAGCTCCCCAGATGCCAGTCTGACCTCTGGAGATGCATGGCCAAGCCTCCAGGTCACGCTTTGTAGGCTTCACGGGCTCGGGTTTAGGTCTGGATGGAGGACACTGTCCCTCAGGTCACTGGGCTTCTGGTAGCCTCAGACTCTGCTCTTCCTCGGTCACCTGAGTTCCTGTATCCCAGGAAACATCCTCAGAGCTGACCCAGTGCCATCGCGGTCCTCGGGTGTGGAGGAAGCAGAATAGAAGACCTAGGATCTGCCCTGGACACTGACAGCAGCAGAGACACCCATGGAGACAAGGCCGGAACGCATGGTGTGTGGGGTGAGTGTGACCTCAGGAGGTGGGGGTATCTGGAAGGGACTGGCGCACCAGACGGGAAGGAGGGTGGGCAGGCGGACGGTGCAGAAAGGACCCCTTGTGGGTGCTCGTGAACATGAGCTGAAGAATGCTGGTTGCCACATCCCCTGCAGTAACAGAGCTCCCCCAGCAAAACTTCTCTGGGGTTCAAGCTGTGTACTTTAAAGCAGTGCCAGGGTGCTCTTCCTGCTGCCTTCCATGCAGAGCTGAGGAGATTCTGCAGAGGAAATATGACGAGGTTGCCACCCTGCCAAGGGCCTTTGGTGTCTCCAGCCCACAGCATCTGGTGTCACTCCCTTGGCTGTGCACACCTGGAGAGCAGGATTCTACGGAACCCCGGGTGGGCGAGGTGCCAGTCTGGGTGTGAAGCCGGTAACCAAATGGGCCGATGGCTTTGCCAACTGTGTGTGCTGGAGTCAGAGAATCGGAATTATTTAAAGGTCCAGGGAGGGAGGGAGAGACCATGTTAAAAGGCAATCACAACACATCCGGTTGCAGATCTTCAATAGCTTTATCTGTGATTTTAGGATCAGGCAGCAGTGAGGGCTCAGAGGCCTGCTCCAGGCCATGGGAGGTCCCCTCTATACCACAGGAAGGAAGTGGTGTACAGAAGGGGAAGGAGGTGCAGAGCCCCCATTGGTCAGAGCTCCAGTCCATCTTATAGGAAGGAGGTTGGGACAGGAGCCTGTGATTGGCTGAGACCCAGCTCCTTGCTCCCAGAGTAGGTTACAGTCTGTTTGCCCATCAAGTTAGGTTACAGCTCACTATGTGTGAAGTCTTTAAGTCAGACTTCAAATGCTGGAAGCAGCTTTAGGCCAAAGCCAGCACCGGGGTGGAAACTGTAAGTTTTGATTGTGAGTCCAGGAAACCAAGTGCTGACTGATGTGGAGAGCAGGCCAGCCCTGAGTGTCTCTCCCTCTCTCCCTCTCTCTTCAAGCCCCATTTCTACTTTTTCAGCAGAGAAAAAGCATCCTTGCCGTTTCACAAGAATTATTTTGCAGAATGGTCCTGTGGGATTTAGGTGAGATATGTGCGTGAACCACCACAACTGTAAGGCATGTTAGAGGCGCGGTGTGGCCGGGGCTATTGACACGCTAGGGAGCTGCGAGTGGAAAGGTGGTCCCCCTTCTGCAGGAGTTGTGAGGCTCTGCTTGTGCTTGGCAGGCAGCAGAGCTGTCACCAGTGGGTGCCAACCGCGTCCCTAGGCACCCGCCTCTCATGGAGGGAGGGGCACGAGCAAGTGGCGGTCTGGTTCGTGTCCCTCCAGGCGCTGCTGGCTGAAAGGCGGCTGCAGCAGGCAGGCCCAGGACTGGTCGTGGACGGGTGGCTTCCTGATGCTCTATGGCCGGGTGGCCTGGGAGCATTGCTGCCAGCCCGGGACAATCCCCCTCCACTGCACAACTTGATCATCCCTCGTGCCGCATCCTTGTCGGGCCTCCAGCTCGGCGCTCTTTCTTCCCTGCCCATGCTGACTCTTCCTGGGTGGCCGCCTGGGTCAGGGCCAAGAAAGAGAGGAGATCCGCGCTTGCAGGATGGCTTCTGCAGCACTCGCCTGGGCCCCCCTTCTGTGCGAAGTAGCATGGCTGGCCCTGCTCTGCAGATGAAGGCACCGAGGCTGAGTGTGACTTGCTGCGGGAAGAACCCAGAGTCTTCCAACTCCACCTCTCCAAACGCTTCCCTGCACTGCCTAACGGGGAGTGGACAGGGAAGAGGGAGGCTGAGGGGAGCAGAAAATCAGCTTTTCCTCAGTAGAGCAAGATGCAGGTCCGCGTGGCAGATGACTTCCTACGGGGGTGGGGGTGGGGTGAGGAGCCAGCTGCTTTAGAGCCAGAGCCCTGGGCACAGATGTGATTCAACACAGACCGCCAGGGCCCCGTCTATGCACCGCCCTGGGGCTGCCGGGTGGGGACTTTGGTGTCTTCTATTTGCTTGGAGCTGATTCCCTCAGAGGTGGAGGATCTGGACGCACCCCACTCTAGGCACCTCAGGGAGGGAGCAGGGCAGCCTGGACCCACCGAGGCAGGAGGAGCGCAGAGCTCAGAGTCCCTCATCCAGGGCTGTGCGGTGCTGCTGCCTCTCTCGAGTCCCTGCAGGGCCGGGTACACTGAAGATGTCCCAAGCTGCAAGATGGGATCTAAGGGGGCTTTGTGAGACCTACTCATCCTGGGGAGAAGGAGTCGGAAACCCACAGCCCTGCACCCCCAGGGGCACGCAGACCCACAGTCCTGCAATGAGGTGAACAGGAGCAACGCAGGCTTCGACCTGGCCCTGCTGACCCGGCCAGCCCAGTTCCACAAACACACACAGGATCTGGCATGTGCTCCAAGTGGAGAAGACGTCTTCACCTGCAGAATGGGGTACAGGCTCTGGGCGCCCCAGAAGGGCTGAGGAGACCGGGGAGAAGGGAACCTGCCACAGCAATGCTCCCTCCGGAATTCCGAGGACACTGGACATGGGCCAAGCTCTGCTTGAGGAGGCGGGGACACTGTGCTCCCTCCCAGGAACCAGAGAGGAGAGCCACAGGGCCTGGCCAGTTAGGAAGCAGGTAAACGCTTCTGACAGCAAATGTGCATCCCCAGGATGGTGGTGCCTGAGCCGCGGGAGGAAGAGGAGGTGGCCCTCCAGTCCGGCCTTGAGGGGTGTGTGGCCTCAGTGCTTGGCACGGCTGGTCTGCTGCCTGCGCTGTTGGAGACGGATGGAGGCTGGGGAGCAGGCACGCCTGGGAGGGGTCAGAGCAGGCCAGGACTCGCAGGTGCCCTCGGTGTCCTGCAGGCCCCAAGTGGCCTCACGGGTGGGGTGGGGTCCGGACCCGTGCTCTCCCAGCATCGCCCGACTGCAGCATGGCATCAGGGGCCCGGCACCCACCCAGACCTCCAGCACACGGTCTGGGGCAGAAAGTGGTGGCGGCGGGGACCCTCTCTCTTCCGTGCTCTTCCAAAAACGTAATCGGCTCGAATGGTTCTCTTCCCTCCCCAGTCTCACGCTCATTAATTCATTCACCCAACACCACATGCTCACCCCAGACTGATCCCCTGTGTGGTAATGACAGCAGGAGCAGTGGCAGGGCCTCTAGGGCTTGGTTTTTGTCTCCTGCAAGCCCGCCTGGTCGGGCTTTGGCTGCAGGCCTCTTACCTGAGAGGCGATCGCAGGAGGCAGGAGCAAGGCCAGGCAGCCCTGCAGGAGGGCACGTGGACGTGATGGTGCCACTGGGTGCTGCTGCTGGTCGCGGGGCCTGCAGGTGGGGCAGAGGCCCCGGGGTGGTCCTCTGGAGGGGAGAGGCCAGGTGGTGACCTGGGGCAATGGCCAGGGCGCGAGGCTTCCTGCCCTGCCTCAGGGGAACAAGGCCAGGAGGAAGCCCAGAGCGGCCAGTCAGCAGGAGACAGGCTCGCCCTGCTGGAGGGACCATCACAGCCCTGTGGAAGGCAGTGTGTGCCTGGGGCCGCGGGCCGCTGTCGCTGTCACTCCCGTGCGAGGCCGCAGCCCGGGCTGCCCCCAAGCAGCTCACCTGTGGACACACAGTGCTCCTGGTTTGTGCGGCGGAGCTCTGACTGTTGGTCCTGTGAGGTTCTGGCCCCCTGTAAATGGCTGTGTTTGGAGCGGGCCGGGTGACGGGACTCTGCTGTCCTCAGTGTCAGCAACCGTGCTGCACTGTGGTGTCCCAGACACAGACGTGAGAGCTAAGGTTTGAGTCCTGGATGTGAATCGCCCAGCTGCACTTGTCCACTTTCGAAACTGTACCCTGCTGGGGACAGAAAACAGCTCTGGCTCACGTCTCTTGGCTTTTTAATAATTGCTGGATGGAGACGCAGAGCTCGCAAAAGCTGAGAAGCCACTCTGCCTGAGCTGGGTCCCTCCATGACCTTGTCCCCAGCACGGGGGCTGTCACTGTGCCCGGGGGAAAAGGCCCGTGCTTACCCGCTCCCCCAGTCTAGCTGGCCTGCTGCCTGTCCCCGAGGTGCGACACTTGGCCTGGCTTCTGGGCGCCAGGCCCTCCTTGCTGGCCGCTCCGTCTGCCTCCCTGGGCTCCAGCAGTTCCTGGTGTCAGAGGGGACCCTGTTCCCCACCCTGTGCCCACCCAGCCAGCCCCAGGCACCAGCCCCCTCCGGTCTCAGAGCTGGGAACCGTCAAGAGCTCACCGAGGGCCAGAGCCTGGATTCGCTTCCTTCTCAGATGTGCTGCCCTTAGCATTTGCCTCTCTAGGTCCTCAAGATCCAGTAATGCAGAAAACCAAGATTTTAGTCTGAATAGCAGCAAATTTGACTTGGCTAATTTCATGGGTCTGAAATCTCAGATCTGCACTGACGGGAGGCTCTGTATTGTGTCCATCCGTGCGCCTGCCATGCGAGGATACTCGTGCTGCTGAGTACGCAGTGACGTCCTGATGTCCCAGACGTGTTCTGTGAGACTTGCCCCGTGCCCCAGCTTCCCTTTCCGAGATGCATTCTGAATTCTCCAGCACACCTGGCCTGGCAGCCGGATTTGGACTGAAGCTTGCAGTAGGATTGTCCCAGGGAGGGCTCAGGACCTGGAGGAGTGACCTCGGGTGGCCTGCTCCCCACAGCCTGAGGACATTGAGAGTCAGGGCAGCTGGGCCCCAGCTCAACACCTGGACCTTCGGTAGCATTGCCGTTGGGCCCGGGAACAGCCCTGCAGGTGTTGTCCCATGGAAAGGAGAGCCTGCTTCCCGTTCATGTCCACTAACCTAGCAGCCCCGCGGTACCTGAAACCCTCCCAAGACTGGGCCTTTTCCGGACAACAGCTCCAGGTCTTTGTCTTTTCCTGCCCCTCCCTCCCTTTGCCCCATTGAATTTCCCCTCCTTGCAGATTTGGTTGCGAAAGCATGGCTTCTGTGGTTCCCAGGCCAGGAGGCTCTTTGGGGAACCCACAGGAAGCCCGCGGCCTGAGCTGCAGGTGCTCCTTCCTAGGGCTGCACTTTCAGGAGTCAAGACAAGAGGACAAGAGGGGACAAGAGGAGCCAAAGGCGCTAACCTGTGTGGAGGGCTTGTGATGCAACGGGCACTGCCACCCAGGGGCAGAGGACACCCACCTGGAGCACAGCGTGGGGTGGCCCCCAGATTGTCCGCATGGCCTGTGGCCCATGCCTAGGAAGAAGGGGACAGGATCAGCTCTAACTTGCAGCTTCATGTTCCTCCCTGAGATGAAGCCTGGGGAGGGGGGCAGCAGTGGGAGGTAGGAGCCGAGCGGGCGCTGAGCTCACCCCGCAGAGCGCTCTGCAGATACGCCCTGATGCGGGCGAGTGAGCTGTCCTGTCCCCTCTTCTGCAAGTCCTGGCTGTCGGCGACAGGGTGGTGATGCCCTGGCACTCCTGGCCTGCTTCCATGGCCAAAGGCCTGGGGCCTGGGGCACGGACACTGCTGCATTCTGCAATGCAAAGGGCCGGGAGTCCTAGCTGGGCCCTGACCCCTCCGCGATGGTTCTTTTCAGTGAAATGTCAAGGAATGTTCACACCGCTGTATCAGAAGAGGGAAAGGAAAGGTATGCCCTGCTCCCCATGTTAGTGGTCTGGGCACGGGAGCCCAGAGGGCGTGGTCCGGGAGGGAAGGCAGGGTGTCCGCACATTCTGCAGGGCTCTGGCGATGGGGTTCACGGGCAGCGGTACCCTGGACATGGGATCGGTGTGCGCAAGTTGGCAGTGGGCCTTGACGGTCCCAGAGATTCCAGCAAACAGGGCTGAGTGGCTGGGAGGAAAATGGAGCAAGCAGTGGGCTGGGCTGGAGCCTGTGCCTGTCTCCAGCCTCGTGTGGGCTGGCGGGGCCCCGGTGTCCTGTTAGACGAGTGCCATTGGGTGGATGGCCGGAGCTGGAGCTGCTGATGGCTCGGCCCTTCCAGGGCAGGAGTTGCCAAGCATCTGCTGCTAGATGTTCCCGGCTTGGCGGCTGCAGTGCCTCTGCTTCACCCTCCCCGCTGCCCCACGTCGCAAGGTGCCAACACAGGCGGCGTCTGCTCCGGCCCACTGCGGCTGCGTTCCAGCACGACTGCATGTGTGGACACCGAAGTTTGCACTCTGGGTAATTTTCATGTGTCACAGAAACATGTTCTTTTTCTGGTTTTTTTCCAGCCTTTTTAAAATGTAAACCCCAGTCTTGGTTTGTGAGCTGTGCACACGCAGGCTGCAGGCCACCGCTGCCCTGAGCCGATGTGCAGACCTCGCTCCAGGCTCCTCTCCCCCTCAGGCTCAGGGGTAAGGGTGGGTCCCGCAGGCCTGACAGTGGCAGGGCAGACCTCCTCCAGCTCCAGCTGATGAGGGAGTCGCTGGTCCTCAGGGCTCCAGGCTGAGAGAATTTGAGCCACGTGGGATCTGCAGCCCGGCCCCAGGAGAGGCTTGGAGCCCAACTGGCCAGTGTGCAGCGCTGCTCCCGAGAGGGTGGCCCACGTAGACAGCTGGGTCAGCACCTGGGTGGACCCAGGGCTTCTCAGAGCAACGAGCAGACTGGGGTGTCGAGGGCTAGGTGTGTGGGCAGAGTGCAAAGGTGGACGTTCAGGCGCACACCTGGGGCAGCGCTCAGCTCACGGTGTACACCCGGGCCCTCGACGGGGCTCATGGTCTCTCTGAGCCTCAGTTTCCTCGTCTCTGAAAGGCAGGCAGTCGCCACTGTCACCCAGCTGTCACCGGAAGAGACCCTGCGTCTGGCTCTGCCTGACATCTCGCCTCCCCTCAAATGGATGCTCTCGAAGATTGTAGAGCCAACTCCACAAAGTTGTGGTGGAAATTAGTGACTTAAATGCCGACTAGTGAGTGTTTGGGAAATGTTGCCACTTTTATAAATTCAGAGAGGAAGAAAGGTTGGATGCCTTTCCTTCTTCTCCTGAGATGCAGCGTGGCCCTCTCGGACTTCTGATCGCAGGGTTTGCACCCTGGGTCTTGCCGAACTTCCTGAGTAGGAAATGTCTTTGATAGCATTTGAGTCTGGATGCCCAGCCTTGAAGCCCGACTGTAAAACAAGAAACTGATTGGAGTTCTCTCTTCCCCACTATGTGGAAAGTCCTGTCATTTGACATTGCACAGCTATGAATTCTTTTATCTCCTTGTCCCTCCCCTGCATTCCTGGGGCACAGGTAAGCAAGCCCTGTCACTGGGAGCACATTGGTATTAACCGCTGCCTGGAAGAGGAGACACCAACAGGGGTGTTCTGCATTGCTTATCGGATGGAAATTCCCTCAGGGGGATGCTGATTAACGACACCCCAGTGGTGAAGCCACCCAGAGTGAAGCCACACACCACAGTGCCGAGGTCCCAGGTTGCCTAGATTTTCCACCAAATGCTTGCTCCTTCAAGAAGGAAACGGGATATGCTGTGATGTGGGCACATCGTGGAGAAAGGAAGCTACATTGTGTCGTCTAAGCATGAGCTTCTCAGGCTGGGGGAGTAGGGCACGTAATGAGCTAGAGAGGGAGGGTGGAGCTACGAAAGGGCCCAGGGACGGGTTGGAAGGAGGCTTGCAGGGTCCCGAGGGGAGCCCTAATATTCACCCACCCCACAGGTTGGACACCATTCACCCCCAAGGCATCCTGACCGGGGAGGCGGGAAAGACCCGTGTGGGGAGCAGGTGTCTGGGGAAGGGTCCTGCTCTCCCGAGAGGCTGAAACAGCAGTGGCGCCCGCCCTTTCCTCCTGTGACCTGTGCCACGGCGCCGGGTGCCTCCCCAGCAGAGGCCAGCATGGAGGGCGGAAGGTCCCTGGGCTCCCCAGGCACCACCTGTGTGTTTATGGCCTCTGATCAGCTGCCGTTAAAGACAGTTTGAGTTGGAGTCTCCATCCCTGTTCCTAAGGCCTCCCAATGGGGACGGGCGGGGCTGCATCTCTGAGGCGCCCAGTCAGGGGGGAAGGAAAGGAAAGGCACGCTGCAGGCAGCGGGGCGAGGTACTTCAGATGCGCTAGCCTGAGACACACCTTGTAGGCCGCCTGGGCTACCACTGTGGGTCTGAGTTGGTAAACTTAGCAGCGAGCTCATATCGGGCCCCTAGCACACGGGCAGGGTAGGGACAGGTCCTTCGGGAACAAAGCATCGTAGAAAGCATCATAGCATCTAGCTGGTGGAGAGAGACCAGACAGAAGAAAGATGGTCTGGGGACAGTGTCGCCTGCGTATGCCAGGAGGGCAGTGCTTGTGGAGATGGGAATCTGACCCAGCAGGAAGGAGGAAGCTGGGGCCCGGCCCCTCATCCCCTGCCGTGGAACTCCTACCTTAGCACGCACTGATGCTGCTGGCGGAGACGAGTCACCTGGATGCTGATCTATTAATTCTCGACAAGAAGCAGAACCAGTCCACGCCATCACGGCGAGGTCTGTGTGGCTGAGCTGCAGTGGCAGAGGCCCAGGGAGCTGTGGCAGGTGGAGACCAGGTACAGGAGCAGGACGGGCAGGTTGTCCAGGGCAGGAGCTGGTGGGAGGAGGGCCAGTCAGTCCTGCTCCGGTTCCCAACGTCGTTCTCCAGTCCCAGCCAAGCCTCCAGGTGTCCATTAAGCTCACGTTCATTCAGCGGTAAACTGGCAAATGTTTAACAAAATGGCCCTTGGGAAAAATTGCGGGGAAAGGCTCTGCTTTATAACATTTGCCGAGTCAGGTTCCAGGGTATAAATGCTCCCCTGGGACGGATTTGAGATCCCGAGGAAGACGGTAGACTCTCTGGAGTGACTTTGGCAGGCTGCAGCATAGGACGGTCATGCCGCACTGGCCTCTCGGGGTCTGTCCAGTGCCAGCATGGTGTGGGGCCGCCTGTCAGTAGGATGCTCGTCTGGTCAGTCACGGCCATGGACAGTGAGCTGGTCAGTTCCATTCTTGGAAAATGACCTCATCTCCAAATTCTTAGAGAATTTATTTCCACCCCCTCTTAGTTACTTTTCTCTCATTGCTGAGATAAAATACCCGACACCCACAGTTAAAGGGAAAGGGGTTTATTTAGCTCAGAGTTTGTAGAGGTTTCAGTTCCTAATCCACTGGCTCCAAGGTGGGTGGGCGGGGGCCTGGCACAGGAGAAACAGCTCAGGGTGGGCAGAAGACAGCAAAGCAACAAGGGCCGACCACAGCTCCTCCTGCCCCTCTGTCTTACCCAGGCCCTCAGGGCGGGCAGCACTCAGACCCTGACCCTGGTGCCCTTGAGCCTAGCACTGCACCATGAGTCAGTCCCAGCGTCACACACCCTAGATGCAGCCACCTCTGGAAGAGCCCCACCTGTGACCACACGAGGCTTTGGGGCACAACTGGACACAGCCAGAACACGCCCATATACCACCCAGTAAAACAGTCGTGACACGGCTAAAGAAGCCAAAGATGGATTTCCCTTCCACACAGTATCGCCTGTAGTCCCGGATTCTGTGACAATCAAAAAAGCTGCAGTGTGAGCTGTGAGGTCTGTGCCAGACTGAGTGACACCAGAGGCAGCAGGGACAGGGCCTTGTGGGTCTTCGGCAGCACTCCACCCCTCTCCCTGCCTCATCCTGCCATCCTACCCGACAAGAAACGGCAGGAAAAAAAGCTCTGCATTGCCTAGCAACAGCCCTGGCTGCAGGGAGACCAGCCCTGGGCACCAGGGGAGGTCAGTCAATACAGTTCTGAATTCAGGCCGTGACAACCACGAAAGGATCCATCGTGAGGATTTATAGGAAAACCGGAGCCCAGCTGTGGTCTCCCCAGCTGGTGGGGAAGCCCATTAGCTCTGGGCACGGGGCTTCTCCAGATGAACTATCTGGGGTAAGGACGCTTCAGGCCGCCAAAATCAATAGGCCCCTTTGAAGGCAGACTCCAGCCGCTCTGGCTGAGGCTGTGCTTGTGACTGCTGGTCAGCAGTGCAGGAAGAGCAGGGCTGAGTCGTTCCCTCCCACAGGAAGGCCTGCCGCCCGCCGCTCCATGGGCATCCCAGCCCTCCGAGGGCCTCCGAGAGGCCGTGAGTATCAGCAGCAGGTCTGCTAAGGGGGTCAACTGTGCCAGTGTGGGGGACCATGGAGCTTCCCGGGGCGGTGCTTCCCAGGAAAAACCGGGAAAGCCCCCAGCAAGCTGTGACGTGGCCACCCGAGACCAGCACTCTCAGGTGGAGGTGATCTGTACCCTGGGAGGCTGACGATAAAGCATCGGGCACCAGGTTAAGTTTGAAAGGCAGATAAATGACGAGAAATCCCAGGACAATGCCCCAGATGTTACAAGGGGATACATTTTACAGTAAAACAGAGATGGGAGAAAGAAGAAGTGTCTGGTTGCCTGCAGCTCAGCCGTCACTCATCTTCTCTGTGTTTCATTTGGGAATCTGGAGCCACCCCCAGACTCTGGGTTGTCACAACCTCGGCTTGACGGGGTGGCGAGCCCTGCTGCCTGTGCCCAAGATGATGCCCAAGGTCCCGGCAGGCGCCGTGGGCACTGAAGCCCACGACTCCGCTGGAAATGTCTGCAGTGCACGGTGCAGAAGTCCTCCACAGGCTGGGCTCCCGGCAGCTGAGTCCTCCCCGGGCCTGCTGGGTGGACAGGTGGAGCAGGGTCAGGTGTGCTTCTGCTCCTGATGCTTTTGGTCAGAGAGGGCCAGGCAGCTTCTGGGAGCCCCAGGCGCTTCTAGCCAGTGCTCCCCCAGCAAGGCGCCACGCCCACTCTGGAGAGAGCACAGCAGGGGGTGTGGGCCACGGGGCCGGGTGCCAG
The DNA here is from genome assembly GCF_000247695.1 of Heterocephalus glaber. Next base: position 78,005,303 of record NW_004624730.1, read on the forward strand.
GCCGCTGTGGTCTCCAGGTGTCCTCGCCCCAAGGCTTCTCCTTGCGCTCCTGCGCTGGCCTTGGCTGTGAGAGCAGAGCTCCACTGCTCTGTGTGCACTGGTACCGACCCACCTGGAGTTTCCGGCGGAAACGGCAGCAGCAGGAACGCTGTGTAGCCTCCAGCTGGGGGGCTTCATCCTTTCGAAAACACATCCAGCCCATGAGAAATGTAGCCAGAAGTCACTGGCCGTTCTGGTTTCCAGCCCCATCAGACACGGCGGGGGTTGTTCTGCAGCTCCATCTTCTGCTTGGGGCGAGTGCGGAGGGAGAGGAGTCCCAGGGCCAGTCCTTGCCTGCTCGATGCTGTGTAGGGCTGAATTGTAGAAATCGGCGTCTCCTGAAAGGGAGTTGGTGAGCTTTTCTATGCCAGCCTCCTCGTCTCCATGGAATTAGTGTGTGCTGGGTACAGAGTTCTAGGGAGGGCAGGTGGCTATGGGACGACAGTGTGACTGTGCTGGATGCCAATGAATGGAAGGCTGAAGGGGCGCCAGCGGTAGGAGCGCACGGTTCACCCAGGCACACAGGAAGTGCTGGTTGAAGGAAGGCCTGCTGCTTACTACCTAAGCTGGCCTGGGCCTGTCAGAGTCCCCTTGGAAACTGGACACAGGCCTCGCCCTCTGTGCCTTCTTCCTGAGCACCAGGCGGGCTTTGCCTGCGTCTCCTGCTGTCGGCTCTCAGGCGCTTGGAGATACGCCTGTGTTTCCAAGCTCCTGCTATTCCTCCCAAGGCGGACCCTGTCAGTGTGGACTTTCTCAACCGCGGGGACCTCTTGTCTTTCCTGGGCTGTGGGGCAGCACAGGTCGCTCCCGGCCAAGACAGCACAGCCCTGCCTCGAGCGGGCGCTGTGACCTTGAGACATTATTTGACCCCTTGGCCCCTTCCTCACCTGCGGATTAGAAGGAAGAGGGGTCATGAAGGTGCCTGGCTCTGCTGCCACTAATGTGGTTGCAGCCTCCTTCCGTACAGGTGGTCCTGAAGGAATTACCCTGTAGGTTTCAGCAGTCTGCTGTCTCCCTTCCTGTTAGCTGCCCAGGAAGTCTGCAGAACCGGGGAGACTTCGCACCTTCCGTGTGAGGAAGAAGAGACTTGAGAGTGTAAATATTGTCCCAAGATCATCGAGACTTGGCGCAGGGACAGGGCCTTCTCCTTGTTCCTCCTTCCGCCCTGTCAGAGTTTTCAAAGGACACTGGCTGGTGTCTTCACCCGGACTCCGGATCTCCTTGCCGAGTTTCAGCGTCAGACGCTGAGGGGAGCAGGCTGTAACACGCACGCACATCTGCTCTCACGCACATCTGTTCTCACGCACACCTGAACTCACACAGCAGCTACTGTGCGATGGCCGGCCAGGGTCTGAGGCTGGGAGAGAAGCTGCTTTGGATGATTTGCAGGGATCCCGGCAGGCGATGCCACCTCGGCCAGCAGCACCAGCCCGGGGATTCCTTCACGCTTGGCTGCAAGGGTGCGAGGCCCCGGATGGCGAGCAAGAGCTCCCTGTCTCCTTGGGTCTCCGTTCACAGCAAGTGGCCTAGGCCTGGGAGCTGACTGGATAAATAAATGAAAGAGGACAGCGAAGATATCTTTCCACAAAACGGTGCTGATGACGACGCTGTCCCCAGAAAGCACTGACAGGTGGCCACTTCCTCTGTGGGATGGGACAGCCTGGCCCCGCTGTGCCTGGAGTTGAGGCTGTGAGGTTTGGTGCCTTTGTCTCAACTCTAGGTGTGGACTCTCCTGGGCTGGAAGCCACCCCTATGGCTTGGTCTGGGGTTGGGTGACCCACCCTGGGCCAATGGGGCTGCAGTGTAGGGTGGCTTGAGTTTCTGTGGAAGTCCCTGGAGGAAGTGGACAGCCAGGTGGCTCCCAACCCCATCTCCAGAGCAGAGGAGACCCAGCTTCGGGAGGAGGCTGACTGGGGGAGACAGTGTCTGCTTGGTTGGCTTCACGCCGAGGTAGCAGAATATTCACAACCGGAAGCCCAGAGCATGGTGCTGCCCAGGTGAGGGCCTTCCTGGTGTGTCCTAACATGGCAGGGCACCGTGACCAGGAAGCCCGGCGTGCAAGTGTGATCTCTCTCTGTCCTCTTACAGAGCCACCCGTGCCGTCACGGAGCCCCACCGTGGGCCCTCCTCTCACCCGAGTTCTCCCCAAAGGCCTCACCTGCACGTGACACCAACAAATGAGTTTGGGGCTCGTTTGTGCTACATGAACTTTTGAGGGACCCATTCAAGCCATGGAGGCAGTAGTGAAGGGAGGAAAGGCCGGGTCCTGCCGTCGGAGCTGCGGTTGGGCTCCTCGTGCCCCCTTTTCCGAGTTCCCTTATGTGTGCAGCAGGCATGCTTCTTTGGGAGCCACTTGGAGCCAGATTTTCTGTCACCTGCAGCTGAGAGCAGGGCTGGCCCATGTAGGCTGAAGAAGCAAGCTCGGGCTCTTTCTTTACATGGGCTCCATCCTGGCCTTCGGATGCCATGTTTCTGTAAAACTGCAAAGTCGAGGCCTTTAGCCACAAGCTGTTAAAGCAGCTGCCTCTCCACACTCCGGTGCTCAGCTGTCACACTGGCCCTCGGGCTGGGTACAGCTGGAGCGGCCACGGGCACTTGGGGTCTGGCCAGCGAGGAGAAGAGCCTGTCGCTGCCTCCCTGGGTGAGAAGGGCACTGTCACCCTGGGCTTGGCGAGGCACGCGGGGTGTCTCAGTGTGAGGACGGCCTCTCAGAATGCTCTTCCCTCCCACGCAGCAGGCTCTGCAGGCCCGCTGCTCATGGTGACAGCCTGCTCATCTACCGCTGACCACCTTCCTCCCCTGCCTACCCTCCTGGTGTCTTTGGGACCACCTCCCAGGTGAGTGCCTTGCTGCTGCCCCAGTCCCAGACCTGTTTCTGGGGTCCCGGCATGAGGCTGACCCGCTGAGGGCTCAGCTCGTGCTGTGCACGCTGCTCAGCTCTTCTGTAGGAGGAGACCATCCCAGGCTGGGGCTCGGGCGCCACGTGGGAAGGCTTGAGATCGGATAGACCAGGGACATTGTCAGATGGTGAGAACTCTTAGTGACCAGTGTCCCCATCAGGCCAGTGGCTTCTTCAGGCAGGGATGGAGTTTCATTCCGTGTGCTGTCCTCAGCAACCAACATGGCAACTGTCACAAAGGAAAGACCCGCTAGGACACATTTGTGGGTCCTTTCACAGTGTCCAGCTCCTCCACTCTGGCCAGCGTGTCTCATCTCCCTTGAGAGGCCACCCTCCCTCCTCTCAAGTCCTTTGGTATGGATGGGAGAGAAACCTCACCCCAGCCCCAAGTCCCATCCCTCTGGCTGCAGTGATTGGTTCACTTGTGGGTTAATAAGAGTGAGTGCAGGACTTGTGGGAGGAGCTAACAAAAGACCTGCCCTGGTTCCCCTGGAGGATGAGATGAGAAGCCTGGAACTGCAGCAACCCTTTTGCTAACACAAGGGATGACCCGGAGCCGCTGCAGAGCGTGGGTCACATGGAGTCACCGAGGAGGCAGCAGAGAAGGGAGCGCCTCCTGGCCCTGTGTTGCATTTTTGAGCTTCAGAAGAAGCCTCATTTGAATCCTTTTTCCCCAGTGATATCTTTCACTGGGTAGATCAGCTTGAGTGGATTGCTGTCACTTTTCTTATCATGGGGAAACCGAATCTGTGCTCGGCATGAGTCTGCTGACGGGTGAATGATGTAAAAATGTAGGAGACTTCAGGTAGGCTTAAAGAAGGATTTGCTGAAACTCAGAGCTTCGAAATACAGAACAGAACACCCTCTGAGGTAATGAATTTCCTCTTTCCAGGGCCAGTAGCCTAGGTGACACCACTGCTCTGTCAGGAGTCCCCATGGGTGCCGCCCGATCTAACCTCCCTTCAGTGCACAGATCCGGCAAGACCCCAAGCAGACAGCTGGGCGAGGGCTGCTGAAAGAGCGTCAGTCAGAGGGGGTGTGGCTGGGGCCCCTCAGAGAAGGGTGAGGTGGCGGCCAAGTTAGGTGACAGAGGCCCACGGGTGGCAGGGATAAGCGCAGGCCTGGCTGAAGGTCAGTGGGAGCGCAGGGACCCCACCAGCTCCTGGCCGGCCACGTGGGCTGGGTCTCAGGCTGCCCGGCACGCTCACAGGGAGCAGGTTTGCCCTGGGCTGCATGTGCACAGCAAGGCCCCTGGAAAGAGGGGCAACCAGCAGTATTTGCACCGAGCGGATTTGCTCCTGATGGCAGAGCTGGTGGTTTCTCTTGGTGTCACAGGTTCACCACCCATCCTGGCTCTACTGCCGGCCTCTTGTGTGATCCTGGGAAGCACTGATCTCCTGCATATCTCTTTCTTCATCCTCAAAATGGGACTCACGATGCTGACCTCAGAGTGCTGTGCAGACGGTGTGGCCATGGTGCCCAAGCCCTGCGTTCGCCAGCACTCACAGGACGGAGGCAGAAAAGCTCCCGGGTCTCAGGAGTGCAGTCATGGGATGGCAGAGGCCGACGTCCTGGATTCCCGATCTTCTGCTCCCCCAGGGAGGCGGGCGGGCTGCATGGGGAGTAGGCCCCGCCGAGGATGCAGGCCGACAGGAGCTGGGGGCGCCAGGTTTGTAGAGGAGCAGAAAGCAGATCACTCCCCCCAATTCTCTTGATTTTCAAGTGTCTTCGGATCATTAAAATAAAATGGAAAGCTGTGCGGGCCAACGGGAGCCAGGCTGACCCTGGTGCCTGGCACTGCTTGCTCCCTCTGCTTTGAAGACCAGAGGGCGGCGGGCACCTGTGCCCAATGCCAAGGCCACAGCGTGCCCGTCCCCCCAACCCCGAGCGTCCCGTCCTGGCGGAGGCTGCACAGGCAGGTGGGCCCTCCCATGCCAACAGCGGTGAACTGAAAGCCGGGCGGGCGAGGGGTGCGCAGTGGAGTCAGCCCCGCCCTGCACCCCACGGCCCTCCCGAAGCTGTGTCAGGTGCCCAGTGAGCAGATCAGAGCTGGTTTCCAGCCAGCCTGCGGTCCCTGGCTTCCTGTCAGCTTCGCGCTCCCCTCTTTCCTCGGGCGCAAACAAGTCAGCTGTGGGAGTTGCAGCCAACGTGGGGTGCACGGTGACGAGCCAGGAAGCTGTTCCGGCTGGGTGCAGAGGTCCCTGCTCCACCACAATGTGGCCCACAAGCTCCAGCAGATGCTGAGCCTGCGGGTGGTGCCGGACCCAGACATGCTTCCCAGGGACACACACCGGGGATGGGGGACTCCCAGACGGGCACAGCCAGACAGACAATGACAGTAAGAGCAGGACAGCAGAGCTGTACCCGCCCATACCTCATGCGCCGTCCTCAGCCCTTCTCTGGAGGTGACTCACGGCCTGGACCAGTGGTGACCGTGGAAAGTGAAACCCCGGATAAGTGAGGCCTGCGTGCTGAAGCAGAGGGCGGGAGGTGCTGGCGCTTCGGTCCTGGCCATTCTCCTGCCCCTCCCTGTGGGTGCTGGTGGCCTGTGCTCAGGCCACCCTGCTCCAGACAGCCGCCCTCAGTGGGTCCAGGAGACCCGGCCCCGCCCTGCCCCTGGGGACGCTCATGGCCAGTGGTGGCCCTGGCTTCTCGGAGTCGTCTGGCTTGCAGTTCTGCTGCGGAGCTTCCTATGCACCAAGGCCAAGGCCGGCTCCCGCGGGGACAGCTTCCGTGCTTCGGGATTCTGCCACTCTCCCCGTTTCCCTCGTTCCCCCAGTGAGCCACGTGCACTGAGGCCCCGTCTCTGCCTCCAGGGACCTCTGCTGGCTCAGGGGCCCGAAGCCCTCACCAGGGCAGTGTGAGATGGATGTTGTTACCCATTTTGCAGGTGGACAAACTGAGGCTGGGGTAAGAACTCCCTGCTGATTCCTTCTGAAAATGTGTCTCTCATTTTCACTAAGTCTATCCACATTAAGCTTTTCCCCTCCAGGTCTTCCTGGCCATATCTGGTGAGAGGGAACCATGGGTTCTGCGCCATCCTGAAAGCAAACGGAAACCCTTGTGGGGGCAGGAACAAGGCCAAGGAACCCCTCAGGTGCCTCTTCTGATGTTTCACGTGCACGGTTGCCACCATCCAGCACAGTCCTCAGGGTCTCAGAGCCCAGCAGGAGATGCTCGGGCCCCTGTGGGCTTCTCGCAGGCCCAGGGCGCCTGGATTTCGGGCAGATGGCGTGGCCTTATGCTGCGGCTGGATGATGCAGGGCAGCTGTCGTGGCAGGAGGCCCACTGACGGGCAGCAACCTGGGCCTGATGCCCTGAGCCCGAGGGCTGGGCAGTGGGGTGCATCTGGGGAAGGATCATGCCCTTCCCGGTCCAGATCCCACCTCGAGCCTGTCCCAGGGACCCCACGCCTCCGGGGCGCCTCCCGGGGACCTCTAGATGTGGAGCCCAGCCTGGGGCCACCTTACCTGCAGGGGCTGGTCAGGACTCGCCTGCTTGCCTGTCTGTGGCCTGGCCCAGTGTCCCAGCAGCGGCACGGGGGGTTGTCAGCAGACTCCTGGTGGGCTTCTGTGTTTATGTCTTAACGAGGAAATGGGGCAACATCAAGGCCAGGACCCCAGTCTGGGAGAAGGGGGCAGGTCGGGCCTGGGGATTCTGCACTTGAACAGGTCCCCCTGGGCCCATGGTGTCTCTGTCTGCATCCACAGCTTGTGTCTAGTTTGGGGCTGCCTTGGACACTTGTTCTCAGAAGGCTCTGCACCAGCCTCTGGGAACCTCGGGGAAGGACTCTCTGCTTTCACCCAGAGCTGGGTCCTCACGGGCGCCAACCTTGGTGGGAGAAGACACGATCCCAGCGGAGACTCCGGAGCAGGTGGTGGGGAGGCCCGGCCTCTGAGCTATAATTAGACAGGAGAAGTGAGCACAGGAAGGTGACTCGGGAACAACGGGCTGCTGTATATTTTTAAAAGAGAGAAATCCTATAGAGAAAAGGATTTTGAGTGTTGCCAAAGAAATGATGACTGTTGGAGGGGATGGATATGCTTGCCTTGATTTGAGCACTGTGTGATGTTCGCATGTATCACACACCACATCATGCCCCGCCAATGAACAATCTTTACACATCCCTGCAAAGTAAACTATAAGAAGGAAACAGTGAGCTAGCAGCGGAGTCTTGGCTGGGCACCGTCCTGCTGGAGGGCCGGGCGGGCTCTGCTCTTCCTCCACCGCTCGGGGACCGGAATGTGCTCTCCAGCCCTGATGAGAACCCCGAGTTTACAAATGCCCCCTGGCCTCACTGGAGCTGGCTCTGAAGGCAGAAGAGGTTAAAAATGTGTTTCAAGCTTCAGGCAGTTAGAGCAGCCTCGCAGCACCCCCCCACCACCGGAGAATTTCTGTTGGATTTTGTCTGATGTGAACACAATCAGGCACTGTGAGTGTGGCGGGGCCAGGGGCACCGATTCTGAACAGCGCCCCATGCACGCGTGGCTCTTGGGGTCCAGACCTCACCAGGAAATAAAACCAGGACAGCAAGCGGCAAGGTGGAGTCAAGGAGCATTGTGACCACAGAGCCCAGCCGCGGCAGGGCCTGGAGCCGGGCACCGAGAGCAGAGGGGCAGCCCACGGGAGACTTGGCCTCTCCTGGGAGCTGCTGAGGGTGCTGAGTCCCGGGCCCTGATGTGGGCCACAGACCTGTGTCACCCCAGGCCGAGAACCCGCTCTGCTCAAATGTCGGACGGGCCAGCTGTCAGCTGCACTTTTTACTGACCAGTGTAGTGTTTGAAGTTTCTAGTACTGGTTTCCAATGTTTCACAATGGGCATTTTTTCCATAAAAATCTACATGTCTGGCTTAAGGTGGGGGAAAATTCATCAAGATCTAGTCACCGGGGGCACGTGTGGGCCTGGTGGTGAGTGACTGGAGGTGAGCAGAGCCGCTGCTCTCGGAGAGGGCTGGAGCCTCCGGGGCCGCCGCCCCTCACCTGCCATCACCTGTCCCTCGGGTGCGAGCCCAGGTCGAGACCCATGTCCCAGCCCTGTCGCCTCGCTGCACACCTGTGGGTGCTGGGCCGTCTGCTTCCCCAGATGCCTTCTCTCCCTGGCCTGCACCCGCTCCAGCCCACCCTCAGCTCCTCCCCTTCCTGCCGAGGTGGAGAAGAAAGAACCTACCTAGCTCAGCACTGGAGCTCCCCAAGCACGCAGTGGAGCAGCGCGGAGGGGGTTGGCAGTGTAACCTTCCCTCAGGCGATCGCACCCATGAGGGGATGGCCCAGGGTCGCGCTCGGGATGGGTGGACAGTCCCCTCTGCCGGGCGGCTAACCAAGGCCCAAGGCGTGGGTCCCCAGAGGCAGACAGACTCGTCTCCGCAGCTGGTGGTCCCGTGGCTGCGCTGCGTGGGAGCAGACTCTCACAGCCGTGCCGTCTCCTTGGCCAGGCGCCCGCTGGGCTCTGAGGCCTGGGCAGTGAGGCATCGTGGCAGGGCCGGCGGGAGAGGCCAGCTGCCTCGCTGCTCGAGCTCAGCCTGACGCACTCCCTTGCTGGTGGCGGACGTGTGGCCCAGCGTGCGGTTCCGCAAGCGTCCCACGTCCCTTAGGAGGCTGTGTCCCTCGACAGGGCCCAGAGGTCAGCTGGCTGTGGGGTGAGCTGTCGGCTCTGGGGGAGCAGTGACGATAAAAGTGTGAGGTGAGAAGCGAGCGTGGAGATGAGGTGCAGCAGGGACACGCAGGGCTCTGCGGGCCGACCTGGACAGCAGCTTCCGTCCGCGGTCCCTCTCCGAGGCCGTGGGCCTGGGGTTGGGCAGCGTTCTCCAGAGGGACCGAACCAATGGAGCATCTCTGTCCATCCGCCCGTCCGTCCGTCCACCGCACCGTCTGCCACATCACATCAGCCGCCCCTCTGTGTTCTACACGTCCTCTGTCATTGACCCATCGTATCTGTTGGTCTGTCCAACCACCATCTCTCAATCTGTCGCCTAGCAGCTCATTCATACCTGTCTTCTATCATTTGTGTTTATCACCTGTCACTTGTCCATCATATCTGGCATCATCAATCTATCATCTGTCTATCTACCAATCATCTGTCTGTCTGCCTGTCTCTAGGCATCTATGAAGGATGGGAGATTCATTAGGGGAGTTGGGTCATGTGATGACAGAGGCCATGCAAGCCCGTGGGTTGCTGCCTGCACCCTGGAGGAAATGCGTGCTGTGGCTTGGTATCTCAGCCTGAGGCTCCCAGGCTGAGAACCTGGGGGCGCTGGTGCCGTCCAGGGGCCCAAAGGCCGGGAACCTGAAGCTCCGAGGTCTGAGGAGAGAAGGGTGCTCAGCTCCTCAGGATTGTGCAGCCTCGCCTTTCTGTTCTGTCCCACCTCCGCCCCACACCAGGGGAACGGGCCCCTCGCATTCTGTCCCGCGACTCAAAGGCCACCTCTCACGGAACCCTCGTGGATGTAGTCAGACATCAAGTTTAGCAGCCTGCTGAGCACCTGGAGCCAGCGAGCTGACGCTGACGTTCACCATGGCGGGTCCTGTGGCGCTTGGGGAACAGTGAGGATTTCCCATGGGTGCCTGTGGCCATCGACTGCTTTCTGGGCTGCTCACGGGGACGGCTGGCAGAGGAGGGGAGGCGCGTCCCTCCTCCAGCCTGCTCTGGGAGACCGCTGCTGCTGTGGGCTGCTCTGCAGAAAGGATGGACTTGGGGAGCAGGGGAACCTAGGCCTCTGCCCCCGCGGGTGTAGTTGCGGTCTGCGTGGGCAGGCTCTGTGGAAAAGTCCATTTTTCCTTTGTGATCTCTGCCGCTCTCCTCCCCGAGGCGTGGCGATACCTAGCTGAGTGTCCCAGTCACTTCTGAGCCCAGCTTTATCCCCCACTGCCTCTGGGCCCCTCTCCTCTCTGCTCCTCTGTTCCCTTCCAGCTCATCGCCTTCCGTCTGTCTGTCTGTCTGGCTCTCTCTATCGTCTGTCTTTCTGTCTGTGTCGTGGGTGTCAGACAGTGGCTTTGCATCACAAATAACGCCGAGGGCCTCCGCGCTTCCTGACCATCAAGGCCCCTCTGTCCTCCTCCCACCCCAATTTCTCTCCCCCGTGAGACCCTTTCTCTCCCGGCCCCACGTCACCCTCTCAGGGCAGAGCATCTCAGCTGTCTCTTTGCCCTCCTCGGGGACCTTGCCCTCCTACAGCAAGCGTACGTCCTGTCACTTCCTGGATGAGTATGTAAGAGGGAAGCAGCAGCATCCCCCTGCCGCTCCTCCTTACCGCGACTGTGAGGCCCCGAGGAATTGAGCAGCCAAGCTGTGCGTGCTTCTGGCTGCCGGGGATGCTTTGAAGGGACTTCCTGCCCCAGGAAGATGGCCACGTGGTGCCTGGCCTTGGCCTGGGGCCTCTTCTTGCTCTTCTGTCCCAGGACACCAGGCAGCCTGCCCGCTCTGCTCCCTCTTCTGAAGCAGGGCTGAGGCGGGAACAGCTGCGATGCCCTCACTCCGCCCTCTCTGGAGAAGAGGGTGCGGCTGGGCTGTGAGGTCAGCAAGTCCGTTCCCGTGGTGACAGCCCTGGCAGCAGGTTTCCCGGTGAGCACACCGGTGTGTGCAGTGTACCTTGTAGCTCAGGATCAACAAAGTCAAGGCGATTTCCTTGACATTCCATCAATACGAGATTATGGAAGGGGAGGGCTTCCTGTAGAAGCCAGCGCCTTACTGAAGCTCAAATGAGGCAATATATAGTCAAATAAATTCAATCTCTATTTTCACTCCTTGCAGTTTTAGTGCAGACTAAATGAAATGGAAAGGTTTTGATCCTCACTCGTTCAATATATCTTCACTTCCTAAGAACCAAGGTCATTTTTACCTTCACAGGAACGGAGGCAAAATATAAAATGCTCACCCATTCCAAACAGAAATGCGTTTGCAGGTTTTAAGAGCTGGGTAGATGACTGATACATTATGTAATGCATTTCACGGCACAGCCAAATGTGTTTTATAGATAGTGCTTGACCTTGCCAATTCCGCTCTGAGGTAACCCTCTGAGGATAAAAGTCATATATTTAACACAAAGGGAGAGGCTGGAGAGAGGAAAGGCGCGCAGTGTTGCTGCAGTCGATCGCCGGAAGTTGCTCACGGTGACGATCGGACCAGGTCACTGCTGCTTTGCCTTACTAACAACCTCATGCTGACACCAACCAGGGACGAGTGACAGCCGTCGAGTGTCGCCACGGCGGTGTGGGCTCAGGACAAAGCACGCCTGGCACTGCAGCAGGTGGGCACGCGGCAGCAGCGTGGACGGCCATGGATCTCACTCCGCATGTGTGTCCTGGGACCTGGGACAACTGAACTCCCAGCCTCGGGGTCTCTGTCTGGCCCCTGCCTCAGAAGGCCCTCATCTGTGAGAAGCCATGCAGAGCTGTGTTCTGTGACTCCCAGCCTGGCAGACGCTGCTGCCCCACAGAATGTCCTGGATGGGGAACCCTAGGCTGCAGGAGTGGAGCTCCTCCCTGTGTGGCTTTCCTGTGAGTCTTGTTCATTGTTATCTGCTATCAGTCACCCCAGTCCTCATCCTGTCCCTCTGTCCACTTCATTAAACGTCCAGGTTGCTGCGTGCAGCAGACATTCTCGGGTGGTGTTCCATTGTGCTGAGTATTCCGGAGTGTATTTACTTGTTTGACTAATGCCAAACATTTCAACTATTTCTAGTTTTCTGTTATTATGGATGAAGCTTCTCCAGACATCTCTGTGCGTGTGTTTTGGCAAATGTGTGTATTTACTTTAGTTCAATTCACATCCAATAGCGGAGTTGCTGGGCTGTAGGATACATGTGCTGAACTCTACTCCTTATTCTCAAAGTCTCTGGAAGTGAGCGTGCTAATCTGCATGCACAGTAGCAGTGTGTGAGAGCTCCATCCAGCTCCTCCACATCCGGCAGCACCAGCCCTTCCGCGGGTCCAGGAGCCCCCAGCTCTCCCCGGGGGCCGCACAGCTGTGGCTTCCTGTGTGTGCGTAACTTGCAGGCGCTGGGCGGCCCTGTGACCGGCGACCCCAGCTGTCTCCCTTCTCACAGCCTGCCAGGGCCCCCGCTCCCTAGGAGGGGCCAGGCTTGCTTGGGGCTGGGTTCCCATTCCCTCTGCATCATGGGCCAGTCTGCTGCTGCTTCCGCAGAACACTCGCGGGCAGGACCGCGGCCTCCTACAGGATGTGTCTGCGTAAATGCGCCCCGGAGACCTTGGGCAGCACAGCTGCCGCCCACCCGCCCGGCCTGCTGAGGACGCGTTGCGTTGCGTTACGAGGAAGGGCTCCCCTCGGCCCCTTGCTGGGAGCCTGCACATCACCCTGGGGCTGACCAGACAGTCCATTCTGTGCCCGTGAACTGGCCCCAGCGCAGGCCGGCCCCTCCCGCACCCCTTGGCCCGCTGCAGCGCCAGGCCCCTGACACTGCCCAGGGGCACAGCTCAAAGCCCACCCGAGCCCCACAGCCCTTGGCATGTGGCACGGTGCCCTCACTTCCTCCTCTCTCTGCCCCGTGTCCTCTGGGCCGTGGGGCTGGGTAGACCACTCTGTGTTATCGGTCGCGGTGGCCCTGGGGCCTGCCTGGGGCTCAGTCCACCCCGGCTCCGGTAGGTTCCACCTGGGACACCTAGATTGGTGAGTCCGAGGCAGGGGTGACGAGCACCTGTGGGTCATCCGTGCGGGGGCCCCGGGGTCACTCTGGGAAGCTCCGGCACAATGCGCGGGCTTGTCCACAGCCGCAGGCGAGAGGGAGGGGCAGGGAGAGCCCTGGGCCCTGGGCCGGGCAGCCCTGCTCCTGCCTCGAGCCGGTGTCCCTGCTCCTGCACACTGCTGGCCTCCCCATGCTCCTGTGCACAGCTGAGGGCTCTGTGCTCGTGCACTGAGAGTGAACCACGTCCCGACAGCTCCAAGTCAGTCTCTGGGCTGGAAGCCACAGGAGCCGAGGGGGCTGCCTGGAGGATTTCTCAGGGAAGAGCAGTGGGGCTGAAGCCATCTTCGGAAACCTGACCAGCTCTCCTGTCCGCAGCCATGGTCACCAAACCCAAGGGACGTTGGAGAGACTGTCACAGCCAAGGGGAATCGAAGGCGACATGGTACTCTGATGAGATCCCGGGACAGAAAGGGCCACTTGGCGAAGGCTCAGGAACCCAGGCTCTCATTATCACAAAGCGGAGGGCAGAGCTGCAGTGGAAGCTGCCTGTGCTGCCTTCCTTTCGGCGCTCAGGGACCTAGCTTTCTGTTGCCACTGCAGCTTATTCAGAATGGGGTGCAGGTGCGTCCACTGACTTCTGGGTCCTTAGAGAGTGCATTCACCTGTCCTGGCCCCAGATGTGCTTCTTACTGATCTCTACAAGCAGAAACAACAGTAATCCCCGAAGGCTAATGGCCTCAACTCGGGAGCTCAAGCCCTTCGCACACCACATCCACGCTGCAAACTCTGCAGCCAGCGGTCAGCATCTGCCTGATGCCCAGGACTCGAAGGAGGGCCAGCAGGCCAAGGGGCGGCTCCAGCTCGGGCCCAGATGGCCAGCTCAGTGCCAGCCAGGCTCTTCCTGTGCCCAGCACTGCCCTTCAGAGTAGAGTGGAGAGAGAGAGAGAGAGAGAGAGGGAGAGAGAAAGCGCCCAAGAGGCGGAAGGGAAGGGGAAGCGCCAGGAGTGAGCAGCGAGGCAGTGAGTGTGGCTTCCTCCCGTGGCACTGTCCACACAGCTGACTGGATTCAGCAGTGCCCAGACTTGTCCCCAGTGCGCTCCCTGCTGCACTGTCAGGCAGATTTACAGTGCACTCCAGGGGTGGTGTGCTGGAGCTGTGTCCTCTGCTCAGGGCGGCTGGGGAGGCGGGAAAGCCTCGTGCAGTTTAAAGCCTCCGCGGATCTGCCCAGAGGCCTTGGCAGCGTGCGGCCGGGAGTGGCATGGTGGGGCTGCAGAGCCTCTCAGGGTGCCCAAGTACCCACCAGGCTGGAGACCCTGTGCCCCGAGAGCTCTGGCTTCACCCCCAGGTTCCGTGGAAGGTCTCGAGAGTAGACAGATGCCAAACAGACCTGGGTTTTCAGCGTGTGGTGGTGAGACAGTGCCCAAGCCCACAGGAGAGTGCAGACCCAGGAGGAGGGAGTGCGCCCCTGGAGGGTCCTGCATGTGGGCAGGGAGATGCGCCTTCCAGTCCCACCCCAGATCCCAGCAGAGGCCGGCAGGGAGCTGTGGTCTGGACGCCCTGCTCTCCGTGTGGTTAACTCAGGGGGCTGAGGCGCAGGCAAGGGACACAGGCTCACCGGCTGCTGGGGCACAGAAGCCCCAGATCCCTAACTGCAATTGTTCCACAAGCACTATGCGCCTGGCTGCTGGAGCCCTGGCCCCTATGGAAGGGGAACTTGGGGGACCTTGGGGGTCCCTACAGAGATGCGGCTGTGGAGTCAGCGTTCGCTGCTCCTTTCCTTGATGTTGGGAGGAGACAGTGGTTCCTAGCCTCTACCAAATCTGAGTGTCCCCGGCAGCTGGGCCTTTTGCTGGGAGGAGCTGGCCATGCTGGGAGGTCACCCCAAGGTCCCCAGGACCAGTGACAGCCTGGAGGAAGCTGTGAACCCACACTGTCCCTCCAGGCTTCCTGGACCCCAGGGCCTGGACTGACGTCTCAGTGCTGTGGACTCCTCCTACCCTCCTTCCCTCTGGGGCTGATCTCACCCGGGAGCCTGTCCTTACTGCAGCGAAAGCCTCTGCTCTCTCTACCCTCAGACCTCTCTAGGGAGACAGAGCTCCTGCTGGCCTCCAGCGGCATCTTCACAGCTGTGGCAGGGCCACTGTGTGGCCTGTGGGCTGCAGACACTCTCCCTCCCACGCTGGTTTCTTTCCAGGTAGCACAGCCACCAGCCAGTGACTGGCTTCTCGGGACTCTGTTTCCTTGGAAACCCAGGCCCTGGAGGCAGGGAACCAGGCAGGCCCAAGTTAAAGACACTGGGGTGGGAGTCTTCTTTAGGGACCGGCTTTTTGGGGTGTCTTCCAGGGCAGTCCTCTCCCCCTTCTGTGGCTGCTGCCCCCACTCCCAGTCAGTGCTCATGAGGAGCTTGGGGCGGTGGCTTCCGAGCGAGCTCTTGGTCACGAGTGCTGTTCTGAATCCACATGAAGGCCAGCATGCGCCTGTCCCTGGGCTTCACCAAGGAGCGAGGCAGGAGGTGGCCCTGTGCCTGCCTGGCCTTCAGACGGCCTGTGTCTCAGCGTCCCTCTGGCCAGGCAGGCAGGGAGAACCTTGGGGGCGGCCCCAGCCTCTGGGCCCCCTCACCTGCCGTTGCCGACAGCATTTTCTGATGGCCCACACGGGACAGCACCAGCATGGAGGGTGTGGAGTTGCTGAGCAGTTGCCCGAACAGCGAGTCTTGTGCCTCGGTCAGGTGGTGAATTTACGCTCAGCAACAAAGGAGCAGCTGGGTGCACATGAGGGCGTGAGGGCGGGAGGATGGCGGGTCACTCTTCATGTTCCCTGACTGGCTTTTCCGTGAAGGCTCGGGCGCCATCTCAAGGACTCTTGAACCCTGCACATCCAGAAGGGCTGGTATGGTCCCCAAGGGCCGTGCCCAGCGCCCCCCCCCCACCACCTCCGGATAGCCGCGTGGACAGGGCGTTTCCCCACTCCTGCGCACGGCGCTCCTCCCCCCAGCAGCGCTGCCACCTGCTGCCCTCTGCGGCCTCCTCCCCACTCCCCTGCCAGGGCGCCTCGCTGCAGTGCGGCGGTGGACGCTTCTGCCTTGGGGCTCAGTCTCTTTCCATCTGCACCTTGGCTGCCCTGAGAGCCCTATGTCCCACACCCGCAGCCCCTCTTGGCTCCACTTCTTGCTGTTTGAGATCAAAATCGACCCCAAACTCTGCGCCAAGGTGGTTGGACCATGGGGTGTTGGGGCTGACGAGCTGCAGAGATGAGGGCCTGGGTGGAGGTGTGGGGTGTGACCTGGCAGGGCGCACCTCTCCCTGCTCTGCTTCCTGAGCTCCATGATGCGAGCAGCTTCTTCCGCCAGGCCCTTCTCCCAGTTTCTGCCCTGGGCCAGATGAGCTTGGGCTGAAACTGAGCCAGTGTAGACCTCTCCCGCTAAGCTGTGAGCACTTCTCCCTCACTGTGGGGGCCCCACGCCACCTCTCTCTGGGCAGCGTCCTCGGCGCCCTGCCCTCTGGGGCTCAGGCTGCCCTGCCACTGCAGCCCTCCCAAACCCTCTCTCATGTCTCCGATCAACTTCCTGCAGCACAGGAGGAAAGAGGTCCTGAGCACGAATCTCTCCCCCAGCCGCTGTCCAGCAAACCCCACCGCACTGGGCTTCTCCTTTCCCTCCTGGTTGCCTCACGGCCTGGCTCCCGTCTGGGGAAATCGTGCCTAGTTTGGAGGCACTGGCTCCTGGAAGCCTCTCTGGTCCCTCTCACGGTTGCCTGTCAAGGTTAGCTTTGGCCCCCTCTGGGTTCTGTGAACCCTGTTCATCTCCACCCACTGCCTGCAATGGTCGAGATACTGTGCGTGACTTTTTCTGGCTGTGAGCTCCTCCAGGGAAGAGACAAAGTTCTCCTCGTTCCCTTTTATCCCCCACACAGGGCAGAGCGCCTGGCGCACAGAGAGAGCTTGGTGAATGAATGGGCGACTCCCACCTCCTTACACAGCACATCCACTCCCTTGCACTTGGGTTCCCTGCCCACTTCCTTGGGGCAATCAAACGCTCCTTCTGTCTCTGTCTTCAGAGAACTTCTCTCTGGTGTTTCACACCCAGTCATTCCTTTTTTTTTTGGTACTGGGGATCGAACTCAGGACCTTGCGCTTGTGAGGCAGGTATGGTGCCACTGAGCTAAATCCTCAGTCCCCACACCCAGGCATTCTTAGTGTAACTGCTGTTGCCGCCAGCCTGTGTTAGACACTCACCCTGTCCCGGGCGGCCGCTAGCCCTTCCCTGCATGGTGGTATGTAACCCTGGCAGCACCATGGAGCCTGTGTCCAGAGCCCATTTTCTGATCATACTTCAGCATGACTGGTCTCCTTGGTTTGCGGAGAAGCCCCCTCATGCTCGTCTGCCCCCACAGTACACCCTGTCTCCCAGTGTTGACCCTTCTCGCCCCCAGCCCCCTGGACCCAGCCCTGCCCGACCGCGGAGGCTCCCAGGACCCCCACAGACCTCGTGTGGTGTCACCGAGGCTGCTTCCAGAGACTTGCGGTTTCCAGCAGCACTGACGCTGCTGGCCACACCCTCGCGGCTCTGTCTTCTCCAGCTCTGGGCTCCTGTGTCCCCTGGGGCTCAGCCCTTGGCTCTTCTTTCCTCCCGAGATCTCTGGAGCACTCTGTGTGCTGCCCTGAGCTGCAGATCCCTCTCGGGCCCAGGGTTCCTTCTCCCCGTGGCCCAAGTCACAGTGTCACCGAAATTTTCAGGCCCTTCCTTTGCTTCCGTCCTGAGTCTAACCAGCCCCAGGACCACACTTACTGTTTCTTCGAGTCTCCTCCCAGGCCCACTCTCCTGCCTTCCCTGCGATTGCTTGTGGTCGTCGGTCAGTTAGCAGAGTCTTGGGGAACTGTCATCCCATTAGTAACATCTTGGACAAAAACACTCGGGCGAGTTCCGGCGGCTTCAGTTCCTCAGTGGCCTCCTGGTTCCCATGCAGAGAGAGCCAAGGATGATGGGATGGGTGCGTTTGAAGGCGGGGGGAGAATTCCGACGGGAGTTGATGGCAGTGTGTCTTCTACTGTAATAATGGTTTTATTTAAGCACACAGAGTTTTCAACCACACCTCATAAAAATATGCATCCGCGATCACCCTAGATCTTGAGGACACCCCAAGGCCCCAAATCCCCACCCCGCCAGCGTGTCTCTCTCTCGTTTGGCCCACACACTATTCTCCCCGAGTGTGCTCTTCCGCCTTCTTTTCTCCTTGTCTGTAGTACGCGTGGACGCGCTCGCTGTGGGGCCAGCACAGGGCCGCACGGCCCAGTTCCTCATCCCCCCCCCCCGCCCCCCAGCACGGCTCCGCCCCTTTCCCACCCTCCAGAGATCTCCCTCCCACCTCCTACTGCTGTCTTTCACTCCCGATAGACCTTCTTGTCCCCCTCATAGATGCGTCATGAAAATTCCTCCCCTATGACTGACGACATTGGAGCGACAGTGTGCTCTGGCATTTCCGCCTTGGGGAACTGCGTCAGACTCTGTCTGGTGGCGTCTGGTGGCCTCGTTTCCTGCCCCGCCCTGCACTGGGTGCTCCTCCCGGCTCTCACACTGCACTGCGCTAAGCCCTGGCCGGGGACAGGGAGCAGGAGAGCCACTGGCTGGGCTTCAACGCGGAGCTTAGGTTGACTGCAGGGCGGGGCTGCTTCCGTCCCAGCCGGGGAGTCTGAAACGCTGGAGGCAGCAGGTGCTTCTGTCCTGTGAGCCCCTGGCTGGTCCAGGCCCAGCCACCTGTCACCTGCCCTGGCAGATGCTCACCCCGATGAGCCCCAGGGGCCTTTGCTGCCTGCAGGTTGCAGGTTCCCTCCCCACGAGCCGGCCCATGCGGGACCCTCAGCCTGCAGGTTGAGGGAGGGGCAGCCAGAACAGGCGCTGACATCTGAGCCCGGGCTTCCACGCCCTGGCTCTGCAGACAGAAGGCAGAAGCAGGACCAACCGCTCAAGGGCGCGGGCTGAGCCAGGCCTCTGGCTCCCGGGTTGCCTGACCAGAGAGAAGACCAGGGCCGAAGCCATGGACAGGTGACCAGGGTGTCCACTGAGCCCTGAAGAGCCCAGGCCCCTCCTTCCCGTGCAGGCAGGTTGGGCCACTGTGCTTCTCCCAGCCCCAGCCAAACAACAGGGCTTCTTGTAGCCAGGAGCTGCATGGAGTTGACCCGGAGCTGCCTGCTGAGCTGTGGCCTGGGACACAGAGAAGGGGGCCATCTTTGCCCCGACGGCCACACGGGGCCAGCGCCTTCTGGCTCTGTGGGACAGCACAGGAGTCGGGGCCCAGGTGGCTCTCAGGGCCGGTCTGCCTGGGAAGGCTGCAGACAGGGAGCTGTGGGATTCTGGGTCTGGAAGGTTGTCTTGTGGGAAATCTCTGGCCTCCACCTGAATACTTCATGTTATTTTTATAGTTTTGCTTTTATTGCACAACCAATACCTAGATATATTCTGTGTGATGTGGTGGGAAGACACTGCAGCCCCTGCCCACCCTGCCAGAAGCAGGCGGTGTAGACAGGGAGTGAACTTCCTCCCAGCTCTTTCTCTGTATCGACCTTCTCACAACATGGATTTACACACACGGATCTGTTCTCTATGGCTACACTGTGGGCTCACACGACACACACACACACACGATGCTCTTAAATTTGAGCTTCTCACTGACTAGTGTGTTTCGGACATCTCCTATGTCAGCACAGAGAGGTCAAATTCATTCTCTTCCTGGCTGCATGGTCCTCCATGGTGTGGACACCCCTGTTCTATAACTGGCCCATTTTCATGGAAATTGAAGACTGCTTCCACTTCTTTGGCTACTATAAGCCTCAAGACAAGAAGCATTTTGCCACATAACTCTTTGAGCATCTCTGAGTAGTTTTTAAGGACAGATTCCTAAAAAGTAAATTGCTACAACAGTGGCTTCATTAATTTATAAATTCACCCCTCTGATGATGGGTTTGCACATTTTCCTCCCCTGGGATTTATATAATTTTGCTTTTTATATTATGAGTGTAAAGGTCTGTTTTATTGTTTAGCAGTTTGGACCTTTCACCAACGTAAAATGTTTCTCTTTTAATATCTTCGGCCTGGAATTTATTTGTACTGTATCAACACACATTTCATTTTTGTTCACACTTTCCTTTGATTATCTTCTCTGTTCATCTGTTTTAAGCATTTCTACCCGAGAGCGGCCATCGAAGGGAATGGGTGGGTTTCAAGGCTCGTCTGTGTGACCAGCTGGCTTTGGAGCCTTGAGCAGGTCACTCGACCTCTCTGGGCCTATTTCTCCTCTGTAGGAGGAGCATCATAATGGAGTGATCTCCTACACTTGGCATGGATTTGAACAGCACAAAACACGTGCTTAGAAAACATTAGAAAGCATTTTATGCAAGTCTCCTTAAACCGCGTAACAGAGTTGGATGTTTAAAGCTAGGCCTGAGGATCTCCTTTACTTATGTGGTGACTTTGTATTTATATTTTAAAATATTTTAAATGATTTTAAAATTTACCCTCTCTAGGTGCATGATAAATGGCTTTAATGAATGTACAAGTTGCACAACCATCACTTTGTTAAAACTGAAGGTCACGTCTCAGTCCTTAACTACCCCTGGTGTCCGGTCACACACACCCACGGCCAGCTTCCCACCTCTGCCGACTTGCTGGACTCTGACGTGTCCAGAAAAGGGAGCTGTTGTGCATAGGCTTTGCATTTGGTTCCCTTACCTGGTGCAGCGTTTTTGTGATCGACCATGTATCTGCATCAGGAGTCCGTTTCTTTTTGATTACTGGGGAGCGTTCCTGGGAATCGGTAAACTGTACCACCTCTTGCTTTGGCATTCATCACCTGATGAATAACTGGCTTGTTTTCACTTTTTTAGTATTATGAATATTTATATCGATATTTTTGTAGACTTAGATTTTTTTCGTTTTTGTGTTGAAATGCCAGGTTGTATGCTTAGCTTTTGACAAAGTTGCAAATCTTTTCCCCAAAGTGACCATATCATTTCATATCCAGGTCAACCACATCATTGCCAATTACTGATATGTTGATCTTTGCAATTACTCAATTAAACTAGGCAGATGTTTGAGTTCATATTTCACCAAAGGAGATATATGAATGGCCAAGAAGCATATGAAAACATGTTTTGCTAAAGATATTTGTTATTGGGAAATATAAAATCACAGTGAAATGCCACTTCATACCCTCAGAATGTCAACCATAAAATATTTTGTTCATTTTATAGTTGGGTTGGATACTTTTCAACCCCTCTGTGAGGCCAATATTACCACTGTATCAAAGCCACACAAAGATACCACGACAAAAGTACACATCAGTACAGCTTATGAATATAGACACAAGAATCCTGTACAAAACACCAGCAAACTGAAGCCAGCAAATTTGAAAAAAGCTTAGACAACAGACCAAGTCTTCTACCCACGCAATGCACCACAGCAATAGACCACAGGCAAAAACACATGATCATCTCAATAGATGCAGAAAAGAAATGCAAAAGCCAAAGCCGTTGCATGATTAAAACAATAATAACAGCAGAAAAAGTATTCACCAAGGGCCGGAGATGTAGCTCAGTGGTGCCACACATGCCTGGAGAGCTCGAGGTCCTGAGTTCAATCCCTGGTACCAAAACAAAGGTATTCACCAAAACAGGAATAGGAAGGAGTTTTCCTAACCTGATAAAGAGGGTCTGGGAAAGCCTTCCACAATTCTTGCTAGAGGCCGAGCACGTGTTTCTGAGGTCAGGCCCAGGACCAGGATGTTTGCTCGGGCCACTTCTAACCCGCACTGTGTAGGGGCTGCCACACCAAGCAGCTAGGAACAGGCATCTATCCAACTCAGAAAAAAAGCAACAAAGCGATGTCTATTTGCAGATGACATGATCTTGCATATAAAATCCCATGTAACCTGCTGAAAAGCGATTAGAATTCATAAACAAGCTGAGCAAGGTTGCAGGATAGATTAATATGTAAAATCACTTCTGTTTTGTACACTTGTGACTAATAATCCAAAGATGAAATTAAGAAGATAATTCTATATACAACACTATCAAAACAATTTAAAAAGCTGAAGAATAAATTTAACAAAAGAAAGGCATCTGAAAACTGTACGACATTGCTGGAAAAAATTAAGATGAAGTTATCTGCTTTTGATTATTGAGTAGTAAATGTTCTTTATATAGTCTTGATAAAAGTGTTTTATCAGATATATGAACTGGAAATATTTTAATCTGTCGCTTGTCTTCATTTTCTTAATGGTAACTGGAACATTTTTCATTGTGCTGAAATCAAATTTATCAAAGTTTTTGTCTCTAATGGATAGTCATTTGCTATCATATATAAGAAATCTCTGTCTAACCCAAATCGTGAGTATAGTTTTGTTCTCCTTCTCTAGAAGTGCTGCCGTTTCAGCTCTACATTTGGGTGCATGATCCACACAGCGGTACCTTTAGTTGCTGGTGCTGGGTCACAGCCTAAATCGTCTCTCTGCGTGTGGATGTCCAGTTGGTCCATGGCTATATGGTCAGTAAACCATTCATCACCAGGACACAACCGCCTGGACACATCTCACAACACTGACCGCTCCTCAGTGGAAGGGTTTATTTCAGAAGCTGCTTTCTGTCTACACGACTCTCCATGTAACTGCACCACGCTTTCTTGGTTATTGTAGGTGGACAGTAAGTTTCAAATTGGAACTTGTAAGCTAATCAACTTTATTCTTCTTTTTCAAGATCTTTTTTCAATGAGTTCTCTGCATTTCCATAAAAATTTTTGGGTTGATGCTAATTTGTTAAATGTTTTGGTGGAATTTACCAGTGAAGCCATCTGGTCCTGTACTTTTATTCATGGGTTGATTTTCAATTACTGATTCAATCTCTCTAATTTAGAAAATCTACTTAAAACTTTTGCTTCTTCTTGCGTCCTTTGAACTCCAGACAGTATTTCTAAACTTGTTGTATGCATTGGTTAATCTCCAGGTTCTTTAGAAGGTTATTACAATTTTATTCTATTTTTCTTTTGTAGGGGGTTGGGGGGACTGGGGATTGAACCTACGGCCTTCCCAATGAGCTATCTCCAGCCCTTCTTTATTGTTAGATAGGATCTTGTTAAATTGCCTGGGCTATCCTCCAGCCTCAGCCTCCTAGGGTGCTGTGATTGCAATTATTTATACAAATAAACACAGACCGACTTCTACTGTCAGAGTTTCGTTTTTGGGATATTGTACCATATTTTCACGTTCTTTTCCCCACCCCACCCTGCCTTTTTGAGATTTGTACTTTCCTTCTTAATAACTTGAGGATTTATGTGCTGTCTCTCCTCTTTCAGAGGTTACTTTTGTTTTTAGACAAATACATTTAAACGAACCAAGCTTTTCTCCTTACATCACATTTCAGTTTGTGCCCGTCTGCTTGGCTCGGCCTCCAACCCCTACACCAGACCCATCTGCTCTGCAGGACCACACCCTTTTTCTTTGGTCCACTTTACCTTCCTGTCTGCCTGGACCATGTCAGTTCCTTCTCTGTGGTCTCAGCACCTGTCTTCCTGCCTCCCTCATAGTTGGGGTGAAGTGCGTGGCTCCCAGGGAAGTTCAGGGAGCAGCGTGATGAACATCCAAGTCCTGCAGCCCGATGGAAGCAACACCGACGGAAGGGTCCCCAGGGCCGTGCCCGTGCCAGCTCAGTGCTTATTATTCCCACACGCGTCTCTGTATGTTAAATGCATGCATTCCTGAGCAATGTGTGGCTTTGTTCACACACACACACACACACACACACACTGCTGCCCAGGAAACGGGCGCAGTTTGCTCTGGACGGAAGCGCCTGACTGGAAGGCCTCGGAATTGCTGACCCTGGACTCGGCATCACTTTGTGCCCCATCCTTGTCTTGCTTCTTCCTTCGTGATGCTGGTGACTGTCCGGAGTGAATGTCGCTCTGTGCCTCCTTTGACCTCAAGATGTCCAGATCTGAGTTCGAGACCTCCCTCAGCTGCGGAAGCCTGGACGCTCGCTGTGTGTGGTGCCCTATTTCTGGCTACCTCTGATTTTCCCTGTGTTTCCTCTTCTCACTTGTTTTATTTTCTTATGATTGGGCCAGGCAGAGGTAAATAAATAAGTAAGTAAATCTGCCACTTCCTTGGTACAGACCCTTGCATGGTTGCGAGGTCAACTTTCTTTTTCCTCTTTCTTTCTGTTATTTTTGCATTCATGGTTCTGTATACAACTGGCCCGGTCACCTTGCACTGTCACAGAGGCTAATCTGAGGTTTTAATAACATCTCAGGATCAACTGCATTATTCTAAACCGTGCTTTAAAGGAGATAAACCATAAGCCAGCTGCTCCAACTTCTTGTGGCACAATGTCACCCTGCAGACACCCACGGCTCCACTTGCATGGGAGGAGGGGTGGAGTGAGGGCATAGGAAGCTGCTCTCGGGGTTCAGGGTGCTGGAGTGACACTGGAAACCCCCTCTCTCAAAGCTCTGTGTCTCAGCAGGGGCAGGCTGCTCTGTCAGAGGGAAGTGAGCTGCGAGGTGGCAGGGCTGTGGCCATGGTCTGTGGGTGCCACTGGCCACGATGGGACAGGAAGGTGAGATTCTTTTCTATGCATTGCAAGAGGCAGGAAAAGGCCTGAGGTTCAATTCAGTGACAGGAGGAACCTCCTTGTGGTCAGACCTGGCCAACAGTGGGGTGTTGAGCTGAACGGGGTGCCTCGAAGTTCCACCCTGCGTGTCCTTGGGGACCTGCTCCCTGCTCTGTGCCCCTGTGCATTCTGCCCAGGGGTCCTCTGGCTGCAGGTGACACACACCCAGGCACAGGGGCAGTGTGGGCGCTGGGACTCAATGTTAGAGCCCACAGAGTTGCTAGGAAAGCGCCCTGGCTCCTGGTGTCTCAGGGCGGGTAGATCAGAGGCACTGTCCGCATGCTCATCAGAGCTGTCCAGTGCGGCTGAACCCTCATGGGTCACTGGTGGTGGTCACTTCCCCAATCACACCCCTGCTCTGAGCCCTGGGCCATTCCCGGGAAATGAGCGCACAGTCCCCTCTGGGAGGAATGGGGCAGCACCTCGCATCTTACTCTCTGCAGCTCATCCCATGACCTCACCTCTATCCGACTCTGAAGAGGAGTTTCACAGTCAATCAGATATTTATAGGCTGTCACCTAGGGAAAGTCTCAGAGATGGCCACCAGCGCCTGTCCTGTCCGGGAGCAGGGAGTCCACCAGCAGCACACCCTCGGAAGCACGACGGCAGGGCGCTGGTGCTGGGACCGGGCTGGGGTCACCGGTGAGAGTGCCACAGAGCATTCATGCTGATGCTGAGGAGCAGGCAGGGTCCACGGAGGTGTTTCCGAGCCGGGCCTGGATCACAGCACACATCAACACGCAGAGAGCAAGGAAAATGAAAAATCCACTCCACCAGCAGGGAAGGCGGATCACATTTCTCTTCCACTAGTCTGGTCACCTGTGCTCAGGAAGAATGTAAATCAATGAGCAAAACAAGGGAGCAGAAACAAGCCACACAAATAATCATGCAAGGAAATAATCTTAAAAAGTAACAATTCAAGTAGCGTGATGACCAAAGGTGTCAGCCAGGTAAAAATGAGGACAGTGAAGTCAGTTATATCCTCTGGTTGGCAAAAATGAGATCTCCAATCAGCTGGGAAATAAAGACACCAGCCGCTATTGTGAAGTCTACAGGTGTTTCTATCAGACACTAAGTAGCTGAGGATGTCATACTGGAAGTGCTCCAGACAGGCAGGAGGCAGGAGGGCTTCCTAGCAGTGTGGACACTGGGAGGAAGGAGCATCCACATTATCCTCACTGGTGCCTTACTCGGGTACTGGGGGGCTGTGCTCTTCCCAGGGGACCTTTCAGGCTCCTCTTGTCTTGAACAAAGAATTGGACAGGAAACAGAGTAGCAGGGTTTTACATTTATTAAAGGTATGCAGGTAAGAAAAGAAGGGGAAGAAGCACTCTGCAGAGTGACTTCTGCCAATTAAAGCACGGCAGGAAATACGCCCTGCATACTGAGAAGGCAGTGGCCAGGAGGCCAACGGCCTGTCCTGTATACCCCATCCTGACGGCGGATCTGACCGTCCTTTCAAATCTCTGCTTGATCTTGTGCCAGAAGAGCTGAAGATGGCACTCTGATTGGTCCCAGGCACAGAGGGGCTGGAAGCTGATCTGTGGCTGTCCTGGACTCCGTGATTGATAAGCCACACCCACTTGCCTGGCTGCTTTGCCACACCCTAATCTCCTGCCTTAGTTCTGTTTGGGTTTTTCCTAAAGTGCCTTTTGTGCTGGGGAAGGAAGGGGCTGTGAGCTGAGTGTGCAGACTTGAATTTGCGAGTGTAGCTCACAGAGGCTGCCACCCCTTACCCCAGTGAATCAGAGGAGGGACAAGGAAGGAGTCATCTGTTTCAGTAACCGAAGTGTTAGCTGTGGGCAGTGCACCCAGGAGGTGACCGGAGGACAGCACACAGATGCCTGAGACACCAGCTGAGGTAAGGCTGGTGCAGTCCACTCCGGTGTTCATATTTATTCTTAAATGTGCCCCTCACCCTTCCATGGCCCGGAAATCTGGCAGTCCTATTTGAAAGGCAGTGTTTCCTCACAAGTTTCTGTGCTGTGGATTTGAACTCTGTGTTCTAACCGGCCTTTCACCCAGCACCCAGGAAGTAGGAGGAGTTACCAGTCACCGGAAACCCCTGACCACTGAGGACCGAAGCGTTTTCTCTCTCCTCACCTTCATGTTTACCAGAGCCCCTCACCTATTCTTCATGATTATTTCCCAAAATGTCCACACAGCATGGAAACCCTGGGCCAGGCTCTGCTTTCTATGGTAAACGTGTTCCAGGGAGTTTGACTTAGGGCAGTGGAGTTACTTTTGCTCACTAGGCTTCTGTTTCTCTTCAGGGAAAGAATCAGGCCTGTTCCCTGCTTCCAGCTGCAGGCATCTGTGAAATACAGGGAAATTGTCAAGATGTGTAGGAAAGCCCCTCTTCCTCAAGAATTCCTTTATCAACACTCACGTGATTAACTACCGTTCAGATAAGCCTTCCAGGGGTTTAAACACTTCTGTTTCCCGTGTGGGTGAGACATCTTCTGTTTTAAGCTTTTGTTATCTCCTGAGGCCTTCAGACCTCACCCTAAAGCAGGAGCGGCCGCCCAGGAGCCCAGCGATGCTGATGTGCAGGGCTGCTGCCCTCGCCTCGTCCCGCCCTTCCTGCTGCTCTCCCCGGAGGCTGGGCTGGCTGGGCCTCGGCTTCCGGATGGCAGGGACAGGGGGTGCCCTCTCAATAGTTTTGGTCCACAGAACAGTGAAGCGGGGGCAAGCAGCTTTCCATTCAGAAATTCCACCTGACTGTTCAGTCCTAGAAACACTGGACTAAACACGTCTCTTAAAGTAGCAGCTTCTAAAGTTTCTTTTTAAGTTTCCATTTTAGTTATTCAGTTAGCAATCTGAAGGCAGTTTAAGGTTAAGGCTAAACATTTAGTTCTAAGAGTGCCTTCAGGAAGATAGCAGAGGAGGACTTTTGACTATTTGTTGCCCTTCGGGACACCAATTTAATAACTATGTGTGCATGAAGAAGGTACCTTCTCAAGACAGAGTCCAGGCAAGAGGCTCCCGCTCCGGGACACAACAGGAAGGACAGGTGCATTGGGCAGGTGGAGAGGACACTTCCCCTGCACACAGAGACACCGCTGCATGGGAGGAGGTGGAGGAGGTACCCAACATGCTCAGACCCCGCGTCAGACCAGCGCCTGGCTCCAGACTCCGGGTCAGCACCCAAGCCAGCTCTCCGCATCTGCCCTGCATCAGGTTGCCCAGCAGACTCAAGCTTCAGGCTTATCAGTGCCAAGCTGATCCCCACAGCCCACCTCCAGCCTCGGAGCACCAGGCTGGCAGCCACAGACTCAGGTCCAGGATGGGTCCAGAAGACTCAGGATCTTGGGACCCGGGCCAGGCAGAGGGTCTCGGGCTCCAGATCTTCCCCTGGGACCTGTGGGCCAGGCTGGTTCTTGTGGCACCAGGCTTCAAACTCACCTCAGTATCAGTCAACTCTCACAGACCCAGTCCATGGACCAGGCTCCAACTGACCATGTGGACCTAGCCTCCAGGACAGTATCTGCAAGGCCAGGCCAGCTGAGGAGCATCTAAGGTCACCTGACATTGTCCTCAGTGGTAGCCACAGAAAGTCGAAATAAAGTGCACGCGCTTGCTGGCAAAGACCCAGCCTGCCTGCAGCATCACAGCCTCCTCCACTCTCGTGAGAATGCTCCACACCCCTGAGCTGGAGAGAGAAAGAGCTTGGAGGGTCACACATCATCCTCGTCCCTGAGCGAAGCCCGTTCCTCGCTGTGCCACCAACACTCCTCTCCTGGATATTGGTACTGGGGGTTAGGTAGCCCAGACCGCTGAGCTGGTGATGGCCTGAAACTAGAAATCAGTAACAGAAGAAAAACTGGAAAAGCCACACAGATGTGAAATTTAAACAGCAGCCTCGAACAACCAATGAGCCAAAGAACTAATCAAAAGGGAAATTGAAAACAATATCTTGAGACTAGTGAAAACAGAATCACAATATATCAAAATTTATGGAATAAAGTAAAAACAGCTCTAGGAAAAAGAAAGTTTACACACATAGCAATAAATGCCTGCATTAAGAAAGAAAAAAAAAACTCAAATAAACCACCTATGGAAACCTATATGGAAAAATGTTTAAGTGCTTTTCAGTTTTGTTTTGGTTGAGTTCCACTGTATTTGAATATTATTGTAGTTTCTTCCCCTTGCATTGTTCTTCTTTGAATGGTTTTAATTTCTGTATGTGTGTATGTTTGATAATAAAGTTATTTTTAAATAAAAAAGTAAACAACCTAACTTTGCCCCTTAAGGAACTAAAAAAAGGGAATCTGCAAATTGAAAGAAAACATAAAGACCAGAGAAGAAATAAATGAAATTGAGACTAAAATACCTAAGAGTTCAGCTTTTGAAAAGAAGAAAAACTGACAATTTTTAGCTGGACTAAAAGAAAAGAGAGAAGGCTCAAAATTAGAAATGAAAGGGGAGATGTTACAACAAATGCCTCAGAAATAAAGTGAATCGTAAGGGGCTATTATGAAAGATAACACATCAAAAATTAGATAATCTAGAAATGGATACATTTCTAGAAACATACATCCTCCCAATACTGAATTGTGGAGGAGGAGAAAGTTTAAGCAGAGCAATAATGACCTCAACTGAGCCAATGATCACAAACCTCCCAACCAATCAAAGCTGAGGGGCAGGGCTTACTGGGAAACTGTGCCATGCATTTGAAGAAGGAAGGCTGAGCCTGAAGCTCTTCCCAAGAACAGAAGAGGAGGGAATGCCTTGGAACTCATCTCACAATTCCAGCATTGCCCTGATGCCAAGGCCAGACAAGAAGCAGCTTGACAACTGCAAGCCCGCATCCCTCTTGAACATAAGTGCAAAGCTCCTCAGCAAAATACTAGCAAGCCAGACTCAACAGCACATAAAAAGTATCACGTGCTGTGATCAAATAGGATTTATTCTTGGAATGCAAGAGTGTTTAAGCATATGCAAGCCACATCAACACAATGAAAGATAAAAATCATACTGTCATGTCCATAGATGCAGACATACCATTTGACAAAATTCAACAGCCTTGTATAATAAAAGATACTTCAACATAATAAAAACCATCTGTGACAAACCCATAGCTGGCATTATACTCATGAGGGAAGGCTGAAAACCATTCTTTTAAGATATGGAACAAGACAAGGATGGTCAGTCTCTTTATTTCTAATCAGTACTGCTAGATATCCCAAAGTAATTAGAGAAAAATAGGAGGAAAGGAGGCAGAGAAAGAGAGAGAGGGAGAGGGAAAAAAAGAGAGAGAGACTTACAATGGAAATAAAAAATGAAAATTTCTTTGCAGAGTACATATATATAGAAAATCCTAAGTACTGTATATAACTGTTAGAATAAACAAATTTACTAAAGTTTTTGGATACAAAATCAACATTCAGAATTTAGTAGTGTTTCTATATATCAGCAGCAAACTATCCAAAAGAAATCAAGAAAAAAATCCCTTTTACAATACCATCAAAATATTTAAGAATAAATTTTACAGAGGTGGTGAAAATGTGTACATGCAAAGCTATAAAACATTGCTGAAATACATTGAAGAAGACAAAGATAAATGGAAAGATATCCCATGTGAGTGAATTGGAAGTATTAATATTGCTTAAATATACATACTGGTGAAGTAATTTACAGATTCAATGCTGTCTCTGTCAGAACTCCAGTGACATTTTTCATAGACAAAAACCCCTAAAATGTATATGGAACCAAAAATCACCCCAAATAGGCAAAGCAATTTTGAGCAAAAAGAACAAAGTTGGAGACACCATACTCCTTGATTTCAAAATATACTATAAAACTATAGTAATCAAAACAGCAAGGTGCTTTCCTATGTTAATCAGCTTTCTGTCCACGTAACATAACACTTTAGAAGTCAGTTTAAGGAGGAAAGGTTTATTCTGGCTCACGGTTTCTGAGGTTTCAGTTCATGGTCAGCCAGCTCCACTGCTTTAGGCCTGGTGAGACTGAGCATTGTGGTGGAAGGTGTGGTGAAGGAAAGCTGCTCATTTCATGGAAGCAGAAAGGGCAAGAGAAGAAGGTACGAGATCCAAGGTCACATCTCCACAACTTCCTCCAACTTCGCCTCATCTCCGAAGATTCCACACCTCCCAGGATCACCAGCAGATCAGGTGGATTCATCCTCAGATTGTGTTGGGCCCCTGGTAATCTAATCACCTTCCTAGAGCTCCACCTCTGAACATACAGGTCCTTTGGTGGACACCAAATCCTGATGGTGATGGTACAGAAACAGACATGCAAACCAACGTGAAAAGACAGAGTGACCAGAAATAACTCACACAGCCCAGCTGCTCTGGCTCATCCTCTTGAACTCATGCAGATGTTATCCCAAGTCATATGTTAATGATATTGAGAGGATGGGAGGTGAACAGGATTAAATAGGGTCATTAGGGTGGTGCTTCCACAGTGAAAGCTGATGAGATCTTTATACAAAAAGGGAGAGAAAACACACACATGCATGCACATGCACACATGTGCACACACACATGTGCAGACAGGTGTGCTCCTTCCTCTTGCCAGGTGGTGCTCCATGCTGTCATGGGACTCAGCCAGCACCAGGTGAAGCTGCTTGACTGTGTACCTTGGAACAATGGGCCAAAATACAACTCTTTTCTTTGTAAGGCAGCCTGTCCTGGGCATTTTGTTAGAGAAACACAAAGTGAACTAAAACAATAGTTGACAATCTTGGACAAATGTGCTAAGAACACACAGTGGAGAAGGATAGTCTCCTTAGGAGAATCGGATATACACATAACTGGGCCTTCATCTCGTACCAGGTACAGAAATCAACTCAAAGTCAATTAAAGACATAAGCCCTGAAACTATAAAACTAGTAGACAAAAACAGAGGAAATCTTCCTGATATTGGTATAGCAGTGATTTTTTTTGGATATTTCCTCAAAAGTATAGCCAATAAAAGCAAAGCTAGATGGATGGGATTGCCCTGAATCGAAAATCTTCTGCATAGCAATCAATAGAACAAAGAGATAACCTACAGAATGAGAGAAAACATTTGTAAGACATATATCTGATAAGGAGTTAATGCCCAAAATATTTAAAGAATTCAAGCAACAAAATAAAACCCCAAATTGCCAGATTAAAACATGGGCAAAGGATCGAATAGACATTTCTCAAAAGAAAAGATGTACGAATGTCTAACAGGTCAATGAAAAATGTTCAACTTCACTGATCATCAGGAAAGTGCACATTAAAACCACAAGGAGATGTGAACTCACACCCGAAGGAATAGTTATTACAAAAAGATAAAAGATGAGTATTAGAGAAGGCAATCAGAAAATAGAATTCTTTCACACTCTGGGTGGGGCTGTAAATCAGTACAGCCAGTATGGAAACAGTTTAAAGTAAGTTTGCAAAGAAGACGAAATAGAATTATCATAAGATCCAGCAATCCCAGTCCTGGGTATACGTGGAAAGGAAGTGAAATAAATATGTTGGAGAGATCTCAGTATTACCATGTTCACTACATTATTCCAATAGCCAAGACACGGAATTAATCTAAATGTCTATTAATGAGTAAATGGATAAGGAAAATATAAATAGCAGAATACTATTCAGTACGTAAAAACATGAAAAACTTGCCATTTGGGGCAACAAAGATGAACCTGAAGGACAGTATGATAAGTCAGATATCCCAGGCACACAACCTGATGCCATTTTTTTAATGTTATTTATATGTGAAATCTAAAGAATCTGAATTATGGAAGCAGAGTCAAATGGTGGTGCCAGGGATGGGTATGGGGTGGTTACAGAGAGATGTGATCCAAGGGTATGATTTTTCCGGTAGTTGGGGTAAGTCCTGGGCATCTATTGTACAGTAGATGGGAATGTATTGAATACTTGAAAATCACTAGGAGTGTAGATCTTAAATGTTCTCACCACAAAATAGCAATAAATACAACACATTGAATATGTTAATTAGCTTGATTTAATTATTCTAGATAGCTAAGTTAGGTAGAAGTACTACAGCAATCAGATAGGTCCTCAGAGAGTCATGACGAAGGTGAAACACACCACAACCACGGCCGGAGACAGATCTGTTGGAGACCTGGCCTCAAGATAAAGACAAGATGATCAGACCTGCATACTTCCTCCAAGGACACACACAGGGCCTGATGAAGTCCAGACAGACATCAGCCATCCTGGTGGAAGACCAGGACCCCTGGACCCACCACTTCCTTCGAGGAGTCTTTGTTCTTTCCATCTACACCTGGTACGTGACTTGTCTCCCAATTGGACCACCGTTACCTAAGCAACTGTACTTGTAACCTTATTGGATGATCATGGCTGTGGCCCATGTTGTATCCACATGGGTTTTACTCCATGAGACTCCTCTGTAAAGTGGGGTCCCCGGGCTACCCACTCGGACCTCTTCTGCCCCTCAGCAGCTTTCCTATCAATAAATATCTACCTACTCTTAACCTCTGTTTTTCCTAGAATTCATTCTTTGATTTTAGAGAACATGAGCTCAGCGTATCAGACCCTAACAGGTAGAAAGCAGATCGCAGCCACATGGTGAGTTACGCACACTCAGAGGGGGACAGCATCCCCACACTGGGACACTGGGAAGAACTTCCGGATCCCAGAAGGACCGAAGTCCAGTAGGCAGAGGGCACTCTTGTGTGCAGGAGGGACAGACGGGCCTCCTTGTGGGTCAGCGAGACCCCAAAACTTGAGAACCTGCTGACGATGCTGGTGGGGAGGCGCCCTTGCCCTCAGTAATTTGTTTCAGTCTAGGGCTGATGGCTCCCTGCACTTAGCCTTCTTTGCTTGAGTGTGTGTGAGCGTGTCCAGATCTCCAGGCTCCGCTTCCTGTCCCAGGCTCTGACACCATCATGAGTGACATGGTTAGCTTCTCACTGGGCTCCGCTCCTCCTTACACTTCTGCAGCTCCTCCTCTTCCAGCGCTTTCTGCCGAGATTCACAGGTCTGCTCTTTACAGTGTGAGCCACTCTCTGTCTGTCCCCCCAGGAGGAGCCACCGGGCCCCAGGATCTGCCTCTGACTCCCCAAACCCGCGGCCCGGCCCCTCTCTCCAGGTCTCCCCCACCGGCCCTTCTCCATCTTCCAGTGCCATTCAGCATTGTTCCTCCTTGGAAGTGTCTTGGTGTCCCTCTGTTTCCCAGCACCTCGCAGGCACCTCCCTAAAAAGCCACCATTGTCTGAGCCCCATCATATTTCAGCTTGTTTGTCTTTGCTGCCTCCTGAGACCTGGACTCGTTGTAATTACCTGCTGAGGAGTGTGTTGTGTCTCCTTGCTCACTGGAAGGTGCTTGGGGAGAGAGGGCCCCGTGTGTCTCTATGACCACGTGTGGCAGGAGTGTGAACAGTGCCTGGAACTCACGAAGTGCTCAGGATGTGGGGTGGGTTTGCTGGCTCCCTGCTGTCCTCGAGGACATCATCATCCACGTTTAGGGGAGCCAAGTCCTCCAGGAGAGGCACTTGCCGAGACCAGGGACAGAGCACCTCCCCGGGAGTCAGAAAGAGCCCCAAACCGAAGGTCTGGCCGGTGTTGGGACGGGAGGCGGGTGTGTCCTTGGGGATGTCCTGGTGAGTCCCAGGTGGGGGGAGGCCCTGGAAAGCAACACCAGGCTCAGCACACCGCAGAGCATGCTGAGGACCAGGAACCAGAAGAGCACCGCTTCAGGAGGGCACGGGGGCTCTGCACCCACCCCAGCGTCACCTGGATGCTGGGACGGGACAACAGGCTGGTGGACAGAACCTTCCCCAAGGCTGAGCGAGGACAGGAACACTGGGCCAGGCCCACCTCTTGGAGGGGGCTGAAGGAGGGGCAGTTGCCTCAGGGACTGGGGCTGCTTTTCTCTGGGAGAGGAGTGATTGATGTGCAGGAGGCGCTGAGCACACCTGGCCACCTTTCATCTGCACATCAAATGCTACCTGGTGAGGTGCAGGGTGCAGGTGGGGACAGAGCCCAGCAGCAGCAGCTGTCACTTAAAGACGGGAGAGCAGGTCCAGGCTTCCCCAGACCCTGGCTGTACGGAGGGGCGGCAACTTCCTGGGTAAGAAGTAAGAGATGAAAGAGCCAGGACCGAAGAGACAGAATGGAAATGGGTTAACTGGGTCCTACTCACTTACTCATCCACACAGCGGATGGCATCTGGCTCCCTCCTCCACATGTAGCAGGTGGCGGAGAGCACAGCACCCAGCCCCACCGAGCCCCAGCTTGAATGGCCAACTGGGAAGCCCGGGCCGCAGTCAGGAGGGCTGCAGGGGTGGGGGGATTCGGGTGCAGGGTGCAGGGTGCAGGGGTGTGGGCAGGAGGTGCAGAGGGCCGGCCTAGGTGACTCCCCAGGCACCCCCTGCGCCCTGAGAGCTGGGGCCTTTCCTCCACGGTGTTGGCAGCAAAGGCCCTGGCTTCCGAGGCCCTGCTCTGAAGGCCTCTCCCTCCCGGGGCTCCAGGTCTGCTCAACAAGGAAAACCAGTCTTTGTGAGGTGAGCCCACCACGCAGCCCTCCTCTGCGGGAGCCTGAGTCAGTGCCACTCACATCTGCACCCGCGTGATGCCCACTGCCTCGCCGCAGTCCACGGCCCGCCCCGGGAGAGGCTCTGGGGGCAGGGAAGTATGCTGTTCCAGCAGCCGCACTAAGTTGAAGTGCAGCCCTGAAAGGGTCCTCGAAATGCAGAAACGTGAAGTGCAGGTCACTGTTTATAAAGTACTTCCTCACACACCCGCTTTGTGGTGACGAGACTGACGGAAATTTCAGCCTAGAATGTTGCACTATTCATGTGTGCTGTTGGGCTGCTTCCATATCGGAGAGCTCTTAGCCCATGAAGCCCCAAGTCCCTCTTCCTTTCTGGGAAGGAAAGAGCTTTACTGAGCCCCTTCCTTATGCTCAGAGCCAAGGCAGAGGGCAGCTGCAAGGACTCGCTCAACCCTTCTGTTCAAGCTGCTGTCTTCAACCTCAAGAACCCACGGCCAGCAGGAAAGCAATATTCTATCCCTGCTCGTCCAGCAGGAGAGGAATTTGGCTTCTATGCCCACCCTCTTGTTTCGTAAACTGCATCCTCTGGTGACAGATGCTAGTTTCAGAGCCCCTCGCTGACTTGACCTCTGCACGGTGCCAACAACTCTGCACTCTGCACGCGTGGATGCAGGGAACTGAGCCACTTTGCCACAGTCCAGCAACATCCACTTCCTTCGTGAGCCTAGAGAGAGCCTTGAAGGTCAAGGTCACAGAGCGGCCAGCTTGGGCCCCTCAGCCAGCCCTCCCCGCTCCCGGAGCCCCCCTGTCCTCCTCTCTGGCGGGGGCCATCCCGCAGCCTCTCTCCCCAAAGCCCTACAACCAGGGGGATCATGGAGCTCGGAAGAAAGAGGGGCTCGCCCTGAGCAATGAGGGCATCAGATGCTCCTTCCTGTTTTACCCTCAGTGAACTGTGTGGTTGACGTAAACGCCCCCAGGATGCTCAGGGAAGCATGGGTCTGGCACGATTTCACCAAACGAAGGCCCCTCTGTCACCAGTGCCCAGGCCGCAGGCAGACAGGAGCAGTGTGCCACAGCTCTGCACACCACACTCGGCCATGCTCGTAGATTTTTCTCCCTGTAACAAACTCAGGAGGAATGTGGCGAGTGTCCCAAGGGAGGAACAGTGTCCACCAGAAAATGGAGAGGACTGCGATGTGGCTGGAGGGAAGCCAGGCCCGGAACTGGGCCTGCAGACGGGTGACAAGCCGCCAGCCGTCAGGGTCAGGCGGGGGGGTGGGGCCCCGGGGCAGAGCCCAGGCCGGGCCCTGGTGCAGTGGGGACGGCTGGGTGCCTGGAGTCGCAGTGGCAGGGACCACCTTGGGAAGGGCCCCAGTGGCCATGGGGCCACTCAGGGCCTCTGGACAGTTTCAGATCCATGTGGTAAGACAGGTGGAAAAGAAATTCAGGGCCTGGGGTTTAGCTCAATGGTGGCGCTGCCTGCCTCGCAAGCGCAAGGTCCTGAGTTTGATCCCCGGTACCAAAAAAAAAAAAAAGAAAGAAAGAAAAAAGAAATGCAGTTTTGTGTAACGACAAACATCCATATTGCCCGGGCATTGCTTGGTCCAGGGTCCAAACGCTGGCCAGGATTAGTTTTCCCCTTTCTGGCATTTTCCACTGGAGCTGTCACCCTTTAATTCGGGTTTCCTAAAGCAGACCTGAGTGGGAAGTGCAGGGTGTAGCGGAGCCAGCCCATGTGTGCCTGGGGCCTGGGGCGCTCTGCAGAGCACCTGCCTCCGGGGTAGCCCCGAGGGCTGGGAAGCTGGGCTGACGGCCGGGCTTCTCCTAGGGGTCTGAATGCCGAGTGCGGCCCCCTGAGAGTTTTCAGAAGACCCCAGGGGGAGGGCTGTAGTTGGAATGTGGGGTCCTGGAAGGCGATGCCCTCGGAGGAGCTGGCCCCACTTCGTGGCCCCTACCTTCCAGCAGCTGCCGCCTCCAGCCTCTGGCTCCGGGCTGGGAAGGGCTTGTTCCCTTTGGGGAGCACTGGCCCAGTGGAGTTTGAGGTCCGGAAAGCGGGCAGCAAAGACGGGAGAGAAGTGAGCACGCGGGGCGGCCGGGGGTGCGGTGCGTGTGAGGAGCGACCCCGCAGACGGTGGGTGTGTGGGGTGGAGGCCGCCACAGGTGTCTTCATCTGGGCTGCCCCGTGCAGACCAGGACCCGGGCAGGGCTGGCCAGGAGGGGAGCGGGGGCAGGGGTGAGATGGGCAGGAGGAAGTGGTGCAGCTGCACCCCAGGCTCTGCCCAGAGTGAGGAGCCCGACTTCCCTTCCGGCCTCCCACTGTCCCGGGCTGGCCGCCTGAGGGCTCGCGGAGCAGCGGGACTGTAGCTCTGTCCTCCCTGTCGCAGGGCCCCTGGCTGGCACAGGGACAGCCCACACCCACCCTCTGGGCCTTGCCAGCTCTGCTCTCTGACCCCAGGGGGCCTCGGGCCTGAGTGCCCTGGAAGGACACTGAGTCCTCCTGTTAGAAAGAACCAGGAGTAAGGATGAGAGCAGTGCTGGATGGGAGGTCAAGACCGCGCCTGGACGGAGGTGTTAGTTGCATGGGAAGGAAGTGTTGCGTCCCTGTCCCGGGCCTGTTGTTTAATTGGCTCAGTGGTTCTCAGGATGCAGGGGTGCTGGGGAACCTGGTCAAGCTTGCGCTCACCCCCCAGGAACTGGCGGGTCCTGTGGGCCAGGCCTTGAACTCCGGCCAGCTGGGGACCGGAAGTCAGTGCCTGGGGACGCACACAGCTCGAGCACTCAGGTGAGCACTTCCTGTCTGACCTGTAGCCCTGTGTTCAGGGCGGCAGCCTGGGTTCCAATTTGAGCCCCACGAGCTGTGCTTCTCTGCCTCAGTTCCTCGTCTGTGAAATGGATCAGCACAGACAGCAGGGTCGCTGCAGGGATTAACAGCTTCTGGTGTGTGATTTCCGGTGCCTGCTTTGGTTGTTGGCAGCTCCCCCAGTAGCCTAAGGCCAGACCTTCCTTAGTCTCCTGTGGCCGTGGGGAGTGCTCGCTAGGCCCTGCCTGCACTGCCCCGGCTTGAGCAGAGGCCTCTGGAGCTGGGGTGTCAGGGGCACCCCTTGCTTCTCGCTCATGGCTCTTATGGAGCTGCCTCACTCCAGGTCCTAGGGACAGTGGAGGCTCGAGGTCCCAGAGTCTGGGGAGGCGCGCAGTGCGGGCGGCTGTCAGCCCTGTGGCGGGTGGCCGGAGGTAGGGACAGGAAGCCTTGTGAAGGCCGGCAGGGGCGGGCAGCTCCCGGGCAGAGGGCGCAACCCATGGACTGATGACCCACCCTGTCCCTGAATCGCTGGTTGCCTCTGTGACGAGGTTCCTGCCTTACGCACCTTCAGTCAGTACTGAAATCACTGCTCTCAAATGCTCAACATATTTTTAAAAATGCAATAAACAAACAGCAGTGTCTCGGTTTCCGAATTTAAGTTGTCTTACGATGTTGGGGAAGATGGCTGAGGTCGTGTTTGCCACCAGATGCAGCATTTATGAACAGAAGCAAAATTTTGCCGAAAGCTTTTGTTTGCAAACAGAAGCGTTTGTGAACCGAGGCAGGACTATAAATGAAACAGCACGCACAGGAGCATTTCACTGACATTCCTGAGAAGACACCAATAGCTGTGGACCCTCCAGGAAGCCGGGTGGGTTGGTTGTGCAGCCTGAGCCAGGATGCTTCACAGTGACAAGCCCCTGGCTGCCCTCCCCAGGAGAGGAAGTGGTGGGGTTCTGCAGGAACTCCCCTGTGAGCCTGCAGAGGTGCTGCCCGCAGAGACCAGCCTGGACACACGCAGCAGGTGTCGCTGGCCCTGGCTGGGAAGCGCGAGGGCTCCTCAGGGTCCTGGCTCTCCCGGCCTGCTGGATCAGGCTGACGGGTGCTCAGCTCCCCACCCAGCCACACATACCCTAAGGCTCCATGCGGCAAAATGAGAGGAAATCGCTGCACTCGCCTCCACCCCATTCACTCAGGAGCAGTGCAGGATGCAGGACGCAGGACACAGGACCAGGACGCAGTTCGGCTCTTGTTTGTTTGTTTATTTTGGTTTGCAACTGCTCCATGCAGGCACTGATTGCAGCGAGAACCTGAGCAGAAATCGTCTGCAAGGAGAGCCAGCCCAGCTAAAGTCCCAGAGCACAGGACCCGTGAGAGTGCCCGTCACACCAGAGCTGTACGAGGACAGGGATGCAATGCAGAGTGGTCCTGTCGAGGGCACCACAGCGGCCGCCTCGTGCTGAGACCACCACACAGCCCAGTGCAGAGCCGCTCTGGAATCCACTGGGGAATGAAGGAAAGAGAGTTACCCACTGTTAGTTCCTGAAGGGTGTGTTTAGCACTTATGCATGAAGTGTATTTTCAGGACAGTTTGCAAGTACTCTACATTAGAGAGTCACCCGTATTTGAATCTTTCCATAATACAATTTGCTGAAAAGTGAGGAAAAGATTGGACTATTCAAAAACAAGTATTAGAAAAAAATGACAGTCTTCTATGCTACACAGACACAGAGATATACTCAAAGAAGATTAGAGTTAAACCTAATAACAAAAGTATAGATGTCAGAATAAAACATAGATTAGTTTCCTCTAAATAACCACTGTTTGAGGAGCGCTTAAATACATTGCAAGACACAGGTCCATAAGCTCAAGTCAGCTGCACTTTTATGCACAGTGGCCCTTGCCTTATGAATGGCTGGATTGAGGATTTCCAACTTTCTGATGATGCAGATGCATACCCACACATCTATTCTGCTTTTTACCTTCGCATGGTATTCAATAAATTACTAAAGAGTTTAGGTATATTAAATGCATCTTCAGCTTAAAATATTTTCCACTGATGATGGACATACAGGGTTGTGATCTCATTGTAAGCTGAGGAGAAAGTATACTAGCAATGAATAATTGAAGGTTGAAATTTACAAGTACTATTTTAATAACACCAAAACATGAAATATTCAGGTACACATTTTACACAATATGGTCAAAATAGGAGTGCAAAAGATTGTAAAATACCAATAAAAGAAATTTTAAAAGGTCTAAGCAGAGATGAACTTAGAAGACTCAATATAACTTAGGTGTCAATTACCTCCAAATTAATCTATGCATTCAGTGCAATTCCAATCAAAATCCCATCAGCCTTTTTTCTATATATATGGAAATGCAAAGGAACTAGAAGAGCCAAAATAAGATTGCAAAATAACAAGATCGGTGACCCATTACCGAACTT
The DNA here is from genome assembly GCF_000247695.1 of Heterocephalus glaber. Next base: position 78,045,262 of record NW_004624730.1, read on the forward strand.
CACATCTTCCTTTGAAGTTACAGTGTTGAAGAAAGTGTGTGTTTGTGAAAGGATAACCATGAAGATCCATGAAACAGAACAGAAGTTTCAAAAATAGACACACATGTATGTGCTTGATTGGTTCTCAACAAAATGGCAAAGGAAACTTAATGCAATGAACACAGTCCTTTCATTAAGTGTTCCGGAGGAAGTGGGTGTTCACATGCAAACAAGCAAAAGCCCTTGGTCCACACCTCACACCACAGACAAAGTAACCAAAAATTCATCCTAGATCTAAACGTAAAGCCTGAAACTGTAAAATTTTTAAAAGAAAATATATGCTGATCTTCTTGTGAATGTGATTTAGGCAAAAGTTTCTAAAATACAACACCAAAACCAAGGTCCTTCAAAGAAAAGTAATGAATTTCATTTCATCAAAAATCTCTTTGAAAGACATTGTTCAAGAGAACAAAAAACGAGCTACAGACTGGGAGAGAATATTTACAAATCGTGTATATAATAGAATACTTGTGTATGTTAAGAACTCTCAAAGTTCAGCAATAAGAAAACAAATAACCCAGTTAAAAATGGATGAAAGCAGTGAGGGATTTAGCTCAGTGGCACTGCACCTGCCTTGCAAGCCCAAGGTCCTGAGTTTGATCCCTGGTACAAAAAAAGAAAAAAAAAATGGATGAAAGAATTGAACAGATGCTATATCAAAAGTATATTTAAATAGCAAATAAGTACATATCCTTAGTTATTAGGAAAATGCAAATGAAAATCACTAGGCACCGCTACACAACAATCAGGATGTTGAAAAGAAAGAAAAAAGAAATAAAAGAAGAAAACCACCATTTGTTATGGCTTGGCTCTAAAATGTCCCGAAGCCTCAGTGTGTGGAAGGCGGCAGGATCGTGGGGTGCTGTGCTCACAGTGGATCCCTCCACGGCCGGGGTCAGCGATGGCAGGGCCAGGTTGGAGCTGGTCCCTGGGTGAGACTGGAAGGGTTCCTGTCCCGGCCCTGCCCTTCTGTGCTTCCTGTCTGCCATGGAGTGGGCAGCTGCCCTCCACCAGGCCCTTCCGCCGCCCAGTCCTGCGCTGGAGCCCGTGACCACGGACTGAAATGGCGAGCCCAAGCCAACCTCTCTCCTTTAGGTTGTGAGTTCCAGGTGCTGTGTGCCAGCAGTGGGAAAGCTGACGAATGCACTGTTCTACCAAGCCCTGGCCAGGGTGTGGACTAACTGGGACTTTGACCCTGCCAACGGGGAGTGAAGAGTGGCACAGCCACATTGGAAACGAGTTGGCAGTTTGTGTAAAGTTAAGCACTCCTACCATGCGGCCCTGCCATGTCACTCACAGGTGCTTTACCCAAATAAAATGCAGTCTGTGTTGGCACACAAACCTGTGCACAGACGTTTATTCAGTTATCAAAAATGGGAAAGAACCCACACGTTCTTCAGGAAGGAGTGGATAAACACATTGTAGTATTTCCAACTCAGTAATAACAAGAAATGAACCATCGGCACAAAGAGCAACGTCGCAGATACCTTCTGCTATGTTAGAGAAAGGTTATGCAGTCTGGGACTCCATTTATATGGAAATTTGGAAAAGGCAACATTACAGAAATACAAAAACTATGAACGGTTGCCAGAGGATTGCTGAGGGGGAAAGGTGAATTATAAAGAGGCATGTGTGTATTTTTCTTTGCATCATAGAACTGATTTTTTGTCTTCATGTGGTTATACAATTACATGCATTTGTTAAATATCACAGAACTGTTCAAAAAATAAGTGAATATCACTGCCTGTAAATCTCACCTAAAAATGAGGGTGAAAATGTGAGAACCCCTGCATGACCGATTCCACTGTAACAGGAAATATCAAGATCCCACAAAGCAGGACAGAGGGAATTCAGATGGGCTGCAGGTCAGGGGCCAGTCAGTGACTGCGCCTCAAAGGGGAACTTGGCAGCAGATCTGGAAAGCAAAAATGAAATAAAACAACAACAACAAATCCCCTGAAGAACAAGACCAAAACAACAAAGCACCTTATCCTCCCTAGAAGAAGAGGCTCTAGTTGGCTTGCTGACATCGAGGGTGTGCACTGCGCCATGACAGCAGGGCGTGCGAGGCCCGTGGTGCCGTCTGGGCCCTGGGTGTGGGCCCGCAGCCTGGGCCGCTGCTCACATTCTCTGACTTACTGCAGGGCACCTGAGGTGTTCTGGTTGCCCCAGGCCTTTCTCAGCCTGGAGAAGAACCCTGCCCAGCAGCAGGGTGTGCTGTTGTGCACAGCCCCGGGGGCAGAGGCTAACTCCCAGGCCCGGGCCCTCCACATTCGCCAGTGGGATTAAACTTCAGCTGCCAAAGATGGTGGCTGGCAGGATGACACGCCTGTTGCTTTTCTGTGCCTGTGCCTGGGATTATGTCACACATAAGGCAATTTTGCTTGAATCCACACCTTGGCTGTCTGCTTTGGTGAAAACCACAGACAGCCAAGTCTCCCTGGAGAAGGTACTCGGAAGCAGAGCACCTGGTGGCTACTACCTGTCACAGCTTCCTCACTGGCTGGCAGCGGGGATCGAGGGGCCAGAGCAGAGGAGACAACTGCCCACGCTCCTGTGTGGGAGAGCAGGAGGCAGGCTGATCTGGTTGTCACTGAAATCCCCTTTGCTTACACTGCTGGTCAAAACACATGCCACATTAGCGCTCCTCGCTACGCGAGACAGCACGGCTGGGCGGGTGGGATTCCTGAAGGTGTGCGTTTCCCAGCACCATCAGCCACTGCTTAAAGATTTAAATTTCACACGTGGGCTCTGCAGCCTGGGAAACTCTGCTGTTTAATCTGGATGTTAATAATCTGTGCCCCTTCTGCTATCCAAAAAGAGTTTGGAGAAATTGCCGCCTAAACTGGGAATTTTAAAACATCCCGGGTCAGTTCTTCTAAAGTCACCTGCTCAAAGCAACTGCTGCTTGAACACCACAGGTAAGGGTTTCAGAATCCTGGATGTGCCGGCTCTGAACATGACACATGGTTTCCTGCCAGTCTGGGGCTGCTGGATTCAGATCTTGTCTTCCACAGACACAGCAGCCCTTGCTGGACAAGGTCAATGCCAGACAGACTCCCAGAAGATCACCCCGGCTGGAAGGTCACACAGGGTCACTCGGGCACTGCAAACCCCGAGCCTCTGCAAGTGCTTGGCGGAGCTGCCACTGGCGCCCTCAGACGGAAGGCGCATTAGGGCCCAGCGCTGCCACTCTGCCTCCATGTCCCCAGGCCGCCTGCCAGGCTGGCCTTGAGTTAGGTGAGCTGGAGGCCGGCTTCTCCCAGCTCACAGAATGCCACTCACTGCACAGTTTGGTGCTGTGGATGCGGCTGAATGACGGCTGGCTTAATAGGTGTGGGTAGGTGCTAACACTTGCCTCAGCAGCTCAGCTCATTCACACGCTGTGGAAAGGACAAGCCATCACCCGATAATGGCTCTTAGAGGAAAGCTCCGCATGATTGCAGGAGGCACTCTGTGGAGCCCTGTAACTTCTCCGGGGGTTGTTCATCTGATAATATTTGGAGTTGGGAAAAAATTCCAACATTTAAATGACCAGTGAAAGGTTCTAATGACAATCCATGTAGGTCCTACAAAACGAGCACAAGATTTTCTTGATAGAAATCTGTATTGATACAAATCATTATGTATTTATCCATGGCTCTGGTTTGAATGTGTCCCCCAAAACACATAATGTGGAGTGAAATGGATCAGACACACAAGCTTAAATATTGCATGGATTCTCTTAGATGAGAACCCAGAGTATAAATAAATTTGAAGAGCAAAGGAGTAGATGGTAATAGGAAACAGATCTTTTGCAAAAGGGAAGGGCACCGAGTCAGAGGAAGGGGAGGGGAAGTGAGTAGGATGAAGATGTGCTACGTGATGCTCCAGCGCCCACGAAGAGTGGAATCACTACGTACTGCAAGCATAGACTGGTAAATCTGCTGGGAACTTGATCCTCCATGCAGCAGGTAAGAGGGGCTTGGTCACCAGGGCTCTGGGCCTTCGGAGGCATGCATCTGCTATTTCAGGAGTGGGTTTGTTGTCAAAGCCAGGCTGGGCCCTCCTGCTCTCTTTTCCTCCAGCCCCTGCCCTGGAGGCAGCAAGAAAAGTCTCATCATGGGCAGCCATGGCCCGGGACGTTCCTGCCTCCAAACTGCTTGAAAGAAACCTCTCTGTTTACTACTTGCTTTCTGTTTCAGCAGCAAACACAGACTGAGACACCATCCATGAAGGATGAGAGAGGCTACAAGTTCTTGCTGAAAATAGTGCCAAGCAGATGTTAGAGTTACTCAGTCGAAAGGTGTGCGTGACGTCCACATTGCCTGAACCAAAGCTGTCAGCAAGACTTAGGCCCCAAGGAGAGGCCCTTTGGTGCCCGGGTCTGCAGGATCAGAGCCTGGCCGTCCTGGTTAAATTTCTGTGGCTAAACAGCCTTTTGTTTCCCCTCAATTTTAAGTTTCTTTGCTTATAAGAATATCCAGCTGTGACTTCGTTCATTTACCCTACCCAGCGGGGCCTCGGGAGGTGAAGACTGGGGTTCTGATGGAGACGCCGCACTGGGGAATGGGAGAAACTAGGGCAAGCAGGGGAGAGGACTCGGTGAGAGGTGCCCAGGGCAGAGTGGTGGGTGGTGCTCGGCAGATGCCTCCACTGCCCAGGCTGACTGACCCGGGCTGCAGGGGACGACGAGGCCTCCAATTCCCCTCCCTGGGAGTTGGGGCAGAGCAACGGCCAGGTCCAGGCTTATGGGCAGTGGGAGGTTTGCCCAGCACGATGGGTGTCAGAGGACAGGGGACAGTGGGAACCAGGGGCATCACGCTCCGAGGCAGGGTTTCCAGTGAGGGCCGGGCCTGGGGGCTGCACGCTGCTTGCTGCAGTGTTTGCCCCGCGGCCCAGGGGTGCGGCTCACAGGCTGAGAGTGGCAGCCTTCTCCCAAAGAGCCCAGGTATGCCCCAGCACCCAGGTGAGGAATGCAGCGAGTGTGGCTCAGTGCCCCTGCCTCACTTCGTGGCAGGTCCTCCTCTCACAGCTCTTGAGAAAGTCTTTCCAGGTGTTCTTACAGAACAGCGCCTTTCTCAGGGCTCTTGCCCTGGATTTTCCCACACCACCTACAGTTCCTTGTATTCTGCTGTCCATTGCACTCTGCCGGTCTCTTGACTATAACAGAAGCACTAGCAGGGCAGAGTGCTGTTCAGTTGCACCGCATCCTCAATGTTAGAAGCAGTCTTGGTGCAAAGAGGTGTCCAAAATCATCTGTTGAATGAGCGAATGAGTGAACAAACAAATGAACAAGGGGGCCTGTGCTGACTGTGCATGAGGAGCAGCCGGGTGCTGTGGCCCAGAACAGCTCGCCACTGAGGCTGTCTGCAGAGCCCCACAGGGCCGTCAAACTAGGGGCGCAGCATTGCCCTGAGGGCTTCCGCTCGCAGGTTTCCCCAGCTGGTACCCACCTCCCACACACAGAGGTGCAGGGCAGAGCGGGAGGTGGGCAGGCCCAGCAGGCCCAGGACCACATGCCAAGACAAGCCCTTGAGTCTGCCTGCCACATCAGGGGGGCTGCAGAGGACAGCGCTCCGCTGCAGAGAAGCCTGCGGTCAGGGCAGCTCTCTCTGATGAAAGACACGGTCGCCCTAGCTGGGGAGCCATGCTGGACGCGTGAAGTGTCGTGGATAGGAGGGAAAGGGTGTCGCTGAGGGTGAAGGGCGGTTTGATGCATTACCTGATTGTTCGGAGATGAGCAAAGATTGCTGTAAGAGTGAGAAGATGGAGGTCATGAACAGAAAGATAAGTCACGAGAAACAGATGCAGGAAGCGTAGTAAAAGCATTTCTGCAGCTGAAGAAGACTAGAACCTTCAGATTAAGAGCGTCAAAGAAATTAATATAATCCTTTTTGCATTTTGTCTCTCAAAATCAGACCCGTGGTCTTACAAGCAGATCACAATACAGAATTCAAGTGTGATATAAAAGACACATGATGAGCCACGGCATAACTTATTAGAGTTAGAAAACTAGGTCAGTGATTATACTAATTGGGTTAGGAATGAGGCAAATGTACAGATAATAAATAGAACAGGATCTGTAACTACTAATCTTTGGAGCCAGTTGATCCAACAAGTAACAGTGCAACCACGTGACTGACTCAGATTCAAGGCCAAGATTATACTGAAACATTTGAGAAATTGGGAGTGGACATACATGGGAAGGAAATGGAAGCGAAGGGGTCTCGAACTTTCCATGAAATTCTTGACACTGATGCTCAAATATTGTTTGGACTCCAGAGGTAACCACCACCCAGCAAAACCGGAACTCAGCATTTCAAACCAGCTAGGCGCAAACACAGGAAAGGCATTTGGCAAAAGGTGGGAAGAAGTGCAGGAGACAACGCACAAACGCAGAGGGAGAGGAGATCAAGGAAGGTCTGTCTCCCTCGTAAATGTGATAAGGAATGAGATAAAAGGAAAAGCTCCCAGGCTGGCTCCCAACACAGACTGTTTACGAGATGTCTACAAGGGCAGAAGTAAGAAAAGCAGACACACAATAAATAAGAAAGTGGGCGTGCATGGGTGTGCCAGGCTGCGTCTCTAAGCACTCTTCTGTTTGGGAAGCGGGCCCTCAAGGGCGGTTTGCATCACCCTAACCCTCTGAGCAAGAGCATTTATGTCAGAGAAGAGGAGGGAGGAGCAGGAGGAGGCAGGGAGGCCCAGGGTGGGTGGAGGTGGTGGAGCAGGTTGTCCATAGGCACAGGTCTGCCAGCCAGCCTGCACGGAGGGAAGGAAGCATCGCTGAGCCACCAGGGAGGGCTGAGCCAGGGTGGTGTGCACCTTGCAGAATGCTCGGCCAGCTGGTCCTGGAGGAGAAGCGGGAGAGGGGAGACAGGGCCCTGGGGTGCGACTGTACCTGTACCCCTGCAGGCGGCTCCTCTGCTCCTTGCCAGCGCCTGCCGAACCTGGGGGGCAGCTTTCGTAGAAATGGTCCAGGGCTGCTGTTCAGTCCCACCCAACAGGGGCTGAGACACTGAATGCCAGCCCCAGGCACAGGGGCGGAGGGGAGGCCTGCCGGTGGCAGCAACCCCGGGGGATGGGGAGGTCAGGCCTAGGCCCCACGGAAGCCACTGTGCAGCAGTGTCAGGGACCTGTGGGGCCCTCGGATCCCTTTCTGCCGTTTGTGAGCATGCTTCTGGCTGTTTCCTTTGCTGTGCATAAGCTTTTTAATTTCACATGATGCCTTTTGTTGACTTTTGATGTTATTTCTTGTGCAATTGGGGCTGTTCAGAAAAATCCTTGCCTACACCTGTGACTTCAAGAGTTTTACCTTTGTCTTCAGTAGGTTAAATGTCTCTGCCTTAATATTTAGGTCTTTGATCCAGTTTTATTTTATTTTAGTACATGGTGAGACATAGGGGTCTAGCTTCAGTCTTCTACATGTGGGTAGTCAGTTTCCCAGCACGGTTTAATACAGAGATTATCTTTCCACTAGTGTGTGTCCTGTCCCCTTTTTTAAAGACCAAGTGGCTGAATGTGTCTGACATTATTTCTGCATTTTCTATTCTGTTCCACTGACCCATGTCTGGTTTTGTGCCTGTGCCATGCTGTTTTTATCACTGTAGCTCTGTGATATAGCTTGAAATCCAGCATTGTGATGCCTCCTGTGTTGCTTTTGTTACCCAGGATTGATTTTGCTATTCTGGGTCTCTTATAAACTTGAGGCCTGTTTTTTGTAGTTCTGTGAGTAACACTGTTGATATTTTATCTCAGTTGCATTAAATCTGTGTATGAGTCTTGGTAATCTGGCCATTCTGACTCTATGCAGGACCATGGGGGATATCTTTCTAATTTCTGTGTCCTCCTCAATCTCTTTTTCCAGAGTACTGTAGTTTTTGTTGTAGAGTTCTTCCACTTCCTTGGTTAGGCTAATTCCTAAGTATAGTATTTAATTTTTTAAAGTTATTGTGAATGGGACTGTTTTCCTAATTTCTTTCTTGGTGGGTATATTATTGATATACAGGAATGCTATTGATTTTTGTGTGTTGATTTTATAACTTGCTACTTTGCTGAATTGTTTATTGTTCTAGGAGTCTTGGTGGGATTTTTTTGGGTCTTCTATGTAAAGGATCGTGTCATCTGTGAAAAAAGGAAAATTTGACCTCTTCCTTCCCTATACATCTCTTTTATTTCTTTCTTTTGCCTGATTGCTCTGGCTAAAGTTTCCAGTACTATACTGAACAGGAGAGGTAAGACTGGATATTCTCATCTGTTTCCCCATTTTAGAGGGAAATCTTTCAGTTTTCCCCATTTAATGTGATGTGGGCAGTGGATTTGTCATCAACAACTTTATCAGATTGAGATAAGGTCCTTCTATACCTGTTTTCTTCAGGTTTTTTTTTTTTTATGAATGGATGTTGGATTTTGTCAAAGCCTTCTTCTACACCCATTGGATGATTACTTGATCCTTGTCCTGGCTTCTGTTTATGTGATGTATTGCATTTGTTGAGTTATGTATCTTATCATTCTTGCATCTCTGAGATGAAGCCAACTTGGTCATGACCTACGATCTATTTAGTGATGTGTGGCATTCTGTTTGCCCTTGTTGAAGATTTTTTGCATCTGTGTTCATTAAGAAGATTGGCTTGTGGGCTGGGGATTTAGCTCAGTGGTTCCGCTGCCTGCCTCCCAAGTGCCAGGACCCGAGTTCTATCCCCAGTACCAAAAAAAAAAAAAAAAAAAAGAAGATTGGCTTGTAGTTTTACTTTTTTGTTAAGTAAGTCCTTGTTCAGTTTTGGTGTCAGGCTGATGCTGGAGTCCAGGAATGAGTTTGGCAGTGCTCCTTCCTTTCAGTTTCATTGAAGAGTTTGAGAAGTATCAGCATTAGGTCTTCTCTGATAGAATTCTGGGTGAATCCTGGCCTTTACTCTGTTGATAGAGTTTTTAACCAGTGCCTCTGTTTCTTTGCATATTATCGGTCTGTTCAGAGTTTTTATATCTTCTTGGTTCAATTTTGGTAATTCATATGTGTCTAGAAATTTCTTATTTCTTCTGAGTTCTCCAATTTATTGTAATATAAGTTTTCGAAATACAGTGTACCTCAGTTCACAGACTTAATTCTTTCCATGATTCTGGTCACAAACCAAATTGGATGAGAACTGAATCAAATTTCCCCATAAGGTCAATACTGAACCTAACCATTCAGTTTGGTTTGGTTCATGTCCAGTTCAGTCTGGAACCAGAGTCATGGAAAGAATTAAGTTCATAAACTGAAGTACCACTGTGGTTTCTTATAAAATTCTGGGTTTCAATAGTGTCAGTTTTGATTTCGCTTTTCTAATTTCTAGTTATGTTGATATATTTATTCCTTTTTATATCAGTTTGACTAAAGGTTTATCAATCTTGTATATTCTCTCAAAGAGCCAACTCTTTGATTTATTTATCCTTTTTGTCTCAATATCATTAATTTCTGCTCTGATCTTTATAATTTCTTTCCTTCTACTAATTTCAGATTTGGATTACTCTTGTTTTTCTAGAACCTTAATTTGGATCATTAGGTTGTTTATTTGGGATTTCTCAGTTCTTTTAACATTTGCATCCACAGCTACAAGCTTCCCTCTTGGAAGGGAAGGACACTTACATTACATCCCAGAAGTTTCAGCATGTTATGCTTCCATGTCATTTTTTTCTGTGAACTTCTTCTTTCTTTCCTGAGTTCTTCTGTGGTCAGTTGATTAGTCAATAAAGTGTTGTTTAATGTCCATGTGTTTGTGTAGTTTCTATGGTTTCTTTTGCATTGATTTCCAGCTTCATTTCACTATGATCTGATAACATGCAGGGGATTATTTCAACTCTTTGGTATTTATTTATGCTTACTTTATGGCCTAAGATAGGGCCTGTTTTGGAAAAAGTTCTATGTGTTGCCAAGAAAAATATACATTCTGTTGTTGGATGAAACACTCTGTAGATGTCTGTTAAGCCCATTTGTTCAGTGCTGTGGTTGAACTCTGACCCCTCTTGCTAATTTTCAGTCTGGTTGACCTATCTAATTGTGGGCGTGGTGTGTACAAGCGCCCCACTATGATTATAGTGGTGTCTGTCTGTCCTTTTATGTCCAGTAGTTTTTGTTCTATGAAGTCAGAGGCACCAACATTAGGTGCATAGATATTTACAACTGTTATCTCTCCCTGTTGAATTGTTCTTGTAGCAGGGTGTAGAGGTTGCCTTTGTCTCTTCTGGTCAGTTTTGGCTTGAAGTCTGTGGGGTTTGAAAATGAGGTAGCTGCTCCTGCTTGCCTTTGAGCTCTCCTTGCATGGAGTAACATTGTCCATGGTGGCTTCAGTTCAGACAAGGTGAGGCTCCTGCGGGCAATATACCATTGCACTTTTTAACCTAATCTCAAGTCTGTGTCTTTTGACTGGGGAGTTGAGACATAGTGATTGACAGTTACTATGAGGTGCTTTTTGAAGCCCATTGCAGCATTACTTTTGCAGTGCTGATTCCTTTGTTTTTTTTCCTATCATTTAATGATGCCCCCCATTAGGTGGACACTTTCCTTGGGGCTCATTGGTGCCTGCGGCCTCCTTGTCTTTATTTTCCACTGAGTATTTTCTACAATCCTGCTTTAGTGGTCATGTAGTTCATCAGAATTTCTTTGTCTATTGGTTCTTATATTTCACATATTATATAGTTTCATTTACATAAAACTTTAGAAAATGCAAACTGATTTCTACTGACAAAAAATGGATCAAGGATTGCTAGAGAAGAGTGGGGAGAGGGGAGAGGGTGGCTTCCAAGCAGCACTTCTAGGGGTGCCAAGCAAGTTCAGCATCTTGGTTACAACCATGTGTTCATTGGTGTGTGAATGTAGCAAAAACATTGAATTGTATACTTTATACACGAAAGGCTGTTTACAAAGCTTTATTCATTTCTTTTCAAATCTCCGAGTTCTTTGTATTACCTAATCTTATTCTCAGGGCTTTAATTTACCATTTTGTGTCCCATCATTTCACATACTTATTTATTGTTTCTTCTCATAATGTTGTTCTATTGCCGTGGAGACCCTAATCCTCTGCTCTGTTGTGCGTACTTCTTCTTGCTAACACAAATGTTTTTGCCTAACATGCTTTACAACTTCTGTTTGTGAACCTATCTTTCATGAGTCTCAGCTTTTTAGGAAAGGATCTTCTGTAACTCAGGAAGTGGAACTTCAGAGCTGTAAATTTTTATTCGGCCAAGTCTTTCAGGGCATAACTGACTTGTGGGTTCCTCAACCAGCAGCCAGCATCATTAGGGTTTCAAACACGAGACTGATCTCGGGGTCCTCAGCAGAGATGATTCCCACCGCAGTCTAGGAAGAGACAGGTGGTTCCCTCAGGATGACCTGTGCACTAGGCATGTGTTTCCCGCACCCAGGAGCAAGCAGCTGCCTACTGTCCCCAGATCAGGCGTCACAGCCGACACCTCCTGAGAGGGCTTGAGCACAATACCCTGTCTGAGGCTGTCCCGTGGAACACAGGGGCCTCTGACACCTCCCCACCGTGTCTGCCGTCATTTCACAAGTGTCACCAGCCCCTGAAGTGCCCTTGGACTGTTAAACCTGAAAGCCACTGGGCCTCCCCATGGTTCCAAAGCCCCTCCTCGCTTTCTGCAGCGCTGTTGGGTGCTTGGACTCAGACCCTTGCTGTGCCCTGAAGAGTTCATCTTGTGTGCGTCCTGGGTCTCCTCCCAGGTCTGGACTCCCAGACACAAGCCCCAAACCCAGCACCCACCCCACTGTGTCCAGCCTGTGTGGGGCACTTCACGCAGGAAGACGCCAGCTTTATTCATGGTTGTGGGGCTCCGAGAAAGAAGATGTGAACCCCAGCCTTGTGGCAGAAACCTGAGGGCAGCAGTTCCTTCTCTCTAGAAAAGCCTCCTGCTCCATGTTGCAAACACAGATGTCCCCTCCCCACTGCCGCTCCTCCAACTCCTCCTTGGGTGACGACACTGCCATGAGCTGCGGGCCCTGCAGGCACGGTGAGGAGGGTCCCCGGTGGGGAGAACCTCATCTCATTATCCCAGTAGCAGCACTCACACAGCATATCTGCCCTCTCCTCGGGGTTCCGATGAGCACAGGCTGGCACCAAATGGTGGCTCTAAGAAGTTGGGGACAGGGCACCAATGCAGGCCACTGCTCTGCTTTCATCCACCAGTACAGAGGTGGGGATTTTGAGTATCTTTAGTTGTGTTGCCCTGGCTGCCTTCCTGTCCCAAATCAATTCAAACCATTGACCTTTCGTGGTCAGTTTGACCTTGGGGCAGAGCCAGAAGTCACCCAGTGCCAGATCCAGTGAGTAAGGTGGGTGAGGACACAGTGTCGTGTTTTTATGAGCTGCCTTTGTACTGGATGGCGCTGGGCAGCAACATTCACTGTGTGTTTTTTTAATCACAACTTGTATAAGACACTCAGGAAAGAGGACTTCCAGAACTGTGTCAGAAAGTGGCAAGAACAACAGAATAAGTGCTTGAAGCAAAGCTGGGGAGGGATTTGAAGAGGATGCATGGCAATGTGTCTTGTACCATAGTAAAATTTTAAACACTGATCATTCACAATATGCTTTGATCATATATTCTGCTGTCATAGTAAGAAAGTAGCCACAGAGAATACTTCAACAAATGTATGTGGCTGTGTATCAGTAAAACTTTATTTATAAAGCAGGCAGTAGGCTAGATTTGGCCTGTGGCCAGCTGCAGTTTGTCGCTCCCTGCTTCAGATTCTAAGTGCTACATCAGATACGCTAAAAACCTCTCATCTGCCAGGCTCCACCCGGCAGTGTGTCCCTAGCACTGTCTTCGGTGTTTCACAACACTCTCTGGCATCATTCTACCTAGACTCCTCTATGTTTTGTGCAGGAGGACACTGGCATTGGAGACAGCCAGGGCTAGGCTGGAATGTGGGCCCAGGCCTGGTCTCTGGAGTCTGTGGCCACGTCATGCTCCTGTTATTTCCTGCTAATGAAAATTCTCTCCGCTAACTCAGCCTGTGAGACTGTGAGCCACATTTCGGACATTCCTGGAACAGAGGAGGGAAGAGGCCGGGAGAGCCCCGGAGTGGGAGCGGGGCTGACACAAACATCGCCTCATTTAACACATTTCCTGCAGAGGAGCACTCAGCTGAAACCGTGGGCGGGAAAGGAAGCCAGGGACAATCAGAGGAAAAGGGACAGGCGCGAGGCTCTGTGCTCCTAGGCCTCCACAGCAGAAGACCCTAATTATAGCGTCTCCTCCCGGGCCTGGGAACCGGCGCAGGAAGTTAAACGCGCCAAGCCCGCTCACAGGTTCCAGCGGGAGCCCCTGTCTGTGGTCTTGCTTAGTCCCCAGTCTGTGTGATATGTGACACGGGGACCCTTTTCCCAACAGTGCTGGGGGCTCAGGAGTCGGGGGGATGGCATGGGCCCTACTCTGCAAAGGCAAAGCTGAGGCTTGAGTGACATCTCTGTCCCCAGCCCGGGCGGCTCCCAGAGGGCTGCCACAGGGCTGCTCCAGCTGGCTGGGCCACAGCAGCCTGGCCCTTGTGAGCATGCACAGTCCCAGTGTCCCTCTCCTGTCTCTGGGCGCAGCTGCAGAGCATGCAGGAATGGAGGGCTGAGGCCTACAGGGAGGGTGGGCTTCGGACCCGCTTTCTGGGAGGACTGTGTGGCACACAGCAGCTAGGGTCCTGGCCCTGCTGCACAAGGAGAATAGCAGGAAGCTTCCCACAGGGTGGTCACGAAGGTGGAATGGGGAGGTAAGTGAACGCAGGGCAGAGTATGTGGCTCATTCGTGAGGCCCCATCCAGGGTGATCCTAAGGGACACAGGGTAGTGCTCAGCAGGGTGACAGTGTGGCCTGGTGCTTGCAGCCTGAGCCCCATGGCATCAAACAGGTGCTCTGGCCCTGTGGGTCACTGACATCTGACTAAGGGAGCCTCTTGCTGTCCTGGCATGAGGTTCTTTCTGTAAGAAGGAAGGAGCAGATGGCAGCCATGCCCACAGGCTCTGCCCAGGACCATATGGAAAGTCTAGGCACAAGATGGATTGCAGAAGCTGCTTAGCGAAGCCATTCTTACTCTCTGCTTAGGGTTGTGGCACACGGGTTGCCTGCAGAGGGAAGGAGGAGCGGGAAGGAAGGGAGGGAAGCAGTGGCTCAGGCCCCCAAAGGGTCTGTTTCCACCCCTGCAGCACCAGCCCTGGCTGCTCCGTGCTGGACAGAGGGGCAGGGCTGGGGTGGGCAGCCAGAGGGCCTTCAGAACACGTTCTGATTTCATTTGCTCTTTTCAAAAATGCATTCATTAGCCGGGTGTAGTGGGGCATGCCTGTGATCCCAGCATTCTGGGAGACTGAGGCAGGAAGATCACAAGTTTGAGCCCAGCCCAGGTAACCTGGCAAGTTGGCAACTTGGTAAGACCCTGTCTCTAAAGAAAAAAAGAAAGGGCTGGGGGTGTAGTTCAGTGCAAAGGCCCTGGGATCGGTTCCCAGTACTGCTAAACACACAAATAAATTAATTAATTTAAAAAAACTTACGCACTGATTCTGCAACTGACCATGTGTCCACCAGGCCCTGCGCTCAGGACGATGCCAGGGCTGCGCACCAGAGAAGCAATTCCAAGGAGAATCTTGTGACCAGAGGAGAATGTGAACATCTGGGTGCCCAGGGGAGGGACGGGCACCTTCCTTCCCCAGAGGCCAAGCTGGGCCAGGTGCCCGGGAGGGTGGTGCGGGGCCCCACATGGCAGGGTGGGCCCAGAGGGAGTGCTGTGCTCCGACCCAGCCCTGCAGGGGCAGAAGCAGAAGCCGCAGCAGTTGAGTCGCTGTCCAGGGTGGGTAGGAGGTGTGGGGCCTCGGAGAGGAAAGAGGGCTGGGTTTGGGATCTAACAGGACGCGGTGCTGGGCAGAGCCAGGGAGCAGAGGATGGAGAGATGCAGGGACAAAGCCCAGTCCACTCGGTGGATGACAGTGACTCGCTGAGGGAGCCCAGTGCCGCATGGAGGGCGGTGACATTTCCAAGCACATCAGCAGGACAGAGGTGGCTTGGGTGAGTCTGGGCTGCTTGCCCAGGGCAGCGAGACCTCTGAGCCTCAGCGAGCACGGCGGGGCAGCGACTTCACACAGGTGCTCCGTCTAGACGGCCCTCATCTGCTGTCCTCTTTCCTCCGGCTAAACCGGGTTATCGGAGCCAGCTCTGCGTGGGGCCCCACTGCTGTTTCTCCACGCTGCACACGCCTGCCACAGTCACTGTGAGTCAGAGGCGGAGGCTGGGCGATGTGGGCCTGGCCCAGGCCTGTCTGGGCCTCGCTGTCTGCATCCCTAGCTGCTGGTGGTCTAGGATCGTTGCAGGTCGTGGGAACATGGAGAGAGTGCGCCGTGCCCCAGGACAGCCTAAAGCGTCACCTGCTGTTCCCTATGCCTATGCCGACACTCAGCCGTCTGTGTCATTAGAGTCTCGGATGGAATTCTGCGTTTCCCGGTCCCTTTTCATGGCCCCTGTCCCGAGGGCTGGATCCGACCGTGGCAGACAGCCTCGAGGGCCCGCAGCTTCCTCTGGCCCAGCATCTCGCTTCACCAAGCCTTGGGGCTTCCGAGGGGAAGCAGCGCTTTCCCGGTGCAGACATGCGCAGTGACATCCTGTGCAGGAGCTGTGTGACATCAGGGCGCCATCAGGGTGGGTGCAGGCGGGGAGGATGCGGGGCAGGGCAGGGGCTGTGCTTGTGGGCGCTCGAGGCTTGTGCTGTTTCCCTTCACCCAGACACGGACAGGAAGAGCAGGCTGCCTCCCTGTCATCTGCGTCCTCAGCGGGCGGCCCGGCCTGGGGAAGGAAGCGCCGGAGCCTGCCCTCTGCACCCTCATGTCTGCCGGCTGCAGGCTGGAGAAAGGGCGCTGCCCTGGCTGAGCAGGTGTCAGCTTCCCGGACACTGGCGCTGTCTCTGCTGCTGCAGGGTCTCTGCCTCCATTTCCTGTCTCTTCTCCTGGCCGCCTGCTGGCCTGACTCAGGAGACCTCGCCAAGCCACGTGGCGGCGCGAGTCACTCACGCGCGCTCTCTCAAGAGAGTGGCAAGAGTCAGTGCCTGGGCGGGTGCCTGGCCGCGCAGGCATGCCCCGGTGTCCGTGCCCGGCGACGCGTCCCTGGCACCTGTGCCACAAGTCACTTTCTCTCCCAGCGCCCGCTGCCCTCCTCGCTGCCCTCCTCTCTCCCCTTGCCTCTTTCTCCCTCCTTCCTGCAAATATTCGCCATGTCAGGGGCGGGGCGTGGAAGGAGCGCGGTCCGGTCCTCAGCAGGCTGCAGACGGATGCGGGTGGCCCGGCCAGCGAAGACCGGAAGCGGCGCACCGGCCTCCCCTCTCTGACCGCTGCCGCCCACTCGCTCAGCCCACCTCCGACTCCCCTGTGGACCCGCCGACAGTGGCCTCCTCACTAGCGAAGGAAGCCTCCGAGGGCCTCTGCCTCCGAGCCTCCATGCCAGAAGCATCCAGCGGCCACAGCTGGCAGCGTGGGTGGCAAACACAGCCGGGCCGGGTCCTCGGGACAGACCATTCAGGAGGGCGCCTGTGCCCTTGCCGAGGCCCCAGCAGGACGGAGCCTGCGGCGATCCTGGAGATGCTCAGGTGCGGACTCTCCTCCCCAGCTCGCTCCCCTTCCATCACCCCGTGTCCTCGGGTCTCCGGGAACACCTCCGCCCCAGCGCTGAGTCCTGGGCTCTGACTGTGAGGTGAGGGAACCCTAACCGAGGTGGGTGTGTTATTCATATTTACAGATCGGAAGTGAGAGGCGTTGCAGGTCTGCCACCAGCCTCCTTAGAACGATGTCTCCTACCTTTTGGAAATGACACTTATACCTAATCAGGAGGAAAGAAAAGTTCCAAAAATGGCTTTGAAAGCCCTCTGACCCACAGGAAATGGCTCTTGTCAAGTCGGCTGCTCACAGGGTAACACAGGGCGCTCGGGGGGCCTGGGCCGAGGGCATTGGCAGGGCAAGTCCATTTAGCAAGTGGGAAGGAGTTCTAGGTTAACTCGGGGAAAGCTCCTTTGTATTACTTTCCCTAGTCAGAATGGTTACTTGAACAAAACCCTTGGTGCTAGGAGGACAAATGGCTAAGGAAAGATTGGCACAATGAGGCCACCTGTGAACCTAAAAACTTAGGAAATAATTTTACATTCATAAAAGCATATTGAATCAGGAAAATAACAGTGGGATTTTATATTTTAAAAATTAGAAAGTTAATAGACAATGTGGTGCTGTCTTTATTCTCAAGACAGTGTGCTAAGGTAGTGTCAGGAAGGACAAAGATATTGTGGCTGTTAATTATGAGATGTCCACCTAACCTAAGTGGGAAACCACCTCAAAGATGATCAAAGCTCTGGGCGTGTCTGCAGATGATCGACAGGTAGCCCACAAACTGAGAGGCAGGTCCCACCCCAGATGTGGGTGGCCCCAGCCAGTAGGCTTGCAGCCTGGATGGAATAAACAGGGAAAGAAGGAAGTCTGCCTTGCTTCTTCACAGGGGCACTTTTTAATCTTTGCCCTTGGACATTCGTCTCCAGTTTCTCCAGGCTGCCAGGACAGACTTTCTTCAGCTTTGTGACATAGACTTACACTGGATTCTGCAGTGAGCTCCAAGCCTTTTACCTGTGATAGGATCCTCCAGCTCTCCGGAGTGGACGCAGCCATTCTGCCTTCTTCACCTCTGACTGCAGGCAGCCATAGTGAGCCTTGCTAATAAATCATATCTGTATACATATTGTAATCTGTTCCTCTAGTGAACCCCAACCGATACAGGTATTTTGGTTCTTTCAAAATTTGGGTCATTCTTAAGATTCTGTTTATCTTTTGAGAAACTTTCGAAATTCTTCTAACTGTAGAAAATAAATCCTCCAGAGAGTAAGAGTCTCATATATTGGTAAGGTGTGGTGCTTCCCACCCAAATACTCGAGACTTTTTCTCTCTTTATTGTAGGAGCAGACAACACGCTGAACACACTCTGTGTGAGGATACCAGGCTGGATCCCTACCATATTCAGTACATGCAGTCAGCAGGCCAGCTGGGTCAGGTCGGTGAGAAACACCATGACATCACGGCCCACAGCAGAGTACACAGGCAGGGAAGGTGAGAGGACACGTACCTATGCTGACAAGAAGCAAGAGCTCAAGTAAATGGCCTCCCTTTCCACTTCAAGAAACCAGGAAAAGAAGAACAAACTAAGTCTAAAGTCAGGAGAAGGGAGGAAATGGTGCATATTAGGGTAGAAGTAAATCAAGTAGAAAATAGAAAGTTGAAAAAATCAATAACATTCAGTGTTGGTTTTTTTGGAAAAGACTAACTAAAAAAAAGAAACTTAGAAATAAAATAAAAAAGGAGACATTACAATATATGCCTCATAAATAAAAAGGATCATATGATGAGCAGTTATAACAAATTGGATAATCAAGGAGAAATAGAAAACTCCTAAACTCTCATGACTTACCAAAACTGAATCAAGAAGAAGTATAAGACACAACTAGACCAATAACAGAAGATGGAATCAGCAATGAAAAAAATCCCAGGAAAGAAAAACCCAGGAATAGATAGTTCCATGTGCAAATTCTACAATTCAAAGAATTAGTACCAGACCTTCTCCAACTCTTCCAAAAAATAGAAGAGAAAACACTTCCAAATTCATTTTATCAAGCCAGCATCACTCTGATGCCAAAATTACAGACATCACCCCTGGCACCCTTGCTATGGTTTAGATCTGGGGTGCCCCGAAGCCTCGTGTGTGGAAGGTGACTGGACCATGGGCACCATCCTTATCAATGGGTCAGCTGACCTGCTGGCAGGAGACAGGGCCTGGATGGAGGCGTCTCCCTCCCCAGCTCCTCCCTTCTCTCCATGCTGCCTGACTGCCATGACGACGGGAGCGGCTTCTCTCCACAGGCCCTTCCTGCCTTGGATCCTGTCACCCGTGCACGCTCTGAGACCTCTGACACTGTGAGGAGTAAAAACCTATCCTCCTCAAAGTTGCAGGTGTCAGGTATTGTGATTGTGTCCCAGCACTGAGAAAGTGACTAAGTCAAAGTGACCAGGGAGAGAGGGAAAACAGAGACAGACAGACGGACCAACACCAACATCCTGGATGAACACAGAGGCAATAACCTCCAATAAAGTACTATAAGGCACGTCTAACCATACACTAAAATAATATGCATCTCGACCAAGTGAGATTTATCCATGGAAGGAAAGGGTGGTTCAACACATGCAGGTCAACCCACAGAATTCCCTACCTTAACAGAATGAAAGATGAAAACAGGACATCTCAGTAGATGCAGAAAAAGCATTTGACAAAATAGTGTCACGAATGGCAAGATTTCCTTCTTTTTAAATGAATGACATTACCTTGCATATATGTCTATTTATATTATATAGAAATGTAATATACATTATGCACAAATAAATACACATGCCTATACACACACGTAGATGCACACAGATACAGTCGCAAAGCAGCACATATTTTAGGACCCCATTTATGTGCTTTTGGAAATGCAAGGCTGTGAGCCATCAGATGGACTAGAGGTTGCCCAGGCTGAGTGTGGAGAATGGGGAGCCAAAGGCTAAGGCACACAGGCTGGGTTGCTTTCCTTTCCTTCCTTTCTTTCCTTCCTTCTTTCCTTTCATCTTTCTTTTTGAGGGAATGCAAATATTCCAAAACTGAAGAGGTTGGCACACAATTTTGTAGCTATACCGAAGGTGGTTGAATTGTATACTTTAAATGGGTGAATTGTGTGATATATAAATTATATCTCAACCTACTGGATGTGGTGGTGCACACCTGTAATCCCAGCACTTGAGAGGCTGAGGCAGGAGGATCACTGTGAATTTGAGGCCAACCTGGGCTACATAGGGAGTTCAAGGCCAGCCTAGACTACATAGCAAGACCCTGCCTCGAAACAAACAAACAAACAATAAATATAGAAGTAACATCTCAGTATATCAGCTTAAAAAATGAATAGCACCTTAGGGACATGGAGGACTATGACAAAGAATCCAATAGTTGCATCCTTGAAGTTTGAGAAGGAGAGGAGAACAAGGAAAAGAAGCTGCTATGTTTAAGAAAGGCACTAAAGGCATACATTCAAAAATGCTATAGATAATTTGAAATGGAATTCTAAAAGAGCGTAAGCCACAGTAAGACAAGAATAAAAAAGAAATAAAATCAGAGAAAATAAACAGAAAACAAAAATGAAAAAATTCATTTAAGTCTTAACAAATTAACAGTTATGTTAAATGTAAATGAACCAACCAAGTGTTGGAGATTGCAGAATAGACTTCTAAAAAATGACCCAATGTATGCTATCTACCAGAAACTCACTCTAACTCTGAGAATATAGGCAGCTGAAAATGAATGATGGAAATAATATATCACATAAACATTAATAAAAAGTCAAGAGTAGTTATATTAACATCAGAAAGAGTAGATTTCAGAGCAAAGAAAATTATTATTGGTGCTCTGAGACAAGTTCTCGCTAAATACTCCAAGGTTAGTCTTGGACTCTCTGTGTACCCCAAGCTGGGCTTGAACTCATGATCTCCATACAAAGAAAATTGTGGACTGAGAACAAGTCAAATTTAAATGTATATGCCTCAAAAAACTGAACTATAAAATGTGTGAAACAGAATTGAAACAACTAAAAGAGTAAGACAAATCCACAAATAGCGCTGAGACTTCAATCTCCCTCTTTCAACAGAGATAGAATAATTAGACAGAAAATCAGAAGGGATAGAGAAGAACTCAACATCACCATCAACCAAGAGCAACTAATTGACATTTATAAAACATTCTGTCCACTGACAGCAAGATGGCCATTATACACAAGTGCCCAGGAGCCATAAACCAAAATAGAACAAATCGTGGGTCATAAAGTAGACCTCAACACACCTTTTAAAAAATCAAACAATACAGAGTTTGTTCTGTTATCTCAATGGAAACATATTACCAATCAGTAGCAAAAATAACTGGAAAACTCCAAACACTTGAAAATTAAACAACAAACCCCTAAATAAATAATCCTCAAGCCAATGAGGGAGGGTCAAAGGAAGTAAAAAATACATTGAACTGAGTGAAAATAAAAACAGACCATATCAGAACTTACAGCTAAAGTTAGGCTGAGAGGAAAATTAATGGCATTAGATGCTCATATTGGGAAAGTCTAAATTCCCACATTAGGAAATGAAAAAGAGGAGCAAAATAAACTTTAAGCAAACAGAAGGAAGGAAATGAGAGCAGAAATCAAAAGTGGAAAAGCAATAGAGAAAAGTCAATAAAACAAAAATTTGTTTCTTTGTTAAGATCAATAAAAACAATAAACCTCTAACAAGATAAACAAAGGGTGAAAGATGGAAGACACTAATTCTTAACACCAGGAATGCAACAAGTGATATCATGCTGCAGACCCTGTAGAAATAGAAAGAATAACAAAGAAACACTCTGAACAAATCTACACAGATAAGTTTAACAACTTAGATAAAACAGATTTCTTTAAAAAACTTCAAATCATTACAATTCACCTAATATGAAATAGATTATTTGAATACCCCTATAATAGTTACAAAATTGAATTTATATTAAAAACCCCCAAAGGAAAAAAAAAATGGAAACAAAATCTATGTAAATAGGGAAGGGTGGAGGGGGTGAAGGGCGCACAAGTAATGGGGAAAAAAATAAGAACTAAGATACATCATGTACAGGTGCAAGCACCCAATGATAAATGTAAACGTATTATACACCTAAAATGTACCAATAAAATAATTTTTTAAAAAAACTCCCAAGGAAGAAATCTCCATGCCCAGACTGATTCTCTGGAGAATGCTCCCAAATGTTTAAAGAATTAATAATAATTCTCCTCCACAATCTCTTTCAGAAAGTAGAAGAGAAGTGAATACTTTCCCACTTATTTTATGGAGCCAGTATTACCTTCATACCAAAACCAGACAAAGACAGTGCTGGCAAAATAAAAATGCAGACCCTCATGAATATAGGTGGGAAAATATAATACATATTACTCACAATATATATATTGTGAGTAACATGTATTATATACACTCCTATCTATACATACGTACATACACATATGTACAGTCCCAAACCAGGTCAAGTGAGATTGATTCCAGAGATCACAGGCTGCTTCATTGAAAGGTCAAAGAAATATAATCATAGGATCATATCAATAGATGCAGAAAAGGCATTTGATAATATTCAGGGCCTATTGTCATAATGACTTAGAAAACTAGGATTAGTGGGGAACTTCCTCAATTTAAGAACTGCTGAACTGCAGCTAACATTGTGTGTATCAGAGCAAGACTGAAAGATTTTCCTGGAAGATGTCACACAGCAAAGATTCCCATACTCACCACAGTTCTGGAAGTTCCGGCCAGTGCAATAAGACAAGAAAAGGGAATGAAGGGCATACAAATGGGAGAGAAGGAAATAAGACAGTCCCCACTTAAATAATCACATGTGCCAGACATTTGCTGATATTTTCCTAAAGTGTCCCCCAAAAGTGTCAGAGGTGGGGTTTCTGGGAGGTGACTGAATCAGGAGGACACTGACATCATTGAGGGGTGGACCCATGGGAGTCTCCAGCTGAATGGGCCACAGGAGGCCAGCCCTTTGTTGGCAGCAGACCCCGGGTGTGTGGAAGGGTGGGTCTCCTCTCTGCCTGCCCCCTCTTGCTGTGCTTCCCAGCTGCTGTGGAATGAGCAGCGTGTCCCACTGCATTCCTTCACCAGGATGTTTCTGCCTTGGAGCCAGCCGACTCACCTGAAACCTCACAAACTGTGAACCAAAATAAACCTCTCCTCCCTTAACTTCTGAATGCTGGATATTTTGTCCCAACAATGAAAAGCTGACTAACACAAAAGAAAAGAAAAGTCTTCTGTAGACAAGAAATGGAATTCCCACTACATTCATTTATTTATTCACTTATTTTAGATGACTTTCGAGTGTACCAGGTGGAGGAAAGCAGATGGAACAAGCAAGCTCCCAGAATACATTTTTAGCCCACAAATCTGATATTTATTAGCAATTGAAAAAAACTGCAGTTGCTGCATAATTAAGAGCAACTACATTTATTTCACAAAATCCTTCCTCAGCAAAGTATCCATCTGCCAGCTTTTCAAGTTTTCCTCCATGCCAAAGTACGTCAGCATGGCCCTGCTGTGACATTTAAAGCTGGTGACACCTTAATAATAATGTTGATGTGCAAAAGTACCATCCATTGACATCTGGCTGGTGAGGGCAGGTGGGAGTCGCCCCCTCTTCTGTGACTGCTGTGTAGGTGAGGGGCCCGTGTGGCTCCCAGAGAGCACATAGCAGGTCCAAATCAGAACTCGACTTCAGGGTGTTGGGGGTCACGTGTCTGCTGCTGTCTCCCTGTGAGACTCTGAAGACTTCAATCCTGACAGTCTACTGCAGCCCACATAATCGCGTGAACGCCTCGGAGCTGAGCATTCTTGGTCCTCTCCATTCTTGGAACACTTGCTGGCACCAGGCGCAGCTGTCCCCTGGGGGCTCACGTGAGCTGGTCATGGTAGGCGAGTCCTGAGTCTCATTTTCTCAGCGGGGCAGGGAGGTGGCCTAGGTGGATGGCTCGGCAAGACACCTGTGGCTCGGAGATGGTGGTCGTGAGACGCTATTGTTGAATTCTAAGCAAGATCTTGAAATGATTTGACTGCTGGTTTTATTCAAAGCTGTAGTCAGTCTCCAACAGAGCATGACCACTGCAGGTCTTGCTTGTAGAGTTGGCTGGAAGGACGATACTCGGGTGTGGGCCTGGGAACACAAGCGTGGGCATCACCTCGAGTTGGTGCTGAGCACTGAGGCACACAGTTGATGTGATACCGCCCTTGGGTCAACCCTTCCCATCGCTGTGGGGAAGACTGGCACCTGAGAGATGCTGGAACAGTGAAGCCTCAGGTGGAGGCTGAAGGCACCACTTCCAAACGGAGAGGGAGGGCAGCAAGGAGTTTACAAGGCAACTTCTGGAACCAATAGGCAAGTTTAGCAGGGTCACCGGATACAGGAATCTAACGCAAAGATCAGCCATACTTCTGTACACTGTATTAGCAAGGGATACATGGAAATAAGAATTTTAAATGCAGTACTATTTACATTGCTTAAAAATATTGAAGTACTTGGTTATAAATCTAACAAAATATGTGAAGGACTTGTTTTCTGAAAATACCAAACACTGGTGAAAAAATTAAGATCTAAATAAATGAAGAGATTTATTATACTCATAAACTGAATGCCTCAGTATAATAAAGATGTAAATTTCCTCCAATTGATATATAAATTTAACTGCTAAAATGCCAACACGGCTTTTCTTAGGTATGACAAGATTATTCTAAAGTTTCTGTGGAGAGGCAATGGAACCAGAATTTTAAAAAGAAGAGGCAACTGGGGTGACTCACTCTATTCCATGAGACATGACTTGGGTGTAGTACAAAAGACTGCATGGCATTGGTGAAGGGTTGAGCATGTAGATCAACAGAGCAAAGCCGAGGGTCCAGAGGTCCCCTCAGTAAGCACAGGCAGCCAACCCTGGATGAGGGGGTAAAAGCAACTCAGTGGAGGAAAAACAGTCTTCCCAATAACATCTCCAGAGCAACTGCATACCCTTGGACAAAAATTAGTCTTATCTTAAACTTCATATACAATGCAAAGGTGAACTCAAAATCAATCATATTTTTAGATTTGAAATGTAAAACTAGAAAACTTTTAGATGATAAAGTAGGGAAAATATTTTTAGAACCCAGGTCCTGATGAAGAGTTCTTAGATATGACACCAAAAGTATGATCCATGAAAGAAAAAATTAATAAATGGACTACAACAAAAATTAAAAGTGTTTTCTCTATGTAGTGCCTGCATAGAGACTATGAGGATATATTTGCAAACCATATGATTAAAAAAGGACTCCCATCTAGAATAGATGGAGAGCTCTCAGCTGCCAGTAGTAAAAAGAAATCTGATCAGAAAGGGGGGAAAGACATTTCATCCTAGAGAACGTACACATGATAGGGAATATGTGCATGTTCTCAGCACTACTCATTAGGGAAACGCATGTCACAAACATGGGCTTATCGCTATACAGATATTTAAGTGGCTGAAATACCAAGTAGTGACAAACCAAAGCCCAGCAAAGATCTGGAGAAAACGAACCTCACACCGTGCTCGTAGGCGTCTAAAAGCTGCTGTCACTCTGGGAAATAATTTGGCTGTGTCTCTAAACATCGAACATACACTTACCACATCATCCAGAAACTGCATTCCCAGACATCGAAAACTAATCTCCGGGGTCAGGGATGGAATTCGGTGCCTTGGCAGCGTTTGTCCACCTGGAGTAAGTGTCAGGGCCTCAAGATCGAGCACCTCTGTTCCTCTGTCCTCAACAGCTTGGAAGTGTTTGTTCTCCAGGGGTCCAAAGGTCAGCGGCTGGGCTGCCTGGCAGGGCCACACCTGTCCTGCACACGGGGCTGTACTTGAGGAAATTCCCCACGGAGAAGAACAGTTTCCAGTTGAGCAAGAACAAAAAGGAGTGGGGTGTGGCTGGGTCCATTGAGTGCCTGCCCCAAGTGGACAAGGCCCTGCCAGCTGCCCAGTCACTGGCCACATCCTCTTCCCAGGACCTCGCTGTCTGGTAGGTGCTCAGTGCCCAGACAGGAACCCCATGATCCCTGAAGGCACACCTCAGTGTCTCACACACTCAGGGTGGGGCTCGAGACTGCAGGAGGGGGAGACTCCCGCCGGGCTGCACT
The DNA here is from genome assembly GCF_000247695.1 of Heterocephalus glaber. The sequence continues at coordinate 78,071,073 of NW_004624730.1, forward strand.
GGCTCGAGGGTGCATGTCCTTTAGGGTCTTGAGGGATAGGAGAACAAGCTGAGATTTGCTTAGCCTGGTTCTCTGGATGCCTGAGTTCTCAGCTCAACCCAGTACCCCTGGAAGCCCTTGCCAGGCTCTGGGGACAGAGGTGAATACACCACTGTCCCTTCATGGGGGTGTTGGGGAAAACAGACATCAAACAAATAAGCAGAAACATGTGGGAACCCACGCCTTCTGGGACTCGGAGCAGAGCACTAAGCCAGGAAGGACTGAGGTGGCCAGGAAGGGCCCTCACGAGGTATCCCTGCAGCCGAGAGGGACGGCAGTGACACAGAAAGGCAGACACGAGCCCAGCCACAGTCCTCGAGGGGAGGAGCGGCTCTGGGGCCAGGAGGGCCTGGTGGCTGATGAGGGCTGCCCAGGCCAGGCTGAGCAGGGCCGCTGTGTGCAGGACACAACCTGCTGCTACCAGACCTGAGCCACATTCACGGTCCAGAGTCATAGTCGAGCCCTGCCCTTAAGGAGTTTCCAGGCCACAGATGGAAAGCAAGGGATCCCTCCAGGGAACGTGCTGTTTTCAGGCCATGGGAGAGTGAGCTAGCGCTGGCAGCCCGGGAATACCACCAGAAGGCGCCCGCGTCCACAGCTGTTCCGCATTACTGGGGTCCGAAGGTCCAGCCTTAAATGTCTCATTTTCTTCCTCTCCTAATATCTTCACTTTAAAATAGAGGGGGAACCACCCTGCAAAACAGTCTTGTTTACTTTATCCAAGATTAAAGAGCCTGGACCGACTTGGACAGTCTAGATGGATTTTTAAGTGCTTTATGGACAAGCGCCCCTAATTGCTAACGTGCTAGGCTGAGCTTCCATTGCTGTGCACAGGGCTGGCGGCGCCTGGCTTTGCTTATTTCCTCTCCTTGTTAGAGGTCAAAAGCTAAGTCCCAGATTAGAAGACGTTAATTTCTGAAGCCATGGGTCAAAACACGTTCTCTGGAGCTACCCACGCCACACACGGTGGCCTCAGGCTCTCCTGCGAGGGCCGGGCCAGGGCGGTCCATTCTCCAGCACAGGTGCCTCGAGAAAGGAAGGAGGCTGAGCTGGCACCTGGACCTCCACTCTCCCTTTCACTGCTGAGAGCAGCCTGGGATGGCGGGAAGAGCCCAGGATGCAGAGGGCCAGCCAGTTCTCTCCTGGAGCCGTACTGTGACTCCATGCAGGACACTTACCCTTTCCTAAACTTTGTATTTGATGGTACTGGGATTGGACCCAGGGCCTTTGCTCTGAGTTTTATCCTAGCCTTTTAAAATTCATTGTTAAATTTATTTTTTATTTTGAGATCAGGTCTGGATTAGTCACCAAATTGCCCGGGCTGGTCTTGAACTTGCTCAGCCTCTCAGACTGCTGGGGTTAGAAGCATGTGGCTTCACCCGTGCTGACAGTTTACCCCTGTAAGTCTCAGTTTTCCCACTTGTGAGGTTGGGACAGAAATACCGCCTCACCGGTGGCTTTGGGATCAAAGTGAAAGTGGGTGAAATGTGAGGCCACTCCAACTCTTCGGACTCTGCAGAATCTTGTGAAATAGCCCTTCCCTAAAAGAAGCAAATCCTGAATGGTTTGCAGAAACTGTCCTCACCATGGCAACAGAAATTATTTTCAGTGTGCTCAAAGAATGGTGAATGCTTAAATTTAAAAAACAAAGACTTATAACAGTGAAAGTCACATGGCCATGAATCCTCCTTGGAATCCTCCCTGTCACTTGAGCGCGCTCATCCCGCCGTCCTGGTCACTGTCTGCAGCCGCTCTGGAGCCCTCTTTCTGAGCATCTTTAGTTGCGCTGTCCCGGCTGCCTCCATGTCCTCTCTCAATTCAAAAAGTTTCCCTTTCCTGCTCATTTTGACTTTGGGGAGGAGCCAGAAGTCTCCTGATGCCAGATCTGGTGAACAAGGTGGAGGAGGACACAGTGTTGTGTTTTAGGAGCTGCCTCTCTGTTGGATGGTGTTCAGTAGCAGCAGGCACTGCATTTTTGATTTACCTCATAAAGGCATCCAGGTGCACTTAGGGAATTTTCCAGGGACAGAGAAGCATTTCTTAACATTTCTTAACACTCTTCTTGTGACTATGAGTGCAGTATTCTTGGGACAGAGCGGTTCACATGACTTTGTTGGAATGGGTCATCTTTTCAGCGGATCATTTGTCAAAGGCTTGTGTGGCTTCCTGTTGCTCTTCAGACCTGTGCAGGAAGAGCCCAGCTGGCCTAGCCTTCATAGACCCACAGAACGGCTGTGGGATGCAAGCACCCAGGCAGTGGGCCTGGAGAGAAGCAAGGCCTGCTCTAAAACCCTGCAGGGACACCACAGGTGGCAAAGCCACTGACGGAAAGAATCCCTCCAGGCCCTGTGCTGTGTGTCACATAGGCCAAGGAGGTGGCTGCCCTTGGGAGGCACTCAAGATCTGGTAGAGAGGCAGAGGACAACTCCAAACCCAAAGCGGGCGTGGTGAGGGCAGCCAGAGACCCACTGCAACAAGCCTCCCTTGCAACAGACTCTGGGTGGGTCCTGCACCTGAACAGTTCGCAGGCGACTAGCATGATGGCAGGGCTAGGGGACACAGCACTCACCGACCGCGGCCACCCTTCCTGTCCCTGCTTCATGCCTGAGTTCTTCCTGTTGGCGGGCCGCACTGCCTGTGCTGCACTGACCGTGGTGCCCCTTCCCTGCCTGCCGCTCCTGTAGTCTCTGTCTCTCCAGCTGAGGTGTGGACAGCTGGGGGCAGCAGTCTGGTTGTGACAGCCTGAGGGCACGGGGCGGGCCCTCAGCTTCCTGAGCTCTGGGTTCCAGGTCTCAGGATCCAAGAAGCACTGGTGTTTTTGTTTTCTGCTTTTGTTGGTGCCTCTCTCTACAACTGTGTGTATGAGAGCCCTCTCCTGCTTGCTGACTCAGCTGGCCACGTTTGGATGGTTCTGGGCAAAAGCTTTTGGTCTGCGCCAACATCTAGCAGCTCTTTGGATCAGGTCCTTCTATTCATGCTCAGCTCTGGGCAGAGTGATGCCTGGGAAGAGTCAGGTGAGAAAGAGGATTATAGCAGCAGAGACAAGATCTAGTTTCCAGAAACCATTAGGCCTGACTCACCCTCCTTATCTTTCCTCTAAGATCTCATTTAATTTCATTTTCATGCATTTACTGAGCTTTAAATCAAGCAAAGAGCCACGTGAGATACCTAGCACTGTCACCAAAGGTAGCTGCTTTTGGAGGTGGTAAGGTTCAACTAGGTTGTCAGGGTGGGGCCCTCAGTTGAGAGACGTCTGAGAGTTCTCTATCCTTGTTGTCTCTCTCTCTCTTTCTCCTTTCCTGTCTCTCCCACTCTGCACTGCCCTGTCTCTCTATGCACGGAGAAGAGGCCCCAGAAGACACGATGAGAAGGTAGCTAGCTGTCTGCACCCAGGAAGAGAGAAACCAACTCAGGAGGCACAGTGGTCTTGGGCTTCCAGCCTCCAGAGCTGGCAGAAAACACACAGATGTTGCTTAAGCTACCAGCCAGTGTTGTTGTCATGGCTGCCTGAGCAGTGAATGCACCAACATTTCTGAGAATACATTAGCTGGTTTTTAAGATCAAGTGGAAAAACTAATATATCACTACACTGGGTGATAAGACAAAGAAAATAAAAAGATGAATGGGAAATACAAGATATCCAAAGAGTAAATTCAGGAAATCTAAAATGCAAATGATAGGATCTATAAATATGAAAGAAGAGTGGCAATTAGGGAAATCGTGGAAGAAGCCTGAGCCAACTTAATTCTTCAGATTTTAAAGACTTGCTGAATAAAAAGCAGAATAAAACAACATCAAAACCAATAGAAACAAAACCAAATCAAGCCCTAGATACCTACATTTATCCATTCTTGGGACAAAGAGACTCTTACACTCTTTGTCACAAAAGAGCTCAGATTAGGACCAGACTTCTCGCTGAACTGGGAACAGAATTATATTTCTAGCTTCCAAGGAACCCTATTGAGAAAAAAAGGCCAGCAACAAAATAAAGTAAACACAAAATTGAAGCTGGGCACATATTCAAGATAGTATTACTATGTCAAGGCAAAAGAAAACCACTTTGAAATGTGGCAAGACCAGAAAGTACACTACCCAGGTATCCTCACTCACATGAGGTCAACCAGGTGTCCCCTCATCAAACCAGATGAAAATAAAGGAAAACAGAGAGAGGATTCAGAACAGCTTCAAGGAAGAACTCTTCTTGTGCATCAACTCTACACGTGGGTAAACCCAGCTAGCACTGGCCACCATTTATTTCTCTCTTGTGACCCACCAAAATGATTCCAAATGAATTTTTGAAACGAAAAAACACAGGAGGCCAATGGGACTGGAACGAAACAGCATAAATAAGAGTTTGGTAGATGTTTGGAAGTTAAATGTGGGTGAGCGAGGTGCAGCCCATTCACCACCGCAGACCCCCAGACTCAGGAGCCCAGGATGGGCAGGCAGTGTGCAGCTGGAAGCCACTGGCCGGAAGAGGTGTCCACGTCCATGCGGCCACATGGGCAGGCAAGGCCTAGCCCGGGGAGAGGCCCAAGGAGAGGATGTGCCAGACCTGGAGAACAGGGTGTGCCAGGCCAGGCTGGTGGAGGGAAGGACTGACCAGGGGTTGGGGAGAGCTTGCACCCGAACACAGGCAGCCCTGAGCTTCCTGTGCAACCCTCCCTTCAGCAGGAGAGAAGCTGCAGGGAGAGCCCTGCAGAAGCCCAGCAGAGGCCCCGGGCTGGACAGTGATGGCAGGGCAGGTGCACCGTGGTGCTGGTGGGCCGCTTCCTACCTCGAGGTCCTGTTGGCATTGTCCACTCAGTCACGGAAGCGACACGGAGCACAAGTGACCATGGGCTGTAGTCAGCCTCCCCTGGTACCTGGTCAGGGGACAGAGTGGACTGACAGCCTGGGCACGACCTTGTGATGACAGCTCAAGTTCGTAGCGCAGGGTCCGGATCTGAGTGAGAACCGGCACCAAGAGCTCTGGGCCTGGGACAAAATGCCTTCATGAAGCGGAACCCATGGAACACCTCTGAAACTACACACATGCTGCTTTGATGCTGGATTGGCCAAGGAGAGACTCGGCAGGACAGCGGGGAGAGGGAAGGTCCTCTGGACCCAGGAAAGGGCAGCTGTGGCAAAGCCTCGGCCAGGAAGCAGCCCTGGTCACAGGAGCAGAACATGGCTCATCGGCGGGCCACTCCTGAAGCTGCAGGGAGATTTAGGACCAGGGAAATAGAACAGGCACAATAGCTGGGGGTGTTGGTGCATGCCTGTAACCCCAGCACTTGGGAGGCTGAGGCAGGAGGATTGCCACAAGTTTGAAGCCAGACTGAGCTCTACATAGTGAGTTCAAGGCCAGCCAGAACTACATAGTAAGACCCTGTCTCAAAACAAAACAAAACAAAACAAAAAAGGCTCGAGAGAATAATATGTTGTATTAAAAGCAAATCCTTTTATATTCGGTAATTTAGATATTTGTAATACTAGAATTTGGTAAATAAATGAAAATCTTGGACTCAAATTTAAAATGTGTATTCAATATTTGTTTTAGATTTGTAATTCTAGGTTGAATTAGGGTATATAGTAGTACTTTGGTTCACAAACTTAATTCACCCACGATTCTGGGGAAGATGGTGTGTTCCTGTTTGTCACTCAATGCAGAGTTGGTGAACGGAAGCAAAATTTTGCCTAATGCTTCTGCTTGAGAACCGTTTTTAGAACACAAGTATTCATACACTGAAGTATTACAGTGAGATAACTTTAGATCAACATATTCATAAATACAGCATTTTAAACATATAAAAATTATTTGTGCTCAGGAGAATTTACATTTTTGAATTTAATTCAGAAAAGTGAACATTTCAAAGAAAACTGAAGCCAGGCATTATGGTGGATGCCTGTAATTTCTGTGCTCGGGAGCTGAGGCAGGAGGATCTCTGCAAGTTCAAGGCCAGCCTGAGAGACCTTGTCTCAAATGACAAGAAAAAGAAAAACAGTATATTATGCTTGTAGTTGGGTTTGAAAATTGGGGTGTCTCATAAGTTATATGTACACATGAGACCACACACCATGCAAAGACCCCTTCGAAGATGTGGGAGAATAATAAATGAGAGTATGACCTTAGTGAAGCACGACCCAGTGAGGACTCCAGGCAGATGACTCTTTAACATGAAGATAGGAGCAAAAAGCGGCTTTTAATGAGGCCGGTGGCTCAGCGAGTGACTCCTGTCAGTCTCGAGAGCCCGGATAGAAGTTTGTGCTTCCTTATCTACCTCTTTTTACATCTATGAAGCTTGATTCCATTGGAACTTCCCTGGGAATATAGCAAAGCAGAGCAGCGGAGGGGGGAGAGCAGAGTCTGGCAGGACTTTCCGAGCCCACTGGGGCCACTCCTTTGATGACAGATTACAGAAGCTGTCTTGGCTGCTCAGGTGCGGTCTACAAAAGCACAGTTCCCTAGTTCACCCGAAGTCACCTAATAACACCGTTAATCATTGTTGTCCAACAACACAGTTAACCCATAGTTGCCCGATTCCACATGGAGGTGCCGTCCCTTCTCTCATTAGTAAGCACAAGTCAAAAGCTTAAGAAAGAATCCAGTTTTAGAAATGGTAATGTTTGTAAACCAAATATTAAATCTGAGGCAAAATAGACCTTTCAGGGATATTCTCTGTGACCAAAAGCCATCCTCGGGGACACTAAAAACCAGCAGCAACGTGCCACACTTTGCTGCTCTGCTGGGCTGTGAGCTCCCTGCTGCCCTTAGGGTCTCACTTCACACCAGCAGGGGATGAGCTCCCGGAGCCCCTGGCTGCCATCTGCCCCTCTCCTTCACGTGCCAGAGCCTGCAAATGGAAATACCACGAATTAAAAATAGTGCTTTCAAACAAGAGGTAAAGGGAAGATGGTAATATAATCGGGAAATGCAATGTATAAGTGGAGAGTTTTTAAAACAGAAGGTAAGTACGTGAAGAGGGAAGGGAATGGCTTAGATTTCATAACTGGCTCCCTCAGCCAAACTAGAAGTAGAAGGAAAGGCAATAATTGGTGAGCAGTGGTCCCAAAGCTCCTGCAGTGAGTGGTGACAGGGACTGTACTGGGGAAGTCTTGGGGAGGGAATGGCCATTATTTACATGCATGTATCAGTGGAAAATACAGGTTTAAGTGCCACAGGATGGGCCAGGGATTTAGCTCAGTGGTTCCACTGCCTGCCTCACAAGCGTAAGGTCCTGAGTTCGATCCCCGGTACCAAAAAAAAAAAAAGAAAGAACTGAAAATACAGATTTAAGTATGCTCATAATGGTGGGCAGCACTCACCAGCAGACGAGAGGCGTGGGTGTCACCTGTGGCCTGGGGAGCGGTGGGAGAGAGGAGGGTTAGGTAGAAAACAAACAACAGTGATCAAGTTCATTCTAGGAAAAATGTAAATCAAGAGCAACAAGCATATTCAACAGAAAACACGAAAATGACTAAAAATATATATACCACTTAAACCCAATAATCATAAACAGATTGAATCCTGCTTTAAAACAATAAGAAGTCCCAGGTTAAAAAAATAAGCAATAAAATTTGCATCTAAATAAGTAAGCGATGAGCCAATTTTGAAGTTGAAACTGGTCCTACTGATCCGGATATACCAGGCGGGTGTATATCCTAACACCAGGTAAAAGGACACTGCTGTGAGACGTAATTCAAGGGAAAAAGAACTAGACCAGTGGTGGCAAACCGAGGCACGCGTGTTATTTGTTTTGGTTTTTTCAAGATGGAGATGTTAATGTATGAGTTGTTTTTTCTGAACTAAAACCTCAGGATTCAGGTTCAATTGTGGCAGTGGCGCTTTGCCATAAGTCAGTGGGTTCTGGACTGCAGTTTGGGTGCTCGTCTCTAAAAGGTTCACGTCATGGGACTGGAGGGTCTGCAAGGAAAAAACTGATTCTGGAGAAAGCTCATGCACTGAAGAGCATGCATGCAAAGGAAGCCACAGAGACTTCCAGACCCCTGGAGAATTTGAGAGCAGACTTTATTATGTGCCTTTCATCACCCAGTGAACCAAAGAGCTAAGGGCAAGTGGTGCAGAAAGGAGGAGCTTCGCAACCAATCCACTGGTCTAACAGCTCTCAGGACTCTCTCCACCCTGGAAAGCATGTTTAAAACTCAGCGAATACCTGACCACAAAGAAAACCGAGATTTACAGGTCCCACTCGTCGGCGGCAGCTTGGCCCTGTGGAAGGGCAGAGTGCGGGGCAGGGAGCTGTTGTTCTTGCATGGCTGTGTGTCCCAGACCCTCTGCGCGCTCTCCCCTTGGCCTCCTTTTTAAATCTCTTCCTGGACACAGCCCCGAATGGGGGGGCTCGCCGCTCTGTTTCCAAGGACCGGATGGACAGTTACTCTCGCGGTCATGACTGGCCCACCTGGTCACTGGAGTGTCCCCGGCAGTCCCTGGCTTCCCCGGGAGGAAGTGCTGCTGCTCCTTCTGCACCCGGCCCGATGTCCACGTTCCGTCCTGGTGGCTCTCTCCACACTGGTGATGACAGGGGACTGTCACACTGACCCACTTCCCATCTGGGCCGTGTGATCCAGGGGCTAATTACAGAAGCTGATGAAATATTTACAGAGCTTGCTGCTCACTTTGGAAGCACAAGGGCTCACTTAATAAAAGTAATGACAGTGCTAGACAAACAGTGCTTGGAGCCCCATGCCACTTGAGCAGAGTAAACAACCAGCCGGGGTAATTTCAGGCTCTATTAGATGCTCTCGGCAAATATCACTGCTATCCGAGGGAAGGGAAAACCCTGCCACAGAGGAGATCCTACAGAAGCCACAGCCGGCACGCAGAGGAGCAATGTGGTTTGATTAAGATGAGCAGTGGCCTGGGCAGGCGCTGCACCCCGGGGCCTTCTCAGAATCCAGGTGGCGGAAGCGGCTGCCTCCCGCTGGCTCTGCCGTGAGAGCCCTTCGCGATGTCCAGCGGCGGCTCTGCTGGGTAGGTCGGGCCACGGGGAAGATGGCTTGGCTCGGTGGAAACTGGAGGGGCACAGGGGCTGGGCACAGAGAGAGCAAGTGGCCCCACCGGTGTAGGACACAGGAAGAGGAGGAAGGCGCATCCACGGCAGGAGCAGGGCCCAGGGAGGGCTGGAGGGACAGAGGCGGGGTCAGCTCACAGAGCCCAGGATGAGGGTGGATCTGTGAGGAGGGTGCAGCAGCCCGCTTCTCTCTGCCCTCATCTCCCACCCTCAGCTGTGCACTTCCAACCTCAGCAGAGCCGTGTGGCCGCCAGCAGCAGCTGTGCCGAGTGGGGACGGGTTGGGGACACAGCCCTGTCAGAGCCGGGCATCAGAGGTGGTGCTGAGCGTGTCAGCACAGTCAGATGGGGCGCGGGCTCTCCTCAGGTTGGCAGTGATTTTCCTGTTCCCCAAGCTGAGCACGGGAGTCAGGGAAGGTCAGGTGCCCTGGCCTCCTGAGTCCTGGTGGGCACAGCCTGCCAGTCAAGGCCCTGAGTGCAGGCAGTGCGGGGCCCAGGGCTGGTGCCCTAGGGAGCTGGAGCTCCCCTCTCCACCCTGCCCGCCTGGAAGGCTCCTGTGACCTAATCCTACCTGTCCAACAGGTTCTGAGACCAGATGGGCCCAGAATTCTAGTTCCAGAAAGTTGCCTTCACTTCCACCAGGAGTCACCAGCCCTGACCACAGGGACAGCAGCGGGGTGGTGGGCGAAAAACAGTGACCACGTCCACCTGCTCGGTGACCCAGGGAGCAGCCTGGAGCACTCCAGACCCTGCCTGAGGTCTGCCCCCCAGGGGTGGCGTCTGAACCACAGCCTCTTGTGAGTCACGTGAGGACTGGGGGTCGCGGGGTGTTGGTTCAGTGGCTCCCTTCAGCACTGCCTGATTTTGTTCTCACACTGGAGTGAGAGGTGCCCCAGTTCCGTCACCTCGAGTCCCCAGTTAGCCCTGTGGGAGCCGGGCACCCTGAGTCTGGACAGCCAGGGGGTTGTTCGCCTTTACCTAAGACGGCACAGATTGCTCGTGCCATGGAGTGGGGACCAGAAGGCGGGACTCTGGGCTGAGGTGGCCCCTCTGCCTCGTGGGGGAGCTCCTGGGCCATGGGTGCCCTCTGTGCCCTGCTCTGCTCGGACACTCTTTGCAAACGGCCGGCCAGGAGTGCTCCCTTCTCCTCCCGCAGGTGGCACTGGCTCTGGGCCAGGTGGGGTCCCTCCTCCGAGGACGCATTCCAGAGCCCAGTCCACCAAGTGTCCTCGGAGCTGGCGCCTGGCCCCGTGCTCCTTCCCCTGGGGGCTGACTGGGTCCCACCTGGCTCTGGTCCATGGGGGCCCCGGTACCGGCAGAAGCCGTGGAGGCCAAGGGAGCTGTGGCCGAATGTCCATGCCACCCATGGTGGCACTGGTCCTCTCCTCTGCCCCCTCAGGGACCCTCAGCCACTGACCCCAGGGCTCCTGCCCCTCCCCCCCCCGCCTCATCCGTGTCCTCAAACACTGCCCTGTATTCCACTGCCCTCTGTCTTGCTGATCCTGTCTAACCCAGTCTGAACTCCATTCTGCAGTGCAAAAGAAGACAAAAAAGGCATTTTGTTTGGAGCTCAGGCTCTGTCTTTGGCCAGCGGTGTCCTGGGGCCACTGCGTCTTCACCGCTTCAACTTTTAGCCCTCATGGGAGGGGCACTGGGACCTTCGAGGGCACCGATCTTCAGGGCACGGCCAGTCCTGTGTGGCCACTGGCAGAGCCCTGAGCCGGGTGAGCACCAGGCCCCGCCCCTCGCCCCGTGACGAGCCTGAGACAAACACCCAGCTCCAGGCCCAGCACCTGGAGAAGCTCGGTGCTCGACAGACACAGCCACGCGAGCGTGATGGGCGGGCGGTGCCCACAGGACTGCGAGCTTCCCCAGAGCATGCAGGCCCCTGGGGCTCCCGGCCACGAGTGCAGGCAGCGCTGCAGGATGGAGCCACCTGCAGCCGGCCGGCTGGCCCCGAAGCTGTCCTCTCCCAGGACACACAGGGTGTTCTAGGTTCTGATTTAACCTAGAGGAAAAGAAGAACAAATCTCAGCACCTAACTCCGCAGCTCCTGCTGGACTAGGTCAGAAGCCGTCACACACGGCCCTGTCCCTGAGCACATGTGTCTGCAGCGGTGACCTGAGGCGAAGGACCCTGATGGGCAGAGCAGCTTCAGGGAGGTCTTGAGCGAGCCGCTTCCAGTCTCCTGTTCTGCAGGACTCTGCTCTGCCCTGGACTGGCAGCATTGCACGAGGTAAATGTGGTCTGACCCCTATCATGGTCAGAGTTCCTGCAGGAAGCAGGACTTCACCGTTCACTGTCTCACTAATGAGGCTTCTTGAAATCGTGTCCGAGCACAGCAAACCCACCCTGCTGTTCCCTGCTTGCTGGAGTTGGCCAAGACCCTCGCTGGGGGTGCAGCTCCCCGTCAAGTTGGGTCGGTCCCGGATCCCGTGGTGACAGGTCGGTCGCAGTGAGATTCATGGAAAATCAGCCGAGTTGCTGTTGCAGTCCTGGGGGATGCAATGTACCCTTCCCTAGGAAACTCAAACCCTGTCTTTGCCTCAAGGGCTGCGGCTAGTGCGACACCACGGTAGGCAGCACACTGCTGCCCCAAGTCCGCTGACGGCCCACACTGACAGAGTAGCAGCCACTGTGTCTGCCCTTGCACCTGGGCCTGGCCTCGCCACGGGCACATGTGTCATTAACCATCACAGGTGCTCACATCGACGTTTTCAAGCACGTCAGCACTGCAGCGTGTTTCCTGTCCAGAAAGCAGCCAGTCCCCAGAGAGGTGGGGACACGGGGGAGCGAGGAGGAGGGATGTGCTACGCTTGAGCATGAGCCCAGCACTGCCCCATTTTATTTTCTCTTACAGGGAGGGCTGGCTGGTGCCACTGTCCCCTCTTCTGTGGGTCCTCGTGTCCCCCCACCCCGCGGCCGTGTTCCGAGGATGTCATGTCCCTGTTGCTGTAGCCAAAGGTCAGGGACAGGGTCCTTCTGTCCCCCTCCCGCACCTACAAGGCACGAGGCCAATGAACCCCACGCTTCCTTTCCTAGTTATTCCTAACTTCCCTTTTCCGACCAACATGTGAAAATCCCCGTGTGGCCTGCTGTACTCACCCAGGAGCCACATAATTTCCCATGTTTCCAATAGAGCGGTGAAGGTTTAAACCAAGCCCTATTCCAGGACCCAAACTGTAGCTTCCGTTTGCACCCAGTCTGGATCTCCCATGCCTCAGTGTAACTGTCTTACACAGTAGAGTTCATATTACTATTTTACACTTCCTTATCCTTTAATAAAATTAAGACTTTGATGAAATAAGAAGAAAAGTAATACAGAGATGCATACAATAACCAATTTCAGTAAGTTATTACAGCTTTTGTTTTATAAAACGGTTGCAACATACAGCATTAAAATTTAAAGTATTCAATTATGTAATTGTCAAAATGCCATCATTTTTTAATGACAAACTTCCCTCTGTCTTCTTCCATTGCATAATTATGTGCCAATAGATGGACTGAGTTCAAATTAAATATTTAAACCCTTTGCTGAGGTCATGGTCATTATTACTTATGAAACAGTAATATCAACCTTCTAAAATCAGAAATTTTATTTCTTAAATAAAATCCATGTTAATATGTAACAAAGTAAAGAAGAGTTTACAATCCCTAAGTATTGAGTTCAGTGAATCTTGGCATTTATTTTAAAATGTAATTTAAAATGACATCTGACTTGTGAATTATTATAATATATCCTTCTAAAATACCAGTAAAATGAGACTATATTTTGCTTACTCAAAATATCGGGTAATGGTTTTAACATGTTGTTTTATTATGAGTTACCTGTGTGCCTGGAATTTTCAGGATCAGGAGTTAGAAAATACTGGCCACAAAAACGGAGCCAGTCCCTTTCAGAGTGAGAAGGTACTTACAATTCAGGGACCAGTCTGGTCAGCTCACAACTTGCCCAGGACGTTGCTGATGAATCAAATGATCGATCCAGCGATGGTTTTCTGACAGAGTCTCGCCATGTAGTTCATGCTGGCCTCAAAGTCTCAGTGATCTTCCTGCCTCAGCCTCCCAAATGAGTGCTGGGATCACAGGCGTGCGCCCCCACGCCCAGCTTGACTCTGGTGACTCTAGACTGGAAGTCCTGGGACCTGGGCAGCTCCTCTGTGCCAAGGGCATGTGGCCCCCAGGGGAGGCCCCTGGCAGCCTCCCGCTGAGTGCGCGTTCCTGGCTCCTCTCCTGGAGAGGGCTCGGAGCCCAGGATGAGCTGGTGCCTCAGAAGCTCCCGCCTCAGGGCAGGCACGGACGTTCAGCTCTCTCCTAGGGCCAGTCCTGACCCTCAGCCCGGCCTGCCTCTCTCCGTGCAGGGTGGTGTCTCTGCCCAGGTGGTGCTCGTCTCTTCTGGTGGGCCTGTTTCCCCGCGGGCCCAGAGAATTGTGTGTGCTGGGCCTCGCAGCCCCAGGCACCATGGGCGGAGCTGGTGACTCTTTTTCACTCAGTCCTGGGAACAGGCAAGCATCACGTGGGGTCCGGTGGGACAGAAGCACATGGACTGGAGCATCCTGTGGGTGAACTGGCTGGGAATACACAGCACTGAATGTTACCATGATGCATTTAAATAAAGAAAAGATGAGCTCAGCACTCCAGGAGGCTGAGGCAGGAGGATTGCAAGTTCATGCCCAGACTGGGCAACTCAGGGAGACCCTGTCTCAAAATTTAAAAATATAAAAGGGCTGGGGATGTTGCTCAGTGGGGAGGCCTTGGGTTTAATCTTGGGGTTGGGGGAGCCGCCCCAGCAGCTCGCCAGTCTATCCTTCTTCATGCTGTCCCCCAGCCCTCGGGAGGCCGTTGGAAGCGATCGTCCAGCTGCAGAACTGCGGCGAGGTTTCTGCCCCTGAGCTTTGGTCCCACAGAGGAGGGGACGCAGACACGCATTCTGACTGGCAGCCCAAGCACTGAATCAGACGACCATAAAGGCTTTCGCGGGGCCAGCCTGTAGAAGAAGCTCAATAAATTCCAGACTCATTTACCTGCAGTCCGCTGCCCTCAGCACGCCTGATCTCGGGGCCGCAGCAGGCCCAGTGCTCTGTACACCCTCGCCTGGGACCCTGCACGGAGAACTGGGCCGGCGCCGGGCGATGACCAGAGTCCTGGGCCGGTCTCTCCTGGAGTCCAGCGGGCGGCGGGCGACCACGATGCCACACGCAGGGGTGCGACGGTGGGTCGGGAGGAAGGAGAGCAGGCCAGAGAGGAGCCAGGCGCGCGGCGCGTGCGGAGTCAGAGTGGGTGCAAACACAGCGGCCAGAGCCCTGCAGAGCCACCGCTGTAGAGGCGCGGAGGGAGCTCCAGGCACAGCCGTGCCGCGAAGAGCGAGGCCGCGCCAGACCAAGCCGCCGCGGTCGGGCTGGCTGGGGAGCAGGAAGGGAAGAGCGGGAGAGTGGGGTCACGCGTGGACTTGTGCAGAGCGGCCGAGCAGCTCCGTCGGCGGCAGTGGATGTGGCCACGTGGCCTCTCCCGCCAGCCAGCGCAGGCCCGCGCCATTTCCGGCCGAGGCTTCTTCGGGACGCAGCTCCCCTTCCTGGTGCTCTTCGCCTGGAGCCCAGCGCAGGCTGGCGGCAGAGCTGCAGGACGAGCGCAGCCTGGGCCCCCGCGGAGCGGACGGCGCGTTTGTCCCAGAGCTTGCTCCTTCTCGCTTGAACGCCGCGCTGAGCAGTTCTGATTCTGTTGTCGGGATTTTATTTCGAGTTCTAGGTGACAGCGGGTGGGGCGGGACGTCCCGGGGTTTAAAGCCTGCTTTTCACCACATGACAATTATGCCAGCTGGGGGGAGGGGGGGTGCGGGGCCAGGATCACACAGAGAGCCAGGCGGAGTTGGCGATGGCCGGCATAGAGCGGCAGCTGCCGCGGGAGAGGCTTGGTGTGGCCGTCGCGGACTCCAGGGTGACGCTGGCTGGAGAGGGAGACACCGCAGGTTTTGTTTTTGCTTTTGTTTACTGGGAATTGAACCTGGGGCCTTCACTCTGAGCCACAGACCCAGCCCTTTTGTATTTTTTTTGAGATAGGATCTCGCTAAGTCACCAAGTTGCCCAGGCTGGACTCAGACTTTGTGACCCTCCTGCCTCAGCCTTTAGAGTGCTGGGATTACAGTGCGGGCTGCCAAGCCGGGCTGGTACCCTCTGTTCTGACTGACAGAGCACCCAAGCGCCAAGGTGGACTCTGGGCCGGGGCAGCGAGGACACAGCATGGGCAGGGCAGAGCGGGAAATCTCTGCGGCACAGGCTCTGCCTCAGCCAATCTGGGCCGCGTCTCACGGTTAGGGTTAGGGTTGGGTTAGGGCGTCGCGGCGGCTTGGCTTCCCACGGTGTGCGCGGCACTGCGCTGTCTCCACCCCTGGCGTGCGCTCAGCCAGGCCGCGGGTCCTGGAGGGTCCCACAGTGCTGCGTCCTTCATGGCTCCGCAGTGCTCCCCTCAGTGCTCATCAGCCCGAGTCGGTGCCAGAGGAGTGGCCAGTCAGTGGCCACGCTGACTCCTTGAGGAGAGGGAGGTGCATATGGGGAGGGCGCTGGCTTCTCTGAGAAATCAGAACCGTTCTCAGCTTGACAGCCATAAGGGGCATCGAAGATGTAGAGGGGAAACTGAGGCCCAGAATGGCTGGCACCTCCCGAGCACCACAAGGAGAGTCCTGGACCTGGCTGCTCTTTCATCACCACCTGCCACTGAGCGGCCTCCCAGCTGGTGGGTGATGCTGTCCGCAGTGGCTGGGGAGCCTCGCGGGAAGCGGGGCCGGGCAGCAGCTGCAGGTGGAGTGACAGCTCCGGGACAGGTGCTCCACTAGATCGTGGCTGGGACCTGGGACAGAGCAGAGCCGACTGCAGGCTGCATCTCGTGAGCCCCAGGGCTCGGCTGTGCTCCCCCACGCAGGCAGGAATGCTGGCTGGCACGGGACACCCGCAACAGCCACACACGACACCGGGAGTGGCGGCCGCAGACCGAGTGCGTGTGTGACTCTGCCGGGGGCAGACCTGGCCCGGGCCTGCTGGGCTCTGCTCCTACTCCAGCCCAAGGGGGCTGTGGGGATGCCCGGGCCTGCGCTGGGCTTGGGCCCTCTTCCAGAATGAGCCAGCGGCAAAGCAGGCTGTGCTGGTGCCGCGTCTTGGGTTTCCTCTGATCCACCCAAACTCACTTGAATGTTTTTACCCTCTTAAGACTGTTCAATAACACATGCTCATAAATCAGGAAAGCTCTTCCACGTGTCCAGGGCTTTGATTTTCTGGGAGAAGGGTGGTCCGTCTCAGCTCACAGTGAAAAGAGAGTCCCTGAGGATCGAATTCAACCTAACAGCAAAAGAGCTTTTAAGGTTTCAGGAGATGCACAATTATCGCCCCAACCCTCTGACAACTCCTGAGCTTGGTACCATTATTGTCTGCCTTTGGCAGCCAGAGCCCTGCAGCTGAGTGAGGTTGATATCGTGCTGCAGGCCACACAGCCGGGAGGCAGCCCCGAAGGATGGAGCCCAGGCCCCAGGCAGCTCCTGACAGCACACTCCTTCTGTGAGGAGGCTGCATCCACAGGCCGGCTCCGGCACTGAGCACAGGCTCTGCTGGCACAGGCAGCAGCACGCCAGGCTGTGACATGCTCTCGGTTGGTCCTGGAGAGGTTGCCAAGGTGACCTGGCCCATGCTCCTGCATTCTGTGCCCAGGCTCTGCACACAGCCTGGTGCCATCTCACCCTCACCACGGCTCCCCCTCTGGAGTCTAAATCTGTGCAAACAAGCACCTTGGCAGACCGAGCCCACTCGTGACCGTGGGCATCAGTTGCCATTTGGGGCAGCGGGAACTGTGCCCAGTGCTGGGCAGTGAAAGGCGTGGAGCTGGGCACTGCCCGGGCTTGGCTGCCTTCATCGGGGCTGGGCACCCAGCAGGCTGCGGCCTCTGTCACCTCCTCGCAGGCAGACTCACTCCCGCCCAGCAGCCATTTACCAGCCGCTCCTGCAGTTTCCCTTCCTGTCCTCCAGGGCACAACAGGAGAATCCAGGGGCCTGGCAGGTGGCAGACTAAAAGTACAGATTTGGATGCAGACTCTTCCCTGAAGGGAGAAGAGACCTTGCTTGCACTTGGGATCCCTCCAGAATATCGCCCTGAGGCAGTGAAATAGAGATCCGCCTTTTCCATGCCCAGGCAGACTTGGAAGAGCTGGAAATTTAATCCTGAAGCCCTGAGCACATTGGCGAAATGGCAGATCTTGACCGGAGCACGAAGGCGGGAGCAGGGGCGTGACTTAAAGGCCGGACTGTGTGCTTGATTTATAGACCTTCACAGCCGGATGCCTCAGGGAGTGGCACCTGAGGTGCATTCAGGGTGAGGAAGTTCACGTGGCTGAGGGCCACAGAACCTGAACCCAGATGCGGAGACCTCAGAGTTCACGCCTCCACCACTCCCTGCTGCCACAGACCTGACTTTGCTGAGCGACCTGCAAAGAATGGTTTTCCAAACTGCTGCCCAAGATGTCTCTGAGCTTTAAAAGCAGCGTGAGCACACTAAGAAAATACTCCGGTTCGGAGCACGAGCATCTATTCAGAGGTTTAGGTGGTAAATACCATGGTGGTGAACTGTATCTTTGAAATACTGTATCTTTGAAAAGCCCTCCTGACCTTGCTTAACGGAAACAAACCACATCGAGTAGGGTTGAAGAAGGGTGCAGTTACTACCACTCCGTTTGATGTTTCAGAAATTCTCTTTCTGACCAAAGCTAACCAGAGGCAGAGTCAAACGAGGAGACAAAGTTACTCATTCACTTGGGGCAAAGGTCCGCAGTGAGGGCTCCCTGTGCTGCCCACACACCGGCCGTGTGAGCTCATGTGGGCCTGCTGCACAGCCTTGGGACGAGTCCGCAGTATGGGCTTTTCCACGGCTAGGCCTGGGTACAGAGCCCTGGAAGTGCCCCGTTCAGTCACCTCGCTGGTTAGAACGGGCTCCAGAGGGAAGCTGGCCCCAGAGCCCCCTGCACTTCGCAGTGGTTGGACAGAACTGCAGTGCGTGGCGGGACTACTTCATTTACAAACAGCCAGGCGCTCCTCGTTGGAAACTATATTTGAAACAAACGCAAACTCTCACAGCTCCCTCTGATCTTTGGCCTCAAGGGGCATGGTCTGAGGCCAACGAGCGTGTGACCATTGACGCCACCACTTCCTAGGCGAGGTGGGGGGTACAGGTGGGTTTTCTAGACACCCTGTGGTGTAGTGGGAAGAGACGGGGTTGCTGCCAGGCTGGGCTGAGTCCGTGGCCGACCTCTTCGGGGGGGGGAGCTGCAGGAAAGGAGCAGCTCCTCCCTCCTGGGCCTCGGTGCTGATTGGCGCTGTGGAGCAATGACATCAGATCACCCCCAGGTGCCGTGGCTGGGTGCTCCCCCCCTGGGGTGCCTGCCTGCCCAGGACCTGTGGTCAGAGCACCCCTGTTGGAAAGAGGGCCTTCGCAGGAGGACTGGTTAACCAGCAGAGGGCCAGCTGACTGGACGGAGGTAGGTTTCAGTTCTGAGGCTGTGCCCTTATGGGAGAGAGGACGCAGAGACGCATAGAAGCCGGGGTGTTCAGGCCTGAGCCTCACTTCCCCTGCCGTGTGCTGAGGAACAAGAGCGGCTGCCGAAGCTGGAAGCAGGGACTGAGGCCTTGCTCTTGGATTCTGCAGAACCATGGGCAAATAAAATATTGCTGATTGAACCACCAAGTCTGTGATGATTTTTCTGCAGCCCAAGAAAACAAATGCACTACGCAGAGGGCCTGGGAGGTTGCGTGTCACATAGACGATACGTTCCAGTGGGCACACATTTATTAGCCACATTGCAAACTCCTCACCCAGCACCTGGGGTGCCGTCCAGGGGGTACAACTGTCTCAGTCCCAAGTCAGAAAGGCTAAGGCTGGAACTGCTGATTCGATGAATAGAGATCTGTGTATTTCCCTGTATTTTTCCCACCTAACCCCTACTCTTAAAAACAAAATCTTTTAATTTTATTAAAACTAAATTTAACCATACAAGCTGATACTGAATTTTTTAAAAATCCACAGATTCTAAAGAAATAAGCATCCAAGTTCGGTTTGGACAGCACACGGCATATGCTCATTCTGGTGTCAATGCCCAGATTTCTCAATCGGATGTGTTGCTGGCCTCAGACGAGAGGCAGGGCCGCAGGGCCTGCACACGGTCCTCTCCTCGCTGCGGCAGTGGGCTGGCGAATGGCTTCATCTACACAAGGAGTGAGGCAGGACCTCTCTCTCCAGGTAGGTGGAAGTGCCTGGCAGCAACCGTCCCAGACGCCCCCAGTGACCCATGGCACGTGCCCGGCCACCTCGCCACAGCTACGGAGCGCGGCTCAGACTGGCCTGAGCTCAGCCGCGTCTCACCACGGCTCAATGCGTCAGCGATCCATGAGTCCCCAAGGCTGGGGTCCTCTGCCCTGGGCCCGGCTGCATGGCTAACCCCAGGGTCAACCTCCAACCCCTGAGGAGCTGGAGGACAAGCGCCCAGCTTCTTCTTTGTCGGGACAGTGCGGGGGGGTGCGTTCTTGGCTCTGAGAGGTCCCGGGGGACTGCACTACTTGGCACCCTTGCGGCTTCCCTCACCCTTTCTTTCCCCTCCCTCACTTCCGCTCGCTGAGGTCACGTCCCCAGCAAGCCACACTGTCAGCCCTTTCCTCAGACTCTGCTTCCGGAACAACCCCAGCAGGGACAGACATGAAGCGATTTGGGGTGAGTTGAGAGGCAAGTGGATTGGTTCTAAAGTCAGATGAAGAAACAAAGCATCAGATGTTCTCGTGTCAGGTGAGAACTGAGTGAAATATGTCCCAGAAATCCTGCAAATTGAGAATCCTGGCTTCAGGCTCTGTATCCACCAAGCAAAGAAGACACAGCCTTTCCGAGACTGCTCCAGCTCCCGTGGGCGTCGGCCTCGTGACTGCACTCACCAGGGCACAAGCTGGCTCCTCTGAGCCGGTGAATGCAACCCGTCACTGCTCACGCCAATCTCTTCCAAAGTGAGGCAGGGATGGTCCAAGAAGTCCGCTGAACACGTGGATTAAGAGGTGGGCTGTTTCTTAGTGGTGGAAAGGAATACACAGCGTGAGGAATGCACAAACTAAGAAGCCTGCTCTCGTGTGAGAATTCCCACTGTTCCAAGACTGAGGTGCTGTAAAGAAACCTGAGCCGGCCTCGTGGAGAGGTGACCAGTGGCCTCTTCCTTTTTGCCTATCCTTGATGAGTCTCTGAGTGTCTGCACCGTCTTATCCATGAGGAGGGCCCCAGATTCCTCATTTCCCTCCCACTGAAGCAGATGTTCGCGATTGGCTGGTTTCCACCTTCAAGGGTCTGGTCTAAGAGAAGGACCCAGTGGGAATATCTGTGCTTTCCATTCTGAGTATGGGAACTGGTTTCTACTGGTGCCCTAAGAGTAACTGGGAATATTAGGAGTGGGATTCAGCCATGGGGGATTTATTCCACATGGATGTCAGCGCCAAGATGGCACCCACTTGAGCCGCACCAGTGCTGGCCTGTGTGACAGCAGATTGCCGGAACTCTGACTATTGCACTAACTAATGCCTTGGGAGTGAGCACTCACTCGGGAGAGCCCACCACCATGTCCTGAAGACTTGCGAGAAGCCTGGTAGGGGACTTCACAGGAGGGCTGCCCCATTTAGCAAATGAAAATACAACCTGTGAATAGTTTTGCTACACATTTTTCTTTATCTGGAATTCAAATTTCACTGAGAGGGGTGGGAATTTAGCTCAGTGGTTCCACCACCTGCCTTGTAAGTGCAAGGTTCTGAGTTCAATCCCGAGTACCAAAAAAATAAAATAAATTAAAAAAAAACAAATTTTGCTGAGAGTCTTGTGTTTTTCTGGCAACCATACCTCAAGGATGTGAACTGAGAGCCCCTGCCAACAGCCGGGCACACCTTTCCCCGGCACCTGCACCACTGTGGAGCGCATCCTCCATCCTCAGGAGACCCAGCTGCAGCCGGCACCCTGAGTGCAGCCTCTCAAAAGCCTAAGGCCGGGGCTCTCGGCTGCCCCACTCATGTGCCCTGGAGGAAGTGGTGCAGGGTCATGACAGGTGATCCAGAAGCCGGAGAGGATCAGCAGTGTTTCGGGTGACTCGGCACAGAACACTGGGTGATCAGTCCCTTCCCCAGGCCCTTCCTCTGTGCGGGTGCAGCATCCACAGAGATGACCCAGATGGAGGCCCTCCAGGTGTGTTGGCTCCGGCCTGTGGGAGAGGGACTCATCCTGCTGGGTCATCAGGGAGGTGCATTCCGAGGTAAATCTGAAAGGAATCCCAGTCCTCCAGGGAGGTGGGAAGGGTGGGGAGGCCGGAAAGTGGGAGTTATAGGAAGTCCAGCTTCCTGGGAACAGGCAGAGAAAATGGGAACTACAAGTTTAACTCCTTGGACAGCACGCCTATGGACACAGGCCCTGGCCCAGAGGCATGTGCGGAGCATGCAAGTGTGCAGGGCCCACAAGGCTGCTCGAGCTCGAATCTGTTCAAAGGCTGTTGTCATGAACCAACAGGAGGTGATGATGCGCTGGGCTTGGGCAGTTGCCATGGGAGCAAAGGGAGGCAGCTGGGATGACAGGGCTCATCAGTGGGTGCTCCTCTGCCAGGTGTTTGTTGAGTGAGTGACGGATGGATGTGTGCGGCCTGAGTCCAGCAGGCCTGCCTGTGTGCTGCTCTGAGCAATGAGGCTGGTTACTCCCTGCAATGGGCAGTGGCGCTGGACTTCCTGTGGTGCGTGTGGACTGCAATCCAGGGCATCCGGATGACGGATCCTTGGGGTGGAAATCGTCTTCCCCCCAGAAGAGCCACTGTGAGGCTGGCAGTCACCCTTGATGTTTTCCACAGGGACACGTCCGGGAAAGCACAGAGGGGCCAGCAGGGCAGCCTATCGCTCAGTTAGGGAGCTTGGGGCAGGGGTGGGACAAGGAAGGGACACGGGGTTTGGAGCTCTCATCAGTTGCTGGAAATTTCTTCATTCCTGCTGGACAATTAGATTATGAGAAATAAAAATTTTTTAAATGTGTGTGCTCATGTGCACGTGTGTGTATGTACGGGTGGGTGTCTGCGTGTGTGCGTGCATGTGTGCCTGTGTGTATGCATGTGCTTGTGTGTGCACATGTGTGCATGCGTGTGTGCATTGTGCCTGTGTGTGCGTGTGTCTGTGTGTGCACGCGCGTGTGTGCCCGGTGTGTGTGCTGTCCCCAAGCCCCCCCTCACCTGACACCACGCCATCTCTCTCAGCGCAGTGGCCCTGGGCCTTTGACCCCCAACCCCATGCCTGTGGCTTCCCCTCCCTGCGCTGTGCCAAGAGCTGAGCCACCTCAGGGCCCAGCGAGCGTGAGCTTCCCCACAGGCGAGCGAGCGAGCAGCCGCAGCGTCCTGGGTGTGGACCCCGCCTCTGTTTCCGGCGTCCCACAGCAGGGTCCCCACTTCCCTGGAGACGCTCAGTCCGGAGGCGGTGCCGGTGGTGCAGGGCCGACTCCCACTTCTCCTGACGTCAGCACGCAGGGCGGCGCCGCAGGCCTGGCCCGGCTTTGGCCTCCCGCAGTCTTCTTCCCTGAGGGTCTGGGAGTCACGGCCCCTCCCGGCTCGGCCACAGTGCACAGGCACGGAGCCAGCCTCCTCCTCACCAGCGGAGTCCCAGGTGCCACACCCGGCCCCGCGCATCTCCAGCTCTTCATCAGACCCGTCCTGCACTTTCCCATGAGGCCCTGAGCCTTAGTCCCAGAGGGAACCCAGGCCGCTGGCCAGGTGGGGCTGGCTGGGTCTGCAGTGGACTTCCTGGTAGGTTGTGTGGCCTCCGCCTGCTCCCGCTCCACGCTGCAGGGAGCTGGAGAGGCCGGGTGATATTCTATACAGGCAGCTCCTGGTGGCTAAGGCAGCAGTGGGACTGGCAGCTAGTAGGAAGAGCAGTGCGGCCGGCGATTGGCATTCATTCCCACAGGAGACCCCGCTTCCAACAACCTCTTTCTTCCTTTTTACTGGGATGAACCCAGGACCTTCACACTGAACTGCATCCGCAGCCCTCCTACCCCCGTTTTTCAGACAGGGTCTGGCCGAGGTGCCCAAGCTGAGCTTGATACATGTGCTCCTCTTGCCTCAGCCTCCCTGAGTGCTGGGGTATAGGTGTGCACCTCCACACCTGCTTCTTGCAGCTATTCAGTGGCTTTCTCTTAGCACCACGACTGTGTGTGACTTATTCAAGGGGTAGAACAGGGTGTGGGTGGCTGCTGTTCCCAGCAACACCTGTCAGCACACCACGGTTGGCCCGTTGGTGGTGGATAGGAAGCCCAGCCCCTTCATCGGCGTGGCTTTCTGCCACTGTTGCAAAGAAAGCTTTACTCAGCTCACCGGAGGGCCAGAGGTCAAAGCCGTGGCTGGGCCATGGCTTGGCCTCTGTGGAGGTGGGGTGGTGGCACTGGTGGCAGGTGCACCCGGAGCAAAGGTCGTATCTCCACTGGAGCTGAGGGGAGACCCCTCAGGCCCCACCTCTTACAGACCACCCCCCCGGCACAAGCCTTTACCTCATGGACCCCAACCTGAGCCTGGCCTGCACCCCCTCCTTGGGTGCTGGGGGTCAGAGCCTCAGGCAACGCAGGCTTGGACCTGACCCCCACTGCCTCCCTTCCCTGTTCGGGAGTCCTGGAATCCTTTGGGATGAACCACCTGGCTAAACCCCTTTCTGGGTCTGCTTCTGGGAAGCACAGCCCTGGGTGCTCTCACTTCTTCCTCTCATTTCTGGGAACATTACTTTCACCCCACCTCCAGGTTTCCCAGATTCCTAGGCCCACACTGGGAGTGTGGAGCTTCATGTGTGGAGCCGGATGAGGCTGCAGGGTCCAGAAGTCAGGGGACCCCGCCGGGACTGGGTCCTGGAAGGGCGGGCAGAGGCAGGCTGGTATCTCCGCTCCTTCCAACATGGGAGAGATGCCAATCTGAATTCTACTGCCAGCTGGCTGTGACCTGGACTTCCCTAGACAGCTTCAAAATGGAAAGAAAGCAATTCATATATTTTGCACTAATGGCCACTAAGGTCCTAGAGGCTGAGTTTAGGGTTGCTTCGTCCTGTGTCAATGACCGTGTAGCTGCCGTCACTGGATTATTGTACCCATGTGGTCTGTTTTTTACAGTTTACTGCATTGGCTTTTCTTTTCGTGTATTGAAAAGTTAGAGGTAAAGCACGTAAAGCAGCATTAACCAGGTGGAGGTGATTGTCCCCGAAGGTGTGCTGAGGAGGGTGAGCACTGGAGCTGCCTCACCAGTCCACTGATGCTGCCTCGCTCCAGCCCACAGGCCTGCATCAACACCGCAAGACAGTCGTTAGAAGCAACATCACCTGCACACGGCTCCTGCGCATGGCTCTGTCTTTTCTCCTTCGCTACCATGTTGCGGCACAGCCAGGGCGGTGGGGCTCTTGCAAGGAGACCCTGCAGCCTCCTAGGAAGCGGAGCTGATGAGCCTCCCTGCTGTGGGAAGCACCCTGCCCAGGCGTCGTGTGCCAGCAGCGCAGAGACAGCTGGCAAGGCAGGGTGCGGTGCCGATGGCTGCAAAGCTGAAAAGGGTGTGCTCTGTCCGATTTCCTAAAAATGGGGAGCTTGGTAGAAGTGTAAACAAATTAAAGAGCGAAATAGAAGACAGAAGCAGGACACAGGGAGACAGATCTTTTGCAGAAGGGAAGGTGCCGAAGAGAAGGAGGGGAGGGAAGAGGATGAAGAAAGAATGAAGCTGTGATGGACGTGCGCCCGCTCCCCACAAGGAGGGTAATCATTGTGTGCTGCAAACATGGACCAGTGAAGTGAAAGTTAAACTGTAGATTGCTTTGGGAGAAAAAAGAAATACTCCGTGGTCAGTGTCTGTAACCGGGGCCCACTGTGGCCCGGTAATCCCTGCTTTCCTCTGCCAGCCCTGGGACGAGGCCCCTCTCTCCATTGGCTGCAGCCACTGCCTCTGATTTTCATGGAGGTGAGGTCTAAACTGTGGGACTCTGGAGTGAGACACCTTGAAGAAAGCCAGACAGGAGGGGGCCTGACTGGTCCCCGGGAGTGAGTGACATGGGCTCCACCAGGACCGTGGGGAGTTTCCCATGGCTCCTCCCGGCAGGCTGGAGGGAACAGGCACAGACAGAGCCAGGAAACGAGGTTTGATGGCTCAGGTTTATCTCATCTTCCACGTCAAACTAGAACCGTTTCTCGAGTGAGAAGTGTGGTGGAGAGCTGCAGTGGGTTCAAGTACACAGCCGCTAGGGAGGAATTTCTCCTTCCTCCTTGGCTTCTGGGGAGTGGGTGCCCCAGGACTGCAGAGGAGGAGTGGAGGGCAGGGGTCGCCACTCCAGTCCCCCACGGTGTCCCTGGGACCAGGCTCTCACAGGGTGGCCCTCTTCTCTGCCGCAAGCCATGTCTGTGTCAACTCCACATTCACTTTGCTTCCAGGCTCCGGCCTGGCCCAGGGGTTGCTAGAAAGGCCAATCTCGGGCTTCAGTGCTGGGGAGATCCTCTCTGGTGAGCGTGTGCACTCGGCTCCAGGAGTCCTGACCTGGGATGACTCTGACAATTAGAGCCCAAGCCCGTCCTAGGGAGGGGCTGAGCCTGGGTGGCTCCATTGCACTTGTGGCCCTCTGTCCCAGACGCTGGCAGCCGCGGAGTCTGAGCAGGCTGAGCACTGCCCCTTCCTTCCAGGAGCTCGGGATCAGAACTGAGGATACTAGAAAGCAGCACAATGGGTTTGTGGTAAAAGTCAAACCCAGTGCCATCCTGGCTCAGACGAAGGGCGAGCAGCCTAGCCTTCAGGGAAGACCCAGAGGGGACTAAAGCTGAGCCCCGGTTATCAGGAAGGAGTACGGTGGGGTGGCCATTCAGCACAGTGATGGCAGAGTGGAGGGCAGTGGGGAGCAGGAGGAAAAGGCGTTCGAAGGCCTGGCTGGAGAGGTGAGAGGAGAGCTCAGGCCTGGAGGGTGGGCTCCCAAGGGCTGCACGGATGGGAGGAGCTGAGGGCTGGAGCGGGCGGCCCAGCAAAGGGCCTGGGGGCTGGAGAGGAGACAGAGGGGCCGAGGCGGGGGCTTGGTATCTGTTTAGCTTCTGGGCAGCACCGGCAGCCATGGGGGAGCCCAGCTTGGTAGCAGTGGATGTGGGAAGATGACCAGAGATAACGGGATTGCCCTGAACCTTCAGTTCTGTGGACTCGTGCAGGAGTGCCTGGGCTGGGCTAGTTCCCTTCACGATGTCCACGAAGGAGAAATTGTCAACACAGCAAGTAGATGAAACAAAAGCACAGGGGACTCTTTTCAAGCCCCCTTTTAGCACAGGCTCTGTGTGAACCAGAAAGAGCTAGGATGGGTATGAAAGAGTAGGTTTTTAACTTGGTGTTTTTAAACCGAAGCTTCCCTCCCTGCCCCCCTCCCTCCCTTCCTGCTAAGTCTTATACACGGCTTTAATAGCTGTACCAAAGAAAGGGGAGCTCTTTAAGGTGGGGTAGGGGCTTAGATGTCCCCTTACCACCTCATTCCTCTTCTACTGCTGGTGCCAGCCCCTCGGGTACCTCTGTGGACACCTGGAGACCAGTTTAAAGCCACAAATCTTACAAGAGGGACCTAAATTTGGAGCTGTTTGATCAGCAATTAGAGCTGCTCTATAGGCTTTACAGAAATGGGATTGCTTCTGAACAAAACATTCTCCACCCATGGCTCCCTTCACCAGAGACATGATCTCAATACCCTTCCCAATTAGCCGGGGAGCTGAGCTGGGGAGGGGCCGGCGTTCCTAGGAGTCCTCGAAGATGCATCCTCAGACACCCTGCCAGCCGGGAGGTGGAGTGCGTGGCTGGGACGGCAGCCAGCAGCCGGCCTGCTGTCTGCTCCTGCGGTCACACAGACAGCCTGGTCCTGGCAGAGACAGGAGTCAGCAAGGTCATTCATCCCTGCAGCTGACACACAGCCCTGAGTGGGTCAGCCGCACATGCCGGGCAGGGTCTGGTGCTTCGATCCTGGCTTAAGGGTCATGAAGGCCAAGCCAGCATCCTCAGCATTCCCCGTGGCCTAGGCTCTGAGCACTACTGACCCTGCACCTCACTCCCCCGGTGCCACTGTGGTGACCACAGATGGCCTGGGAGGCAGCATGGGCTCCCTGGGGGGAGGAACTCCCCCGAGCTCTGTGGAGGGCAGGTCCTCTTTCCAAGTGGAAATCTGACCTCTTCCCGAGTCCTGGGAACTGTGTGGCGGTTTCAGCATATGCTGGAGGGCGAGTGGAGGAGGAGATGACACGCAGACGGGGGTGCAGCCCCTTGTGACCCTGGTCCTCAGGCAGTGACCCGCGCTGGGCCGCCCTCAGCATCTGCTTGGGCTGGGCCTGGTGTCCCGGCAACACCCCGCCACAGGCTGGGGGCTCATCGCACAGCCTTGATGCCCCCACCCAGCCGAGAGCATGCAGCCAGCCGTGACGATGGCCCTGCTGGGGAGCTTCAACCACGGGCACCTTCTCGGCATTTCTGTGGAGCCATACGCTGGAACTTTCCAACATGCCAAAGAGCTGAGAGGGGTACGGTGGTGTCTCGTGCACACATTACTTAAACATCGACATAGTGCTGATCTTGGCTCGTCTATGTCTCCCTTTTTCTGCTGAAATATTTTACAGCAAATCTTAGTTATTTCATTTAAATAGATAATAGAATAGAATAGACAAAACATTTTAACACTCATGGCATGGGGATTATCTAATAACCTGCCTTTGTTCAAATGTCCTAGCTTATCTAACATAATTTCTAATTAATTAGATTGAATCAGGGCGCAAACAAATTCAACAAGTTTTGAAAATCTCTTAGGTTTCTTTTAATCTGCAGCATTTTCTCCCATCTCATGTTTCCGAAGTCATTTGTGCCCTGAAGGAATCAAGTCCTCTGTCCCGTAGAACTCCCACACTCTGGCTTCGGCTTCTTTCTGCCTCTAGCACTTAGGACCCTCCTCCATGTCCTGAAGTCCCTGGGAACTGTTAGTTAGTCCTAGAGCCCTTGAATACACGTAAGTTTGATTTCTGGCAAGAAAGCTTCTTGGGAACATCATTTCCTTGCACTTGCTCAGGAGCAGGCACACGATGCGTGACGCGGACAGAGACTTCCCAGCTCCCATTCTCAGTAAATGCGAGCTTCTTTCTTACGCTTCCTCTACCGTTCTTGACTCCCCGTTGCCTCTGCGGGGTCTCATCGTTGACTTTGCAGCTGAGCACAGACCTGTCATGAATGCTGCTGCTCCCAGCCTGACTCTCCTCAGAGACCAGCAGGTACCACCAGGACACTGTCCCGAAGGACCACGTCCCCCACTGACCACTGATGGTCTCACTTCTCTCATCTTGGCTGTTGATTGCTGCCCTCTCAAGCGGGGGCACAGCTCTGCTCAAGATGAGGTCGCAGGGGACCAGGTGCCGACATCCGCTGCCAGGCCTCAGGGCTGGAGGAGCTGAGAGCCTTCTTGTAAGGAAGCGATTGCTTTCGCAGATGGATCACTCGTTATCGATGCTGACAAAAAACTTGTAAAGTGTCAGGTCATAGTTAACAAAATTCCCAGTGACATCTAAATAGGTTTGGATAAATCGATGAGCAATTCCCAGCTGCAGTAGTAATTTGTGTCCTGGAACTCACAGCTACATTTCCAGGAACTAGATCGAAAAATCTCCCCCTGCCAAGACGTCTGTCTGGTAAATGGAGGCCATCACTCAAGGACTGTGGCATCTCAAAGCTTGATGCCCCAACTGCAAAGGCCAGACAATGGCAAGCTGGCCCGGGTTCTGCTGCCTTCCTTCTTTCTGCCAGAGCCAGGAAGGTAACTTTTGCTAATTAGGAAAGTTAAACCCAACCACTCAAATGAAATCGATGCAATTCTCGAAATCGATGCAATTCTCAAAATCGGGGCTTCGGATCCATCAGAGACTGCAGGGCGTGCTGTGCAGGCACCATGCTTTCCTGGGAAGGCCACTGCTTCACAGTGCAACTTGAATTTTATGAAGATTCCCTTGGGAGTCGGAAGCCACCAAGGACATGGGGCCGTCAGTCACCGGAAGAGAACACTTGCCAATCGCACTTGGGTCAGACCAGCTTCCTAGAAGAGGTCCATGCTGCTGACTGCAGGCCCGTCATCCCTGGCTTGAACTCACTCTTGTGTCCACTTGAGGAAGTTGAGCTCAGAGCTAACTTGTACAAGGGCTGCAAAGTGAGCCAGTGCTCACGCATTCTCCACCATTCCCCACTGTCTGGGCTCTGGCCCCCGGGGAGAGCAGTTTTAGTCACCTTCCCGGGTGGGAACCAGGCCCCTACCCCTACCCTGGGGCTGGGAAGTCCCCGGGAAGCCGGCTTCTCAGGACAACAAATGCTGCTGTGAGGGAGCAACATGCCCCGGGCAGTGGCCAGCAGGCAGCGTGGTGGAATTCTCTCCCTCTCCACACTGGGCCTGCTCCTTCCTGGCAGCCGGGCAGAGCCACTCTTCGGAGCAGGCAGGAAAGCTCTGTTTTGACAAGTGCACACATTCTTCTGCACAAAGCCACAGAGGTGAACGCCTTTGTTGCAGACGGACCAACTCCCAGCAGCGGGGTGGTGTGGATCCTTTCACAGCCACGCCACGGGCGAGGCCTTGTGCTGGCCTGGGCAGCCCCCAGCACAGAACCCCCATTATGTGGCTTCCACATGTGGAACTCACTTCCTCTGGCCCGGCCGACTGCTGGCAGGACTCGTGAGGCATTTTTCCTCAGGGCTTTGGTTTCCGGGCCAGTTGAACCCCGTCCAGTTATTGTCCCAACGTCCTGCCAGATAAAACAAGGAGAGAGCTTTCTAAAAGCCTGGCCTTGTGCTGAGAGGGGGAGGGAAGGCACATGCAAACTGGGTGGGGTGTCCAGCCCAGCAAGGCCCTGACCCTGACCCTCAGCCCCTCAGGGCAGGGGTCTGCTGCCCGGGGTTGTGCCAGGCCCAGCCGCCAGATGCCTGGCACACAGGCCTCTCCCACCCTGGCACCAGGCCTGCTCTTAGCATCCTTTCCAGAGCTGAAAGGCAAGCTCTCTGGACCATGGGATGAGCATTTTCTGCAAAGGAATCCTGTGTGGAGTCTACGGTATTCTGAGCAGAGCCGGCCCGGCCCTATGAGCAGCTGTCGCAAAGGCCACAGCCCAGGCTGGGACCCTGAGTGGCAAAGACACTGTCCACTTTCCAAGGTCGTCAGCTCTGCCTTCTCACGCTGGAACTCCTGCTGCAGGAGCCACTAATTTGAGTCACCAGAGTGTGCTCTCTGAAAAGCTCTATTTAAATACACATTTTAAATTCACAGTTGTGGCCTCATTTGGACGCACAAATATATATGAGCAAATTGCAGAATCTGTGCAGGTTTAACCCTTACTGGGGCCCAGGTGCCCCACCCTCTCTTCCAAGAGCAGCTGCATCTCTGGACGGGGCCACAGGTGTCTGCCAGGCAGGCTCTCCTCTCCTCTCCCGCAGCCGCTGGTCCAAGCCTCTCTTCCAAACCAGGCTACACAAACCCACCCGGAGCTGACCACTGTCCTGTGCCCAAGGGGCTAACTGCAGACATTGCCAATGCCCGGAATTTAAAAGTTTGGTCTTTTTGTCCCCATTGCAACTCAGCAGCTCTACTGCTGTTTGTTACTTTGGCACCTAAGCGTGACTCACGTGGGGCTCGGAGTTCGTCTTTCTGAAGTGGAAGTGCACCATGGCTTAGCTTTCTGGGTGGTGGTGGGATGGGGACACCATCTGAGCTGCTGGCTGCTAAAAGATTTTCATCAATCAAGTGACCACTGTGGTCACTCCAGGTCTCCCACTACCAAATGCTCCTCTGGTGAGAACTGCTTTTTTCTGACCACAAATTGTGGCTTTTCTAATGCCTCGTATTTCATTATTTTCAGTTCTGTCTAGATCACACATCTCGTCTTGTTGACTCGGGGTTTTCAAGCCTGTCCTGATGTGTGGTGGAGATCCGGGGCTTGGGATCAATAGCTTTAAAAATCCTGCTTACTAGGAGTATAAAAATATTCTCATTGACCAGGAAATTTAATTTTTTTTCAGCTTTTTGCTTGTATTTTTTAAATGAAGGAGGAGTGAGGAGGAGAAGCGGGTGAACTGGAGGTGAAGCCAGGTTGGCCAGGACCTCTGGTGCTGAGGGTCTGGCAGAAGCAGCACCGGAAGTCGTTGTGTTGGCCAGCGGCCGGCAGAAGCCTTCGGAATCCCGGCCAGTCTCCCCTCTGAGACCAGACCAGAGGTGACCTCAGGCGCAGCTGAGCCCCAGTGAAACCTCTGAGTGTGGCCTGGGGCCCGAGGGCACAAGCAGAAGCCAAGATGGTGGACGGAGCCTAGCACTGGGAGCTGGAAGCCAGGGTGCAGACGAGGCCAGGAGGTCCAGCTGCGGCATCCTTACAGGCAGCTGTGGAAACTTCCCCTCATCCCTCAGCACTGGCCCAGAGTGAAGGGGCAGCCGGGGGTGAGGTGGGGACTCCGCCCCATGCCTTGGAGTGGGCTACAGGGCATCTCCGGTGGCACTTTAGAGCGGCAGAGGTGTAAGGCCTGGCGCTTCAGCCCTCAGCGGCTTCTTACGTCCTGCCATTTGCAGCACAACAGCGACTTCCTGGCCAAGCCCCAGCCCCGAGGGGTACAAGCAGTGGCTCTGAGTGGCAAGCATGGTGCCAGGCTCTCCCTGCATCTGCACTGCCCTAGGAGCCCGGGTCACTTCCCCAACCGGCTCTGCTGTGCACTTCCTCTGCCTGGTCCCAAAACCCTATTGGTTCATTCAACGAATTGTCCTTGAACAGTTAGTCTAGTGCCGTGCTAGTCCAAGAATAGCAGAGCACACACAGAATGTTTCCGACCTGGACTTTGGTACCCAGCTCCTGAATTAACAGCCTGTGCCGCACACTCCTGCACACTGTTACTCCTGATTCTCATCTTCACGGAGGGCTGGAAGTGCTTCTCTTTACCCTGGTTGCCCTGGTGGACTTGGATCCTCCAGGTCAGGCTCGACCCTGACACCCATCCAGCGTGACCCAGCACGGGGCTCCTGCTCTTCGTCCTCGGGGCCTCTGCTGTGGGTGGGATGTGTGCTCCACCCTGCCCCAAGCCCTGTAGGTCTCACCAACCCTTCCTCTCCAACCTCATGTGGCCTGACCTGCTCCCAGCCTCTCTGCCCTGGCCACTGAGTAGGCCTGCTCCGACCTGGACGCGCCTCTTGGATCCACGTGTTTCTGCCTCCTGTTCATGAGCCCCTTTCCTCCCTGAGAACTCTCACCCTGTTCTCATGGCCCAGAGAAGGCTTTCTCTTCTTATTCCCCTTCTGTGGCACCACTGACTCAAGCCCAAGCCAAACTGCCATGTCTCTTTGAACTACCACCTTCTTCTGCCCTGGGTGTCAGACAGAGTGAATAGTAGGAGGCCACTCTGAATGTAAGGCCTGGCCCAGGCCTGCCGAGATCAAAGCTCTTTCTGTGCGGTGACATCCTGCCTCTGCCTTGCCATGCCCATCCAAGTCCAGCCACCGGAGTGTCAGGCAACAAACATGCTGAAGCCCACGCACCTTTCGGGGGGGCTGACTTGTGCTCACATGTGCACAGGTGCAACTGCCCAAGGGCACCACTCCATTCTTCCTAGGACCGTTTTGGTTTATCTGAGATCATTTGTGTGTGGGTTCAAATCCAAAGATGTAGGATCTCTAATCAGTCCCAAAGGATGGCATCCCCAGATGTTTCCATCTTCCTGTGGGCATCATTCAGTAGCCTTCCTTTTGGAGAAGAGGACAACATCATTTTGGGAAAGCATGCCCAATTCCCATGGTTCCCTGCCTCCTCCAAGCTAAGTCTTTCTTCAGCTCATCTGCCTCTGTCTCTCAGTTAACACTTTCTTACCTTTTGTATCAATTATCGACATAATGAAACTATACAGCACGAAACCTCAAAATACAGCGGCACCGAGGCACTGAGTGGTAAGCATCTCTTCACCTCATGAGTCTGTGCTGGGATTCAGGTGGTTGGCTTAGCAGATTTCCAGCACTCAGTCCCGTGTCTTCTTCACTGTCTGACTCATCTTGTCTGGGTGGCTCTGACGGCTCCGCCCCATGACACGTGTCCTGTCCTCTGTAGGTTAGGCTGGACAGGTTGTCATGGTGATGAGTGGTCCAGGGGGAAACGCAAGTGCAGCTGCCAATATCCCACTGGACAGAGCCATCCATGTGGCTGGATGCAAAGAGGGGCGATCCCAGCCATGTGGGTGGCTGCAGCAGGACCACTGTGGTGACCTCTCTGCTATAGCTGCATGCTCTTTCTCCTCTTTTATTTTTGCCTCTTGGGTAAAAGAAGAGAGATTTTCCAATTGGGAATTTGGCTTCGTTAATGTAGAATCACTTGCAACTTTTTCCTTTATTTTTAAATGTACATACAATAAAATCCACCTTTTTAGGGATATAGTTCTCAGTTTTAACTCAGATTATACATAGATTTCTGTAATCACTACCAAAATCAAGACAACAAAATTCACACAGGTCCTTGATGTTTTGAGGGCGTGTGTCTGGATGCTATTCGCATACAAAGCCGGTGTTTTTTAGCGAACACATTAAGGCTTCAGCAAGTTCTGTGTTATTCAGTAGCCCAAGCTGAGTTTGGCGGGCCACGTGGCGGTCAGAGTGGCCGTTATTTGGAGAGCCGCATGAGGACTGCAGGGGTGACAACTTGAAACAGCCCAAGCCAGAGGGAGCTAGAGTGAGACAGTTCTTTGCCTACCATTGAGCAGAGACCTCAGCCCTGAGGGGCGGAGTGCGTTTGGAAAGCGGAAAGGAAGGGAAGGAGAAGTGCTCAAGTCTCGCTCAGCACAACACTCTTCCTCCTGGCTGAGGAGTGGCCACACCGTCCGCTCGTCCTGGCTGCCGCCTCGTCTTCCCCCCGCTGGCGGGGTGGGAACGGGCTGTTCTCTCAGGGCCCGTTTCCTTGGCTCTCATGGCAGCTGAGGCACAGTCCTCCTCCAGGGAACCCCGTGGAGTAATGTGAGGAACCTCACTAGGTTTCCTTCCTGGAAAATGTAAGGCACCATTCAATCGCTGCTGCTCTCCGAGCTCCTGCAGGGCTGCTGGCAGTCCTTATCGCCCGGCTCTCCCAGCTGCCAGGTAATTTGATCTGGATTTGTCTTATCAGTCGGAGGCCAGAAGGCAGGTGAGGAATGAAGGCCAGGTGGCAGCTGTCTCTTCTTTGAGGCCACTGGCATTTGGGGAAGTGGCCATGTGTACAGCAGTTGCTGGAAATGGAGGTAAACTCACTGCCACATGCTTTCGTCCCAGGCCTGCAGTGTTCTTTTGTCTTTGACCCTCCGACTCACAGGTAAACCTTTCTTCCCGAGGACCCTTGGCATGCACGGGCTTGGCACTGGCCTGGCACTGCGGCTCACTGCCCAGAAGACAGACTTTTCCCGGCTTGACCTTGCTTGATGTCAAAACAGTGGCTCTCATTTCTCAAACACATCGAGAGTCTCCAGCTGCCCCCAGTGTGGCATGGCGGGACAGAGGAGTGACCCCTTTCGGGGGCTAAGGCAGGCGGCCCCAGGTGACACCGAGAGGTCTGAGCCTCAGGTATGAGAGGAAAGGACCAGGGGCAGCTACTGAGTTGCAGCACTGACCCACGGCAGCCTGTCGCTCTCTTCCCGGGTCTAAGCGCTCCGAGGGCACTCATCTGGGTACTGCCCCTCTCCTGGAGGCTGGGAGGGAGGAAGCCCCTCCTCCTGCTTGGAGAGGATGGGGCAAAAGGGGTCCCGATGAATGGAGAGCAGACCCAGCTGTCAGGGCGCTGGGAGTCAGTCACGTCTCTGGCTGTGCCCAGCCTTCGCGTGTGAATCCGGCATGCCTGTGTGGGAGAGCTGTGCCTCGGGACTGCGTGTCACAGACCAGCCAACCGGCGTTTGGAGGCGGCCCTCGCAGCCCCCTCTGCTGCCCTCTCGCTGTCCTCTGCGCTGGCACCAGGATGTCTGCATCCACACTCGCACAAGGCTGACCCGAGTGAGCATCCCTGGACTGTCAGCCCTGAGCGACCCGCCCTGGGGACTGTGCTCGGCCCGCCTCAGCTGTCACCCTGTGGCTCCCACTGTCCCCAGGGCACCGCCTGAGTCACAGCCTTCAGCTTCTCCCCAGAAAGAGGGCTGTGGGCACGGTCAGTAAACACGGCTGGCCGGAGGCCCCCACGCCCACCCACACTGTTCCTCGGCCCAGCTAGGACCCAGAGACACCCCCACAGTCGGCGGCTGGCAGGAAGACATGGCAGAAGCCACATCCTCTGCAGCAGGGGGCAGACAGCCCCAGAGAAGGACACAGAGTGAAATCGAAAAGGAATTTGTATGACAGAGTGACACGGTGTCCATCTCCCTGTGATGGGACAAGTTGGCTGTCCGTCACGGGAGAGGTAAGCTGCCAGGCCCAGGTCTGTGTTTAAAAGCCATTTCTCATGGTTTAAAGTCGCCAGCTTAGCTCAATATCTAAAACAAAGAGAATGAATTACGGAACAGGACGCGGGGAGCTTGTTAATTTTCCTCCTGATGTGCTGTGAAATGAAGCTTGATTCTGAGAATGGTATATCCTCAGGGCTGTCTCTGGAGAGACACTGACGAATCCAAATGTCCTTAGTGTTTCTTTTGCCCCCTACTTGATGGCTTTTCTCTACACATTTACAAAATATGCACATTCCATGGCATGTCTATATCCGCAGGACTCGGCGAGTTCAAGTCTGTGGTTCTCTTTAAGACCACCTAGGCAATAAAGAGCACAAGGCAATGCCCTTGGCCACTAGGCACACGTGCGCGCGCACACACACGCACTGGGACCTGCATGTGGCCCAGCGCCTGCTACGTGGAGATGCCGTGCAGTGCAGGCTGCAGGCTGTTGTCTGTGCTGGCAAGCTGCAGCCTGTCTCCAGTTGGAACCCAGTGAAATAATCATGACAATTTGGCCTTCACGTCCCACCTTTCATCGGGCAGGATGAAAGGACTTGCCAAACCCCGGGCTCCTCTTTGATCTAGGCTCCTATCTGGGCTGCCAATCTCTGCTGTGGATTCTGCCCTCAGCCTGCAGAGGGGCGGCCGGGCAGGCCCAAGCATTCATGTGCACAGCGGGTGGGGTGCTCACACCCCTGTGCATGGGCAGGTGTGGAAAACGGGGAAGAGGAAACCACCCTCCAGCTGCGGCATCAGCGTGGGGGACACTGGGCAGCGTGGTGACGTGAACTCCAGGACACAGCGCCCCTGCCGGTGTGCCCAGGGCTCCCGCTGTTAGCTGCTTGGGGCGGATTCCAAGTGCAGCCGGGCGTCTCCAGCTTCCCCTGGGCACTTCCGTCCAGAGCACCGAACTCGCCTCCTGACGGATGCAGTGTGTGACTGCTCCTTCTCCTCCTCTCTCAGACGGCTCCCTGCCTGGCTTCCCACTTAGCCACTGCAGACACAGCCGGCAGAAAGAGAGGCAGTCAAGAGCTGCCTTCTCCTGAGGGCTGGATTTTAGAGGCAGTCAGCAAGTAAGACAGGAAGAAGAGGCGGCCAGTAGGACCCTCCAGGGGTCGCTACCAGCAGTGGTGGCTTCCCAGGGAATGGCAAGCACTGCTGTCCTGCAGCTGTGAGGCTTGCCTGTCTGGAGGAGACCATGCAGGGCTGCGGAGCTGGATGAGCGGGCGGTGGGAGGAGATGGGGTGGGGAGGGGGCTTCGCAGAGTGCGGGGTGTAGTCCAGGGCTGAATCCAAGTGCTGTCCGGTGCCGGGGCACGCCTTGCGCAGGGGACTGTGGACCTGACGTTCAGTGCCGGCACCCTTCAGCCAAGACCTACAGTGACTGACTCCTCACTTCTTCCACAAAAGCAGCATCTATGGGGAACCAGGCCAGGCTGTGATCGTCCTCCAATTCCTGCTTCTCCTCTCGAAGGACTCAACAAGTCCTCTATGTCCAAACAGGAAACAAAGCACTGTCTTGTGATCCCTGGGAAAGCCCCAGATGCTCTAAGGCCACGAAGGTGGCTCAGGAGGGCACAGCACCACGTGGCGTGCTCCGGGCCCCAGCCGTCCTGGCATGCCTGCCGGGGAGGGCTGAGAGCGGTGACCGAGGGCACTCATCCTGCAGCTGTGCATACAGGCTGCACGGACACGGCTGCCCGTCTCCCACCCTGGCGCTGGGCACCCCGGCAGAGTGCTGGCAGCATGTGACCAGCACGGAGACAGCCAGGTCCCTTTGCTCACAGGGCCAGTGCTGTGGGGCTGTGCATGCCTCCGTGGGATCCAGCCAGGGTGTCTCTGGTGGGGACCCGTCCTTGCTCTGCCTGGCTCCTCCTAGTCTGTCCTTCCCCCACAAACCACATGCCCGACCCCTCTCCTGCAGGGTCTGCTTCTGGGATGAAACCAAAGATGGGTGGCATTGAGGCCAGAGCTTTTAAGGAGCCCTCCCAAATTCTCAGCAAAGTTTTCATTCACTTTTCTCTTGTAAATCCATTCATTCGTTCATTCATCCAACAAACAGGCTGAAGCATGCTCTGTGTGCTCTAGTACAGGGGAAATCAGACGGGCTCAGCCCACCATCTCCTGGAGCTTACAAACCAGGAGAGATGGCCCAAGGTGGCGGAACAAAGCCCGGAGCCCTGCTCAGTGACCGGTTATCAGCCTTCCAAACCTCCCGACCAGCCAAGTCCCCACCTCGACAGGCAGCCCAAGGAGTGCTGGACACAGTGAGCGAGGGTGGAAGCTTGGAACCAGGCTTTGGGGAGACTCGCCTGGGTCCTCACAGCTTCCTCCAGACAGGCAGCCATGTGGGGGACTCCCCCGCAGCCAGAGAGAACCGCTTCGTCCTTGCTGGGGACTCTGTGAGTGACCTAGGAAAGCTGTCTCAAGGGCAGAGGCATTCGGGCTCAGGAACATTGGCCAAGGCCGAGAGACAGTGAGAGCACGTAGTGCACTGTGCTTTAGCACACGCTGAGCACAGGGAGTACTTTTACCCCGACCCTGAGCTACAGGCTCATGAGGTAGCCACCAGCCCCCTCTGCAGATCAGGAAGCTGCGGTCCAGAGAGATTAACGAGGGAGGCTGAGGCCCGTGGTGCTGGAGCTAGGATTCAGATCCCTGTCTCCGAGTTTAAAGCTGTTACACTGTGATCTGACCCTGTGAGCATAGGCGGGGGAAATTAGAGATGTCGCTCTGTGGGCAAAACCATAAGCGCTATTTTAAAGAAAAAATAAAACACGCTTGTTCCAAAGTTCCACCAAAGAATAACCCGGAAACACATGTGCAAGTCCTCTGGATTCTTCCCTCCCAGGGTTTTCCACCTTCTCTGTCTTGAATTGTAAAATAAATAATGGCTCTGCACTTGAAGTTTTGCAAACTAAACCATCTCTACAAGGACTCTGGTGTGTTGTAGAAGAGTGATTTTCCAAAAATACACATTTCTTTAGATTTCCAATCTGAGGGAAGTCATGGGACTTCCCCCCACCCAGGCCAAATCCACCACATGAAAGCAAATGAGGACAACCCAGATGATTAATATGAATTAGTCTCTCCATGGCCCTTTATGTTGGCAAAGCACTGTGCTCTGCTGCTGTGGGTTTGTATAAATTAAGTGACTCTGCCAGCCAAAACACCAGGAAGAAAGACCCCACCAGGGTTTGATGCAATTAAATGGGCCATCATTCTTTGGCTGATGCTAAAGTTTTCATTTGAAATTGAAACAAGAGAAAATGCCCAGGTTAAAAAATATCCATGGCCAGAGAAACCTTTGGAATAATACCGTCATAGCAGTGAACCATGCAGTGTTTGGCGCTGACTCCTCTCAGCCAGGCAGAGCCCCGTCAGAAAATGGGTGGTGGCCTTGCTTTGCCCTCTGTGGGGTGAAGGCTGGAAGGCTGGCCTTGAAGAGCTGTTTCCTCGTCCCACACCCAGTGAACCTGAAGTCTCCGTGTGGCTTCTGTCGGCCGCAGAGCCTGAGCCAGGATTGGAGCGTGACCGCTGCACACTGGACGGGGTGGGGAAGGCAGCCAACAAAGCGTGTGCTGTGGTATAAGTCCCCCAGTGCGGAGCGCCTGCCCTGCGGGACATGGGGCTGGCTGTCGACCCCGGCTCCCTTACCGACTGGCCAGGCGCCCCTAGATCCTGGGGTCAAATCCCCGCTATTCCAGCCTTGCTCTTTCGGTGGGGCCGGGAGGGCTCTCTGGCAGCGTCACAGGTGCCAAAGCAGAGGGAAGAGCTCAAGGCCAAGGCAGGCTGCGTGTCAGGAGGAGGACAGGGCAGGGGCGGGCGGGCTTATCCCTGAGAGTCCAGGTTCTTTTGGGTGACCTGAGAGTATTTCTCTTTGAATTTCAAGTAAGATCAGAAGAAAAAGTGAACATAATAATAGTGATGCGTTTGGATTGTCTTTGCCTTTAGATCCTCGGTTATAAAATATAATTCATCGATTATTTTTAACAGAAGAAGGGACCCAGAGCCCTGAA
Source organism: Heterocephalus glaber (assembly GCF_000247695.1). The sequence continues at coordinate 78,110,613 of NW_004624730.1, forward strand.
GGTCAGGCGGAATCTCAGGGCAGGAGAGGCACGCCCTGGCAACCTTGCTGTCCACACCTTCTCTCTGCAGAGCAGAGTGGGCACGCTGGCCCAGCCACCCACCTCGAGGGCCTCTCCCCCCTCTTCTGCTTCTTGGGCCTGTGGCTCGGGCTTTGTTTCCTTTCCCTCCATGTAGTCGGTGTCTCTTGCCTTTGTCTGCTCAGTGTCTGCTCCCCAGGCTTTGCCACCAGGCTGCCCTCCTGCTTGGCTGGGAGGCGGCAGCTGATGCAGACTGGATGCTCACTCCCTGCACTGGACTTTTGAACAGAGTTCTAGAAGAGCTATCTTAGTTCCTGGCCCCGGATCCTTGGAGGGCCTCACCCCGCTCTTTGAGCCCTGGTCCTTCAGCCCGTCTTCCATCCGCAAGCTGACCCTGGCTCGGGTATGCAGAGCCAGTGCCCGAGGCGTGCACCCCAAACCCTTCATTTACACAGAGGGAGAGAGGCCCCGCATTCCCAGTTCATTCCTCTGCTCTGAATCTAAGCAGAGAAACACCAAGCCAAGATGCTTTCAGCTCAGATAATTACAAGGAAGAAAAGTAAGAACACTGAAGGAAATCTGGAAGAAGGAAATATAGCAATGAAATTATTCTTCCTCTTAGAAATTAATGAAATAGAAAAAAAAAATCTATAAAAGAGAAAAATAAACAGGGCCAACACAGTTCATTGAAAAGATGAATGAAATTGACAAATGTCTGATTGAAAACTAAAAACCCACGGATAACAAATTTAACCAGATCCTACAGCATGCAGATGACAACAGAAGGTAGACCATAAATTTGAAGATTTCAATGTATGGACAAAATCCTAGAAAATGCAACTGATCAAAAGTGACAGCAGGAGAGGATTTTAAACTCTGAAATAGTCTCATAATTATGGAAAATTTAAATCCATAATTTAAAAACATTCTTTAAAATATTTTTTTAAATCTTTCAATAGCATCCCTGTTAAAGTCCATTGAAATTTAAGGAAGAAATAATTTCCACCTTAAACAAATCCTTCCAGAGGCTATGAAAGGGCAGAACATGCCTCAGTTCATTTTATGATGCTAGGATAACTTGACACCAAAACCTGACAAGACCAGAACAAGAGACCAAAGGAAGTTAAATCCATTCATGATAATGCATGAAAACTCATAACCAAATGTTAGCAACTATAATGCAGTTATAGAGGTAAAAAGTAAATATACCATCTCCAATTTAAGTCTAGAAATATAAATGTAGAAGGGATGTAACATTTACAAATTCATTGCCTTACTATCCCACATTAAGAAATAGAAGAAAAATAACATTTTTTTCAATAAATGAAAAAGATAAGTTTGATTTTAAAATAACAATGAAGTAGGAAGAGAAGGAGAATTCCTTATTCACTTAGAGGGCATGTACTCTTAAAAATCTATGGAAAGTCATAATTAATGATGAAATATTAAAAGCTTTTTCTTTGGGACCAACAATAAGCAACTGCTGCAAACATCACCCCTTCTATTGAACACTGCCCTGAAGGACCCAACAAGTGCACTAAGCCAGGAAAAAGAACTAAAGTGAGTAGCCATCAGAAGGGAAGAAATAAAAGTGCCACTATCCAAATATGCTATGACATATACATAGAAAAACCAAGAGATCAACAGATAAACAAATCAGACGTAGAATGCAACATTGTAGAATGCAAAGTCAATTTACATTTGTATTAATTTTGTTTCTATACATCAGCAATAAAAAAGATCTGTCATAATAGCATAAAATACTATATAATTAGGAAAAATATGTATATAGTCATGTATCCCTTAATGATGGGATGCATTCTGAGAAGTGCATCATTAGGCAATTTAATCATTGTGTGAACATCATAAAACATACTTATGTGCTCACTTCAGCAGTACATATAATAAAACATACCTATACAAATTAAGATGGTGTCTTACTTTTCTCTCATTGCTGAGACAAAATACCTGACACCCAAAGTTAAAAGAGGAAAGCTTCATTTAGCTCATAGTTTGTAGAGGTTTCAGTCCATAATCAGCTAACTCCAAGGCAGGGGGCCTGGCAGACAGTCATAACAGAGGATAAAGAGTTCATGGTGGGCAGAAGGTAGCAAAGAAAGCGAGAGATGACCACAGCTCCTTCTATCCCTTATATCTTATCTAGGCTACTTAGGGCAGGCAGCACTCATTATCCTAGTGCCCTTATTACCCTTATGCTAGTACCCTTGAGCCTAGCACTACACCAGGTGTCAGTCCAAGCATCACACACTCTAGATCCAGCCACCTCTGAGAAAGCCCCACCTGCGACTGCATGAGGCTTTAGGGGACAGCTAGACACACGCATAACAGATGGCTATCATTTCTACAATATGATGGGACTGGTATCATATGCCGTGGCCTGTCATTGCCCAAAGCATCACTCCACAGTGTATGATTTTATATGTGCATAGGCCTACCGTGTTCATAGACTGGAAGACTCAACACCGTAAGAGGTGTCAATTCTTATTGAATTGGTATCCCAATCAAAATAGAAATGTTTCTCTTTTTCTGAAAATTAATAAGTTCTTTATAGAATTTATACAGATATACAAAGGACCAAGAATAATGAAAACATTTTAAGAGGAGAAATATAAAGGATTTTTTCTCCACCAGACAAGAATTATCACAAAGCTCTATAATTAACATACACAGAACTGTTGACTATCTAGACAAATATACCAGTGGCACCAAACAAACATCCAAGAAACAAGCCTGTACATGTACAGACAGTTTGTAGCATAGGCAGCACTACAGAGGACTGGAAAAGGACTTTTAATAAATGGTGCCAGAGAGATGGGATAACAATGTCAAAAACAACTAATTGGATCCCTACCTCACACCATACACAAAAATCAATTTCAAGTGAATTTTGAATATAAATCTGAAAGGCAAAACAACAAATTATTTAGAAGATAATATAGGAAAACATCTTAATTTTCTTGAATTAAATAAGGAACAAAATCATTGACCATAAAGAAAAAGATTACTAAAAACTGGATTCAAATTAAGAACTTTTGTCATTAAAAATCTCCTTTAAAAGCATGAAATTGTAAGCCACTGAGTGGGAGACAATATTTGGGACTTGCAACTGACAGAAACGTGTATCTGGAATATGAAGAACTATAGATTTATAAAAGCTGCATATAATCCAATGAAAAATGGTAGGAAGCTGTGGAAACAGGATCTTCACATGGCCAGACAATACATGGAAAGTGGCTGATTTCACTGCAGTGGTGACAAGAGTGAGATGCTGTGTGAGTCTCTGGAGAGGGAGGCCAAGGGCCCTTAAAGTTCAAAGAAAATGTACTTATTTGCCCTTTGCATTGAGTTTATTTTACATTGTCCTTGTATTTCTCTAAGCCTGTAGAAGAGAGTTAAATTACATTTAAATTAAAGACAGACAACCGTGAAGCCAAGGATGCGGCAGCAGGACTGCCCTGCACCTTGGCTGTGGCCCGGGACAGGCCTTTGCTGATGGATGCTCTGACAACTACACGAAGATGAATCAATGGCTGAGACATCAACTGATGATGCCATCCTGCAGGTAATTCAGGCGCCAGCCAATCCTTCTTTCTCAGTAGCATCGTGCTTTGCTAGGACAATGTGGTCTTCAGCTTGCAGGAGCTAAGGATGGGGCTGAGTGACACCTCACAGACCGGAAATGAAGCCTCTTCAGACCTCTGTGGAGGGACCCATTTCTCTTTTGATGGCCCATTCCTCCACCAACACTAGCTGCATGCCTTCCACGTGCCCAGTGTTGTTGTAGATAGCAAGGACACAGCAGTGAATAAAGTGGACAGATCCCCTGCCCTTTTGAGGCTTACATCTCAGAGCCAGAAAATCAATAAACAAATAACTGGGCAGAATTACTCACGCCCAAAGTAATATGTGCTATGAAGAATGGTTCAGGGTCGTTAGAGTTGGGGGCAGTGCTATTTCGGGCAGGGTGGCCAGGTAGGGCCTCTCGAGGAAGCAATCTTCTGGCAGACAGTGGAGTGAAGGGAGAGAAGGCCTCACAAAACCTGCAGGAAGAAACTTAGGTGGAAAGAAAATCAAGTGCCAGAGGCCTGAGTAGCTTTGCACTTCGGGGCCCACATGGGCGCTGCTCCCAGGACTGGGTGTCCGGCGGTGCTGGCTCCTTCCCTACAGAGGGGCCGTCCACATGGTGTCTCGCCTGGTGTGGTCTGCATACAGACAGGCCTGAGCCTGCCAGGTCACCACGGCTGTCAGCCCCAGCCCCCTCTGGAAGAACAGGCTGTCTGCCGCGTACTGGCGCCTCCCACTCACATTCCAGGGTGGCTAATGAGGGGTCTGTCTGCTCCACAGCTCCTGCCCATCTGCGAGTCTCGGCTTCCTCCGAAGGTCCCCAGAGGGAAGGAGGCCTCGCTGGTCCCTTCCCCAGCTTCCGACGGCCCAGTCCAGTCCCGGCTGCAGCTGGACACTGTTCCTGTTCCCACCCCGCGATCTCCCTTCCGCTTCTCACTGGGGCACTTTCATTTCTTCCACACAAAAGTTCTGTTTTCTTCCCTTTTGTGAATCTGGCTCATAAACACTCAAAGCTCACTATTTAGCAACCAAACAACAGCTTCCCTTCCTCTAAGCGAAGACAGTCTCTCTTCAAACGCCACTGCCAGCCGTTGAGGGGTCTTCTGCATCCCGCCCTGGTCGGGGGCAGTGCCCTTCCCTCCAAAGGGGACCTTGTGCCTCCAGGGAGGCAAAGACAAGGAAGACAGTCACCAGCTTGGAAATCCAGGTGATGGCCAGCTGGCCCTTCTTCCTTCCTGAGTGGACAGGCCACCTATGCTGTGGGTACCTCAGTCTGGCCCCCCGGGGTCTCCCCTCCTGCGTGCTGCCCCTGGACACCCTCTCCTTGCTGTCCTGCCCTTACCCTCTGGGCCATCTGTGTGCTGAGGCTTGAGGGTCACACAGGCACTTGCTCTGCTCCACGAGCCGTCCTCATCCTCCTCCAGTTCGGGCTCAGGTTTTCTGCTGCCACCCCAAGGAGCCAGGCTGAGGTGCACCATCTCAGAAACCCCTTCCTGTCTCTGGCTGGGGACCCTTGGCCCTGAGCTCGGCAGGACTTTCCCCTCGTCCCGCGGGCCACGTGGCCAGGCCCTCTCTGGTCTGAATAACCTTCGAGTCCTCCCCCAGCTGGCCCAGGTGTCCTGCCGCAGGGCCAGGGCCAGGGCTTTCCCTGGGGACTGACTGCTTGTTCCGGCTGCTGTCACCACTCTTGTCTTCTCTCAGCTCTGGTGTCCGAGTGCAGTGACACCACGGGGCTGAGCACCTGGAGGCTCCCTGGGCCTCTGTACCTTCCACTCAGGTCCTCCCTCCTCCCCCAGCAGAGATGTGTGGGGATCTTTCTGGCATTCCCCAGCGGCAGCAGGCTTCTCGTGAAAGCACTATAGGGAGTCTCCATGACCCCTTTGCTCAGGGGACCATGATCCGGCCTGTGCCAGTGAGAGGAGTGCATGCAAATCCTCGGCTGCTGCAGACACTGTGACCAGGGCAGGGTCCCAGGCTGAAGTCAGGCACCCCTGACAGATAAGGAAAATGAAGCACAAATGGAAGGAACCTGCCCTAATTTGCAGTAATTCATGTCTGCATTTACTGCCTCTTTTTAATCATTTTAACGTGGATATTATATTCTGAACTCAGTAGGTTTATTTCCTAGAGTTCTTGGAGTCTAAATTTGCTGTTGATTCTCCTGACAATGGCTTGTGGCATTTTACATGGCCCATTTTTGATAAACCAGAGCCAGAGGTTCAGTGGCTGGTTTTATCTGAGGGTGTCCTGTGAAGTTTAGGTGGCATGGAAAGAACCCACAAGCCCTTCCAGCCTTGCTCCTCTCGAGATGGCTCTGAGCTGTGGCCTCCTGAGGGTCACTTTTTATTACTCTCCAGGTTGGGGGTCTCCTGGGCTGACGTGGAACCTGAACGGAGATGATCCTGGGGTTCAGACTCCCTAAGGAGACTCTTCCACTCCGAGGCGGGTTGGAGAGAGACTCAACTCGGTGGTCACCTCCCTCTGGCAGTAGTGGACCTGCTCCAGTTCCCCATTTGTGTTGGGGTTCTCTGGAGAATCAGAACCAATGGTGTGTGAGTGTGTGTGCGTGCGTGCGTGCGTGCGTGTGTGTGTGTGTGTGAGTCAGTGCAGAGGCAGAAAGAGGCAGAGACAGGGTACAGGTGACTTTGAGGAATGGGCTTTCGCGATGAGGAACCTTGACGAATCCAGCACCAGCTGGGAGCCCGCAGGCCATGGCGTTGGAATCTGGAGGCCGCGCAGGCAGAGCTCTCTCCCCAGCTCAGTATTTGCACCATAGATGAGGCTTGGCCACTACATGGAGAGCAAAGATGTCAATATTAATCTCACCCAAAAACACCCTCAAAGAAAGTGAGTAGGGAGTTTGAGCAAACATCCAGGCACTGGGAGCCGCTGAGCTGACTGCAGTCAGCCAGTGCCTGTCGCCCAGTGTGGGGTATGGAAGAGTCTGGATTTGAGTGACAGCCTCAGTTTCAACTTTGTGCCTCATGTGGGCCCAAATGCTTCATCTCTTAACCCTGCTCAGAATTCATCTATTTTTAGGCCCAGGTTTCTGAGTTCCATTCAGGATGACCTAATTCTCAGAACTTGAATTTTCATTTGGAAGCCCATTATTTCTCTCATTAAATTACTCTTCTAGCCTGATGTTTTTGAGAAAACCAGCTCTTTAAGGGTGTGTAGGGATTGTGCATCCCCTTGGCCCACTGGTCTCCAATCAAGTGGTTTGGTGATAGATTTGAGCATCTGCGATTCACACCCAGCCTCCACGTGATCTATGAAGGGCACTGGAGCTAAGATGTCAGCTCAGAGGGCCACTGTGATCGGAGCCCAGCTGGCTCAGGCACCATGTGCGCTCCAGCTTTGCCAACCCTCGAGGGTGGACTAACCCAGACTCACTGTGCAGTGTGTCCCCATGGGCACGGTGAAGGGCCGGCGGCAGGAGGGTCTTGAGTTCAGTACTGGTGATGGCGACACCATCACCATGTGAGAAGCAACCAAAGCACATGCCACGCCCAAGGCGTAGCACCTAGGAGGTTGCCTGTGCTGTTTCCTCAGAAACTTGGGGAGCCAGGTGCTGCTTCCCCATGTGGCAGATGGAAAACAGTCTGTGAGGCTGCCATGTGCAATGCTGCTGTGTAACAACGCCCAGATCCCGGTGGCTCTCAGCCCCAGGCATCTCTCTGTCCCCCACGACCCTGTGGCTCAGCTGTGACTCAGCCAGCCTCGCTCCAAGCTCCAGAGCCCGGCAACCCAGTAGCTTCCTGAAGAAGGCCTTTCCACGCGCAGGGTAGAAGGCAACATGCGGGTGATCCAGTCTGTGATGCTTCCGACAGAAGGTTCTCCTGTGCCCATTTCTACTGACAGAGTCAGGCCCACAGGCGGTGGGAGGGCAGGCACCTCCCACCCAGAGAAAGACCCACGGGAGGCGGAAGCAGCGGATTCAGGTGACAGGACCCACCAGGCTGGCCACGCCGCACACGCCCAACCTGCCCTCCTCCCAGTCAGGAGAGGACGGGACTCCGGGCCTCTGACAGGTGCCAGTGCTGTGGGCATTGGCAGAGTCAAGGCCGGCCTCTGGCCCTTGTCTGTCATGCTCACTCTCATGGTCCAGGAGCAAACCCAGTGGGTCCTCAGGAGGATGTGCCAGATGAATAAATGAGATACTAACAGAGAAACCACGAAGCTCACACAGAACACCTGGAGTCCCAGTGGGCCTGTGTGTGCGAACCTGGGACAGTGGCACTCACGCTCTGCTCTGGGTGAAGCACCACTGCAGCGAGCCCGCAGGGAGGCAGCTACTGAGTCACAGGTGAGACCACCCCTGGGGCCCGAGAAATGAGGGGTCTCTGGGGCCCTGCTTTGTGGTGAGGACTCTGACACACAGGTTGGGGGACGAATCACTTTGCCAACTGGTGGAAAAGGGGGTTGAGGCTCAGACTTGGTGATTAATCCATTAATTTCCACTCATGCAGCCCCCACAAAAGAATAAAAGTAACAAAAATCTGATTGACAGAGGCAGCTGTAGGGCGGACCGAGGTACAAGGATTTCCACAGCCACCAGTGAGGAAGGGAGCACTTTCCCCCAGCACCAGGCTGGACAGTCTGGCCCTGCCCAAGCCTTGAGGTGCAGTGGCCCATCTGACCCTCACAGGGCAGAGGCGGTGGCGTTCCTGAGCTGTTCGCAACTGTATTAAAAATAGGAGATGAATCCCTGCTCTGTCATTTGCATTAAATACCACAGCACCAAATCAGATCAAAGATGTCAGGAAATGGGGGTGCAGAGCTCCAAATCCTGGAGTGAGAAGTTGGGGGAGCAGAGATGCAGACCTCCTGTTAGGCCGCCAATGCCCAGGTAGCTACAAGAAGTGGCAGCCCAGGGCTCAGCCACCACGGGCCACAGGAGGGACCCAGAGCCGAGAGGTGCATGAGACGGGCGGGAGAGGGGGTGGCCCGGAGCCTTGCCCAGTCGCTCCCTGCAGCAGCCGCCCTGTGGCTCCCGGAGGGCGGCGAGGAGCTGACACGAGCCCACCCTGCTTGACTGCTTGTGTCCCTCGTAGCTTCCCCATCTCATGCTGGTCATTTGACCTTAGATCCATTTTCTGGTTTTCTCTTGTTCTGCTCTGTGTGGCACTGGTCCCCTGAAGGACAGGCTTCCTAGGCTCCTTTGTCCGCCGGCTTCTTGTTAGGTTCAGCAGCTGGAAACCCCACTGGGAAGCAGGTGTGATGTGTCCAGGCCCCAGCTGTCACTGGGCAGCTGCCCCATGTCTCCCACTCCAAGCCTCAGTGGTACAGAGGCATCCCGGCTCCTAGGCTCTGGTGACACAATCCCCAGCCTTTGTCCAGCTTCCCTGTGGGAAGCTCTGGCCCTCTAATCTTGAATTTGTACCTCTCCACTTCCACCCCTTCCGACACCTCTAGCTGGGTCCCCTTGGAAAAGTCTCTTGATTGAGCTATGTGGCATGGGCTCCGTCAGGGATGGCATGTGGATTTAATTCTTGTGAGTTAAATCTTTTTTAATCCCAAGTGTCTTAACCTGGGCTTTCCAGAAGCACAGCCCAAGAATTCTCGTGCCAGGGGAGGCTTGGGGCAGCACTCAGAGGAGAAGCTGAGTGGAGGAATCAGTGGGGCAGGGCGGCACTAACAGATGTGCTCTCAGCTAGTCCGGGCCACCGGGGGCCTGGGGCGTGGACTGGACCACAGAGCCGGTCCCGCCTGGGCACGGAGGGACCGGGCTTTTGTGGCTCTGAGTCAGCTTAGGGGTGGTGGGTGTAGGATTCCCAGTTTCCTTGGGCTTCAAGACCAGTGGGCAGGGCAGCTGTGGACCAGTGGCAGAACCCACTTGTCACAGCTGGGGAGGGATGTGCCGGTCTGGTCCCCATGGGGAACGGCTCCACCAGCCTTGTTCTGCTTCCTCCCTGGCAGGACTGGCTTTCCAGGAAGAGACGCCCCTTCCTCGCACATCAGCACGGTGGCCAGGAGGGAGTTGGGTGCTTCCCCCGTACAGGGAGGACGTCAGAACACCTGCTGTCAGGGACTTGGACCTTGGAAACTCTCTCCCAGAGCGTCTGGAAAAACACTTAGCATAAAACACTGCGTGGGACGATGTGAGAGCAGCGTTGCATAAAGGTGGAGGTGGCTTCACACTGTGGCTCCTCGCTGAAGGTCTGGAGCACGCAAAGGTGATCTGTGCCCATGAGAAGCCCCTTCCCTTCTTACTCTGGCTTTCTCAGCTGAAAGCCAAGTTCTGCTCCCGAGCTTTTCCTTGCATCGACTCCTCACCACTCCTGCACAAAGCCTAGTCCTCACCACCTGGTCTCAGCCGTGGATTGCTATGTTGTTTGCCATTATTCCCCACTTCCATTCTCCCGCTCATCCATTTAGCAGCAGTGCAGGCCCCAGGACCATCATAGCATCGTTGTGTGCCTGCTAATGCTCTCCTGCCAAAAGTCTCCATCCCCATCTGGCCTTTCATGCTGCAGAGGGTTTGGCCCGGTGCTGCTCCTTCCCCTCTCCCCACCGCATCCTCCCCGCAGCCGCTGTTCTCTCCAGTGATTCCGGATCACACTCACTGGTGGCCTGCACCTGTGGGCCTGGGCTTTGGTGATGGGGGAGCACATACCTCTTTCAACCGATTTCCACTTCCGGAAGCCAGGAAGGCATTGCTGGGCTCTGGATGGACGAAGGGAAATGCTGTGTGTGACAAAGCCTGGCACAGGTGTTTTGCACACAGGGCTCTCAACTGGTCTTCTCATGCCTGCCACACAGGAAGCATCGCTCCGCTGCCCTTGGGCTGAGAGTCTGTGTGTGCTGCACCTCCCAGGCTTCCTGGGCTGCCGGGCCCTGAATGTCTGTCCTCAGCACTGCCCAGGCAGAGAGCCTGCTCTCATGGGTTGCCTGGTGCTGAGTGTGCCTCTGCCCACCCAGAGCTTCCGGCCAGCGCCCTCTTGCCCAGGCTGACTGTCTGTGACAGTCTTTCCCTGGGCAGAACCCAGGCAGCCTGTCTTGATGCCTGAGCTGACACATGGCTGGTGACACATCCATTGTTCTGTCAGTGGGAGGAAAGGATTTGCACCGCCTCTGAATTTGTGCAAATTCAAAACTTAAAAATATGCTGCCGGAACCCAGATTTCAAAGCCATTTTCGTTAATTTCAAGTCCAGTCCTCAAAGTCTAGTTGAAATGTTTGCTTTCTGTGATGAAGTTGTGTCTGGGAGGAGTTTGCTTACTGGGAAGGAAAGCTCTGAAAGCCCAAGAGTTAAGGCTGCCAGCGCAGCCACGGCCCTGCAGGTCCTGCGTGGCACTGTCTTCCGCTCCCCTTGAACAGTTGGGAATGTGGGGGAAGAGAGAGAGGAAAGAACACAGCCACCTTTTAAAGTTGGCCTGCTTTGGCTGCGAGAACTGAAGGCTGAAGATCAGAGCAAGTCCATATTCCACGTCTTCAATGGACCATGTCCTTTGAACATAAAAGCCCAACTGGGGCTCCCCAAGGCTTGAAATCACTTAAGTGATGGTCACCCTGGGCCCAGGTCCAGCTGAGAATAAAGTCAAAGATTTCAAGGCCCAAATCTTTCTGAGAACCGGACATTTAACCACACCATGCATTTCCAAAAATATGCTGAGGACTGGAAGTGGGAGGAGGACCCGGTGTCTTGTTTCCCTCCAGATGCCTCCAGGGCTGCAGGAGAGCCATGCCCTCCCCGTGCTCCCTCTCCAGGGCGCCCAGAACCGAGCTGCTCCAACAAAGGCCCCAGCCAGCGACTCTTCCACCGTGCTTTCTCAATCCAGGGTGTCCATGTGTCAGCTCTGCTGCCTGTGTCTCCCTCCCTCCCCTCAGGGTGAAATGGGTTCTGGGTGCAGTGAGGCAGAAGGTGCCCACCTGCCTTCTCCCTTCTCCAGCAACCGCGTCTCTACCTGTCCCTTCTCCATCCCAAGGCAATGGATGGGCTTGGGACTGTCCTGCTCTACCCACAGGAGGCGCGTTGGTCCCCTGCCCCATCTTTGCTTTCTGGAAGGAAGCTGCTGGTTTTCGCTCCTCTCCTAGCAGGTTGACTTTGGCTTTCTTCTCTACCTGCCTTAGTTCCTGCAGGACCTTTCTCGCTCTCCCTCATCCTCAGCCATCTCTCTGGCACTTCTTGTCTTCCAGTATCTCTGCCGTTCAGCTTCTGGGCAAGGTATCATCTGGAGGCTGGTTTTCTAGATCATGTCCAGACTGTGTTGTACTCTGGATGTTCTTTCTGGGTTGCTGCCAGGCTTGGGTTTGTTCTCGGACCCTGAGATGTCCCAGTGTTCTGTCTTGCCAGGTCCCCTGACTGAACCTCAGAGAAGCACTCATAGCTTGGTATTGGCCGCTGCCCTGCATGGGCCTGGAGCTTTGGCCGCTGTTTCCCGAAGATGCCACCATGGGTTTGGAGCTCATGTTCTTGGCTCTGCCCCTTAACTTCTGGGTCACTCTGGCCACATCTCTTCCTCTGGTGGGACTCACTTGACATCAGAGAAGTGAGCTGGAGGACAAGAAAGACCCTGTCCCACACTCTGGCTCCCCATAGAAGTCTAGGTCAGGTGGCTCTGCATTGCTGGTCACCCTCTGCCTGACCTTTGGCTACAAACATGTCCACTAGCATCACTTAACCAGCATTGCCCTTTCCCAGTAGCAGCTTACTTTGTGTTGCTTGATTAGTGTCTCATCAAATTAATTCAATCAATCCCTACTACAGATTGGCAGAAAGGAAGAGCAATCCAGAATGAGTCGAGAAAATCCTTATGACAAGAAAACCCTAAGACAGCCCTCTGGGAACCACCAGAGTGGCCAGGGCTTGGAGGGGCCCCTCCTGCTCTGCCACCCATAGTTCCAGGCCGGGAAGCCCTGTGCCTTCCTCGGTGGGTGGACATGTCCTCTCCTTAGAGATGAAGAAAACGAAGTTAACCGAGACCTCAGGGAAGATCATGAAGGTCTTGAAAGAACAGTCCCGAGCTAATCGGACCAAGGCAGGCTCCTCTGCATGTTTGCCTTGAGAGCGCTCCTCGTATGACCATAGGCCACATGGCAGCACCGTGTATTTCTGTAGCAATTTGCAGCATGCCTGTGTTTGCCTCCTTCCAGCGGGGGCTTCTTACTCCCTTTTCAGATGAGGAAGCTGAGCTCGGGAAGATTGTGTAACGCATGCTCTGACCCCTGGTCCCCAGTCTGTCTCCTCTGCCTCTTCACTTGAATGTTTGATCTAGGGTGTGAGCTTGCCTGAGCCTTGCTGGCAGGGGGCTCTTGGCACGGACAGAAGCTCCGGCGGATCACGGGTCATGATCCTTGTCCATGGAGAGGGAGTGATCATAATCTCAGTGGGCAGTGGAGCAGCGAGATGCGGCACTATACACAGACGTGGAGCTGGGAGCCGTAGATCAATCCCTCCGGTGGTGTGATGCATGACTTCATGGCTCCAGAAATAGCAAGTTTCTCATGAGCACGGCTGTCTGGAGCTTCCAGAAGCATTTACTGGCTGGGTGGGGGGGGGTGGTGGCAGGAGTGGGTGCAGTGCTGCTTTGCTTTCAACAAAATTACAGAATGAGGCTCTGCTTTTGCCTGCTTCTCTAGCACATATGTGGGGTCAATCAGGTTTGTCTTTCCTCATGTCTGCTTCTTGGGGTGAGCCAGATGCTGCAATTACTTAGCACAAACAAGGGGACCAGCCCTGCGCCGAGCCCCTCAGCCAGCCTCACGTGCCTGCTTCCTGCCGGCCTGCAGCTAGCAGAGTGCACAGCCGCTCACAGATGCAGCCACATGTTGCTCCTGCCTCAGCTCCCTGGGGTCAAGCCTGTCCAAGCTGGAAGGAAAGGCTTGTCCTTCCAACTTGGAGTCAGCTGGTGAGAAGAGACATTCTGGGCTTGGAATGTCAGGCTGGTGGGCCCCTCACAAACCCTGCTGTGGCCTCCGTGTAGCTGGGGGAAACGGGGGCAGAGGAGACCCCAAGAGTCAGAAAGACACAGCACATGGGTGGCTGGTCAGGCCTCTCCTCTCAAGGCAGCCCCCAGCCCTGCTATGGCCTGGATGCAGGTGAAGAAGACAGGAACCACGTAGCTCTCAGTTGGTCCCAAACCCCACTCTTAGAGGGGCAGGGGCTACCCAGCCTCCTGCCAGGTAACCAGAAGCCCACAGGAAGCTGGGGCAGTGTGTGACCTGTTGACTGAAGTGGCAGACTCTGAGGTTTGTCACATGTTTGTGGAAGTATGTGCATACTGCACATGTGTGAGAGCGTGTGCACGTGCCTGGGCCTCCCTCTGCAGAGCTGCTCAGGCTGCCCAGGGTGCAGGGAGCCAGACCAAGCTCCCAGTGTGTGGACAGAAACCACAAGGGGCTCCACAGGGCCATTGGCGCTCTGGGGACTCTGGAGTCTGTGCCATGTGCCCTAACACATGCAGAACTTGCAGAAGTGGGCTGGACTTCTGACGTCTGAAAGTCCCCTGAAGCACTGCAGCAACCAGCGCCCTCTGCTGGGGGTGCCGTCTGGAGAAGCGGCCCTGAGCTCCGGCTGTGGGATTCCTGTGAGGGCCCCACCCATCCAGCGCCTCCCTGTTGCAAGAGGCTGCACTAAGAGCTCTTCCTTTTCTGTTTGCTTTCCTGTGTGGGTCTGTATTGTAATCAGTTCCTGTTTGTGATATTTTGAACCACATTCCTGCTTCTCCTGTTTTTACCCCCATGTGGCCTTTTATTACATTGAGAAGTAAAACTTACAAACCAGAATTGCCCTGGACCTCTCAAATGGAAAATCTCAGCACCCTGCATTTGGTCCCCACCCAGGGCTTGGTTTCAGTGGGATCAGAAAGCCGGCAGGCTTCAGAGCTGGACAGATGAGAGGGCCTGCTTTTGCTGTCTGCTTCCGGGTCACTTTGGGCTCATTCCTTGCCCTCTCTGCACCGTGGTTTTCTTCTCTGGAAAGCAGAGGTAATCATGCTATCCTTATTAGGCTGCCAAAGGATTAAAGCAGGCGCTGATGTGCAGCACATGGCAGCTACTCAGCAAATGCTGCTTCCCTTCCCAGCTGTCCCTGTTCTCTGTGTCCCTGCTGACAGCTGCCGTTCCCAGACGAGGTTCACAGGGCCATGATGCTTATGAGATGCCTGCCATGGGGCTGCTTTCAGGACACTATGGAGGGAAGGGCGGGCAGAAGCTGTCCAGTCTGCTAACAAGCATCCAGCGACCTCCTGGCCACACTCTTCACACAGGTGGGAAGTTTGCTTTGCTGTGGAGCAGGTTTGGGGAGGGCTCAGGCTTTGGGCCAGTCGGCACCACTCAGCCAGGTGCCAACTGTGTGTTGGTGGGGGGGGGTCGTGTGAACCCCAGAGCCTCAGTTTCCTCACCTGTGAAACGAGGGGAGCCAAGCCTAAGTCACAAGGTCGACCGTTACATTTACTAAATTAAAGAACACTCTCGAAGCCTGGCTTCTGCCATCTGCTATGATACAACAAACCATCCTAAACCTTTGTGACTTAAAATAGCTGTTCGTGATTTCTCACCATTCCCACCCTAGGCCTGGCCTAGCTGTGTGGTTCCGTTGGGGCAGAGACACGAAAGTGATGCCCTCTCCCCTGTCCTGGAGCCCACTGGGGAGGACAGTGCGCCTCCTCCCCTCTCCACTGGTCTTTCTTACAATAGGGCAGCCTCAGAGTAGTTGGAGATTTTGCCTGGCAGCTGGATCTTAAGAGAGAGAAGGCAGAAGCTGCCAGACCTGTGGAGATGAGGCCTGGAGCTGATACTGCACCATTCCTGCCAGACTGTGTTGGTCAGAGCAGCTCGAAGCCGCAGCCCAGAGCTGACAGGGAAGGAAGCACCTTGTCTTTGAGGAGGAGCAGCACGTGCACTCTGGTGGGAAGGGACCTGTGGTGGCCGTATTTGGAGACTACAGCTCTTAGGCTGGCAGCGCAACCGTTGGAGCCATTTCTGTAAACAGCTGCTTGAGGTTAGATTGAGAGCTCTAGACATACAGGAAATGAAACACAAGCCTTCTCAGCCCCAACTTCAGGGGCTCTTGGATCTTTCAGGTGCATAAATGAGAAATAATTCCAAGCAAGTATCCCAGCAGATGCAGCACAAGTGGGTGCGCCCCTCACGTGGGCCTTTGGCACCCTGGGCTTGTGCAAACCTTCAGGTGCTGTGAGCAGGCACAGGTTCTGGGCGCCATGGGAATCCCGTGTGCAGATGGGCACAGAACACCGGGGACAGGGCTTCAGCACAAGATGAAGGGCAGCCTGTGTGGCTGTCACCCAGGAGGCCTCAGGTGGGGACGGGTGTGCGGTGGGCAGCGGTGGGCAGCAGACCCGGAGCAGCAGCCGGGCCGCACTCAGAAAACAGTGGACTTTGGTCTGGTCAGGGCTGCGACTCCTTCCCGCCCCAGGCAGGGTGGGCAGGGTTGGGTGATATCCCTCAGTGACGTGGAAGGAGGGCTGGTGTGTGTGTCCAAAGCCCAGGGCAAATGCCGCTGGTTGTGAGAAAACAGACGAATCTGCTGGACTAAATCCCAGATCTTACTGTCCCGACTTTTACCAGGATGTGTAATTGCTGGAGGAAAAGGACATCGAGTTGTATAAAATCCTGCCTGTGAGGTTGGGAGGTTCGACAACGTTTCAAGTTTGTAGGGATGGAGAAATTGTCCGTGTCACAAGCTCTGCATTTGGGCCTGGGACAGATTTAAATCTGTTGGTGGTCATGGCAGAACTGAGGTGCGGTGAACCTCCTGTCTTCCTCTTACCCGCCTGGTCCAGTGCTGGCCTTGCCTGCGCCCTGCCCTTAGCTGGCGCTGTCCCTGGGAAAGCCCTCGGAGTCCACATCACAGCAGGTTACATGACGAGAGTAAAATGTTCTTTAAAAGATGCTGCAGAATAATTTTTTAGGGAGAAAATGGTCCTGTGTCAGTGTGGCCTGAGCGAGGTGCCAGAGGGAAGGAGAGAGGCCTGGTCGGCTGGGCCAGGGGAGAAGAACCGCTGAGTGCTCTGTGGGCCGGACAGGGCTGGGGAGAGGACCCAGCCACCGGCCAGGCTGGCCCCCAGGCCACAGGGCGACCCAAGACTGTTCCCAGCCGTGCTGTCACCAGAACAGAGTCCCCAGCTTCCCAGGTTCACAGCACCCTGGCATGCTGGGATTTCCCCTCTGGGCCCACAGAAATGCTGACAGGCCCTGGAAGCAGACAGCCCATGAAGCTGAGTATGGCCTGATCACTTAGCTGCACCTTGAAGTAAAAATATAAATGTGAACTTAAAGTCTTATTTCGTTGTTAAATAACCATGAGGACTCACCAGTCTCTCAAGCCTTGGCATCAGAGTGAACGCTGCCACCCGACTTCCGGTCCCCGGCCCACTTCGCTCCTCTTTGCTTCTCTCAGAGCCCTGAACTCCAATCCCCAGACTCTGTGGAAAGCTGCAGCACAGCCTGCTGTTGAAACAGTGAATTGCTTTGACCCTGGGCCTGCAATGGCTAGTTAATATTGACTGTCATTTTGTTTGCTTGGAAATGTAAGAGGCCCCACAGATCTGCTGTAGCTGGTCGGCGGCCCCCGGAGACCCCCGCCGCAGTCCGGTTCGCTTTTCAGTCTCCAGAATTGATTTCCTGGGCGGGTGCCGAGTTTCCGACTTTCAGCCCAAGGCTGAAGGTCCCGTGAGTGGCTGAACACGAGCTCTCCACGAGGGCCCGGCGGCTGGCCCCTGGGGCTCCGACTGACAGGCGCCCGGGAAGAGACCCTGCGGTCTCGGCAGAACCTCAGCGTGACGTTTCACTCCCACAGGATCTGCAGCAGAACTTGACCCAGTCTTCGGACAGGATGACTCCAGCTGACATTTCCCAAGAGCTGAACCTCGATTCTCTCGGCCATGGGAAGGTCTGTGAAGTATTTAGGGTAAATCGCCGTCATTGTTTAGCCTACAATTGGAGATGTCTGTGATGAAGCCCAAAAGAAAATCTTTGCACAGAACATACTCTGATGGCAAAGGGGTCAGGGGGAGGCCGGCCCTGACCGAGCGATTGTGCCAAGGCGGACTAGGAATCTCCTCTCAGCGTGCGGAACCCGTTCCTGCGTCTCCCTGTTCCTGTCCAGTAGGAGCCGTCCCACCAGTCTGCTGTCCTGCGAAAGACAAGGAGCACTGGCCCACAGCTAGTGGCTGCACACTGCCAGGGCAGCACTGGCCCGCTTTTCCTGTGACCCCCAGACAGTAACCCAGTGGGCATCACAGTCCCCAGAGCTTGTCATGGCCTCTTGGCGTGTGTTTCCGCAGAAAGCCTCTATGATGGTGAGTGAAACACGAGCAGCCATTTCCCAGTAAAATGTTCCTGGTGAGAGCAGGTGAGCCACAGAGGCCCTGGCGTCCAGGACCTGCCTGCGGGTGACAGAATGCATGTGCCGCAGTCACTGGAACGCAACTCGTGTTCGCGGCACTCAGGGTCGAAGACACAGCTCTCCACCAGACTGGAGCGTGCGCCCCACCCCCAGTCACCTGCTGGACGCTCGGGGTCCTCGAGGCCCCCTCATAACTCCAGGGGTCCCCATGCACGCCTTTGGGTTTGATAACTTCCGGCCGCAGTTCCTGGAGCTCAGGAGAGCACGGATCTGCGGTTATGGGTTCACAGCAGCGAAAGAAGTGAACCAGCGCCAGCCGGGGACGCACTCTGGGGGCCCAGGCTCGAAACTTCCAGCTCCTCCCCGAGGATCCTTGACTACAACGCTGCCCCTTCCCAGCCCCGGCTTCTGACGATGCCCAGCAGGGACGCTGCCCTGGGCTTCACCGTCCAAGGTTTCTCCTGGGCCCACAAACAGGGACACTCCTCGCAGACCCACACCCTAGGCACCCAGGGACTGGAGGTCAGGAGGACAAAGGCCAACAGTGCGTGGGAACGTCCGTCCTTCGCTGCCCAGCAATGGGCCACAGCAGAAGAGCGAGCGTCTCCTCACCCTTTCTTCCTGAGAGCTGCTGAGTGTGCGGCTCCAGCTGCATCCGCGGGTCTGGGCTCCCACCGCCTCAGGGCGTTTTTCCCGCACAGCGCCTGCCCTGCGACAGCTCCCCCCGCTCGGGCGCCTCGATGGTCCCACCGCCCCACGCCGGGTCCCGTCC
Organism: Heterocephalus glaber; assembly: GCF_000247695.1. The sequence goes on from NW_004624730.1 coordinate 78,129,299, forward strand.
CTCTCCCGTGCCGGGCTGGCCCCTGCCTCTGCCTGGAGTCCAGGGACCCCCTGACCCTACACGGCCATCCTGCCTCCTCCCCACCCTCCCTGAAGCGTCTCTTTCTCACGAGGTCCCCGCCCCTCAGCACAACTCCTGCTCCCTGCTCTCTATTTGCTGTTTCTGAGGGCTTGGTTTGGCAGTGCTAGGTGCATTCGTGTGGTCCAAGCAGCAGCCAGGACCAGGACCGGGACCGGGACCGTCCCATGCCGCAGAGCAGAGGCTCCGGCCCCACAAACTCCAGCTCCCCTTGACCCTAACACCGAAGGCGGTGGTATGGAGAGGCAGGCCCTTTGGAGCAGCTACTGAGTCAGGGTCCTGGTGAGTAGGATTGGTGCCCGTATAAAAGAGGTGGAAGGGGGCCGCCTTGCCCTTCTACTTAATGAGGCCAACGGCGCCATCTTTGAGGACCCCGGGGGCCCCCAGAGACCCTGCGTCTGCCCGGCCTTGACCTTGGGCTTCCCGGCCTGCAGCACTGGAGCGAGCCTCTCTGCTCTTGCCGTCTCCGGCGGAAGGTATCTGGTCACAGCAGCAGGGAAGGGCTGGCCGGTGCTGCGGCATCCACCACGCTCCTCTGGGGCCGTGGTGACCAGAGAGCCTGGGAACGCAGGATGCGCCCTCCTCTAGCTTCCCCCGCACTCCGCGCTTTATAACCCGCGTCGCTTACTCAGCCGTCTGCGGGGTTTACCGTCTGCTTCACGGAGTGGGAGCCCGGCACAGCGGGGGTTTCCCTCGCCTTGGTTCCCCCCGCAGAAGGGCTCCCCTCCCCGGCGACAGACAGTCACGCCTGCTGCCCTCCGTCCTGAGGGTCCGTATGGAGGCACCAGCAGGGGCTGGGTCAGGTCAGGGTGGCTCAGTCCGGGAGAAAACCCACCTCCTCCCGGGGCCCCCAGCCGACCACTGGCTGCGTCACAGATGCGTCCTGCGAGCAGAGCGAGCTGTTCCCAGCCCTGCGCTTAGATTCTGCTCGGTGTGAAGGACCTGAAGAGCTTAGGCTGTGGTCAGTGCTTCTGTTTTTATGTTACCTCTTCTGGAATACTTGCTCCTACCATCTGGCTCAACCAGCAGGTGCGCTGCAGGATTCTTCTTCTCTCATTTAAGGTTAACATCCACGCAGAGAAAACCTGCAAATTGTGCCTCATCACACCGAAGGAAGTGACCTGATTCCTAAGGCTTACGTGGTAGCTCTTTTTCTGAATCAGTATTTTCACTTGAACAAAATTCCACTCTCCGTAAAATAGCTGGGCAAGCCATGGGCTGTGGTAAAATGGAGTTTACCTCTGGGATCTCCGAAGTTCTGTTACTTTCTTAGGAAATATGTGGTCAGTATGCATAACTCTCCTTTCCACTTCCATCTGATACTAAAATTATTCTCTTTGGTCCCTCTTTAAAGTAGATAGAGAAGTTTCTTTGGTCACTTAAGTAAACATACATCACTTAAAGCTGATATGCAATTAGTCTAGAAACACAGAACAAGAGAGACAACAAAAGGACACAGATGGTCCGAGCTGCTACAAAATCCCGGTGGATGTAACTCTAGTCTGTGGTAACTCTCTAGGTCTGGATGCAACTCTAGTCTGTGGCCACAGCCCCCACTCGCTCCTGGACACGGGCATGGGGCTGGTCCACGCTGGCCAGATACTTCGGACAACACAGGCTGCTAGTTACATTCATCTTTCCTCCTCAGTGACTGTGGCTGCTGGAAGGGTTAAAGCTACATCTGAGACTTGCATTATGCTTCTGCAGGGCAGCCCTGCCCAGATGATCATCTTCTGTCTGTCTGTCTGTCTGTCTGTCTCCAAACTTGGAGCGTCTCTCTCCCAGCCCACTTAGAAATGTGCACTCAGTAATGTGTTATTAGCACACTTCCATGTCCGTAGGCATAGTTCCTCAAAATTATTTGCAACAGCCACAACACTTCATTGTAAAAGTGGGCCATAATTTTGTCAGCCAGTATCCTATTCATAAATGTGGAATTTTTCCATTTCCCCCTATACAAACAGAATTGCAATAAGTATCCATGACCTATGTCTTTAATTACATGAGTGACTATTTTTTAGACTAAATGTCCAAAAGTAGAATTGCTAATCAAAAAAATGCACATATTTTTAGGGTCTCTGTTACCTGATACTTTTATAAACTGAAAACCATCAAACCACTCTAAAGAATGTGTCTCATTTCCTTATGATTTTCCTTTTCTGAGCATTATAGTTTTAAAACTCATTGTTTTCATTTTCTTTAGTTATAAGTAAAAGGAGTGTCTTTCACTTTTTTGTTAACACTTCGCAGTTCATACTTTGTAAACTAACTGTTCACATCTGTGGCCCATCCAATTGTCTTTTGGAGAACTCATCTTTTGCTATTGATTTCTAGGGATTTTTATAGATTAAATATACTAATCCTTGTCCACACACTTCATATATTATTCTCTAATTTATTTGCTTTTTAATCTTTTGTGTTGCTATTTGATATTCAGAGGTTTTTAATCCTCACCTACTTTTCTTTTATGATAAATGCCCTTGAGCTTGTTGAGAAATTCCTTTCATACTTTAAAATCATGCTGTTGTTCAAACATAAGGTCTTCTAGTAAGTTCTTGCTGAAAATGGATGAAATCTATTTTTGTGTGAGAATTGCAGTCTTGTTTTTCTGAATGTATAGACATCCCAGCTCCACTTACTAATGATCTCTCCTTTCTCATTGGTTTAAAATCTCCTGTGGGGAGATGGAGCACACACGAGGTCAATCCATGGAAATTCACAGAGTAGGGAGAGGGGGGGTTAGCTGGGGTCTCAGGTCCAAGTGGGCTGGAACCAGGCAGAGCAGATCCAATGAGGTCGGTGAGAAGGATGCAGACTGCCAGTTCCGTGTACGGCTCCCCATTGTGGTCGCCTCACCTGGTCTCTGGCTTTCAGCCTGTTCTGAATCATGTGCACCTTTAAAAACCTGATGAGGTCAAGGTGTCTTGCCCGGGAAAGACCAGCAGACCTGCCCAGCTTTGTACATCATCATACGAGGCTACAGACCACCAAGTCTGCCCCTGAGTGACAGCTATTGCTCTGAACGTGATGGTCTCCACTCTGAAGCTGTGGAAAAGGAAGCCAGAGAGCCAGAGCTAAGTCCTCCTCCAGGTGAAGGCAGCCATGAAGGCGCTACTCCCTTTTTACACAGTCACCTGGGGACAAGCTATCTCCAAACCTGGGCCACTCTCCAGTCTCTGGCCGCTGTTCCCGCTCTCTGTTGCTGGTGGCCTTTCCAGCACTCTCTCTCCACACTGAGGTTATGCTTGGTTTCCACCTTTCACTGCAGGAAGCTGACTCCGCCCACCCAGCGCTAGACACAGGCCCTGGCTCACTCAGGCCAACCAGGAGCTGTGCGCTTCCACCAAAGTCCCTGGTCTAGCTGGGGAGGCATGAAGTAAGCCGTGCTCGGTGGGGATCAAGGGTGCTGGGCCCCTTTCCTCAGCAGCATGAGAAGAGGAAGCAGAGAAGCCGCCTGCTCCGGCCAGCCCTGCTCACCAGCCTCGAGACAGCAGCTGTTTGCACTGTGAAAAGGAGGGAGTCCAAGGCGAGACCGTAGAGCAGCCGGTCCATCAGCTCCAGGCTGCCCTGACTCCGGACGCCTGTCAGGGAGTTGTGCTTCCTGCCCCAGGAACGGGAGGTTCCCCGCTGACAGCTGGGGCTGGAGGAGGCTGGCTGGATACCACTTTCCTCTTGGCTTCTGTTGGCACATTAGCTAGGCAAGATCTCTGCTTTGGATGCGTTTCTAGGCCCCTTCTCCCCCCCCCCGCATGGTGTGTGACCTTTTCAAAACTGCACGCTGAGCTGTACACGGGGAGTCAGGGACGCAGCTCGAGCCCTGGTGTCCGCACAGCTCAGGACCATTAGCTGGGATTCCGGGACCTTTAGCGTCTGTGCCATGGGGGACCTCGCTCCGTGCCTGGGTCTGTCACCGGGGGGAATTTCACAACTCGAAGAAGGACGAAGGACGTACAACGTGAGCACCCTGGTGCCCACAGAGCCTGTGCCTCTCCCAGGCTGGCGTTCTCAGCCTGGCTGTGCCCTTCAATCGCCTGGGAAGCTTTCAGTACGGGTTTTGGTGGCTGGGTCAAGATGGTGAAGAACCGTGACACCGCTACAGTGCATGACGCAGCATGGCCAGACTCAGTTCACCACAAAGCAGCGGGAGCGGTGAGCAGGCCAGAGGTCCTGTGGGTGGGGAGGGCGCCCCAAAGGAGTAAACCGGAGCAGAAGGTGCAGCTCCTTGGAGCCCCCGGGGAAGGGCACGCAGGGGACAGGGGGTGGGTCTGGGCTTCCGGGCTGGTCCTCGAAGAGTGGGAGAAGCAAAGGACATACACCGAGGTGCTCCATGCACCAAGCATACAATTTTTAAAAGCTTTTTTTTTTTTTTTTGGTACTGGGGATCGAACTCGGGTCCTTGCACTTGCGCAGCAGGCAGCGAAACCACCGAGCTAAATCCCGGCCCTAAAAGTATAATTTTTAAAAGCATATAATTTTAAAAGTATGAATTTAAAAAAATTTATTAGAGTAAGATTCATTGCCATGAATCCCCCTCAAAATCCTCCCCTTCGCCACTTCCCACAAACTTATCCCATTGTTCTTTCCACTGTCTGGAGCAGCTCTGGAGCCCTCTTTCTTGAGCGTCTTTAGTTGCGCTGTCCCAGCTGCCTCCATGTCCTGAATCCATTCAAAACGTTGACCTTTCATGGTCATCTTGACCTTGGAGAAGAGCCAGGACTCATGCGGTCCAGATCTGGGGAATGAGGTAGATGAAGACACAGCATCATGTTTTTATTTGACAGAAATTACCATAAACCTTTGATCAAGAGAGTTGATGAAAAAATATAGTGAATGTCTAAATTAAAATACTGATTAGATAAAAGGCTTATTGCCATTAAATCCCTTTGAAATAATCCAAATAGTCTCCTCACTTTGCACTTGATCTTAGCCAAAAGGCTCAGATCCAATGATTCTCCCTGGCTAAAAGGTTCACCATCACTGCTCTAGGCCATGATAACTGCCGGGCTTATTCTTTTACAAACAAGCTAGGACAACAAAGACTCACCAGCTGTTGAATAAACGAACAGAACAAAGCAGGTAAAGCAGTGTGATAGAACAGGCCACCCTAAAAGAGCAGGAATAATTTTTGGAGAAAAAGAAAACTTTAAAGAAGTTCAATTTCCCCCCAGAGAGGATTGAATGATTACCCTGTCTACTAAATAAAAATTCACAGCCATACAAAGGAGCAGCGAGAAAAAGTTCCTAAAGGTTAATAAACATAAGTAGGAAAATTAAAAATAGAATCACTGTACTAAAATTCCAATGCTGTACTTTAAAGTGTCTTAGGCTATAATGAAAGAGAGAGACAGGCAGCAGACAAGGAGGAGCAAGGGATGAGCAAGCCCTGAGTTGCAGGGTGGCGGGGGTGGGAAAGATGAAAGTAAAAGTCTAAAAAGAGAAAATAGAAAGTAGAGGGAGAAAATATTTTTAAAACAATAGGCGAGATTTTCAAGAACTAAAGAAAGACACACAACTTTAGATTTAAAAGGCTCACAGAACACTGGAATTGTAGCTCAGAACAAAGCAATCTCTGGTGCAATAGAAAAATAAAAAAGCCCAATATGTGTGCATGTGTGTTATTTTATGGAAAATAATTTTAAATTTGAGGCAATCGTGTGTGATATGTATATATAATTTATACTTTTCTTCATTGCCATGTCCTTACCATCTAGAATATGACACAAGTAAGCTAAAAATAAAGCATAACCAGTCCACATCAAAAGGAGTAGGAGAGGGTGAAAGGGCTAATACATACGAGCTAAAATTCCTGTCTTTCAAAGCAGACAGTTAATAGCCATTTCCTAAAATGGACAAACCAAGAACGAATGTGATAGGGCTTCCAGACCAAGCCGGTGGGTGGAGCACATGAGTGTACCTGTACTCTGTCTGGAAACCGCAGGGAAACATCAGTGAGGGGCTTTATCAGAGGGCCATAGGCATGAAGGGAGAGGGCGACATGCTCCGCCAAGAAGCGTTGGAAGCTGGGGCAGACGGACGAAGACTGGCTGAGCTTCAGGCTGTGAGCCGACTCCGCTGGCAGGAGCAGGTGCAAGGCCGCGGCCCGAGCAGGGAGTGAGGGACAGACGCGGACCTTCCGGGGGGCGGGGGGCAGCCGCCTCGGCCGCTCAGGTCGCTGGGCAATGTGGAGGTAGCTGTAAAGGAACCAGCGGGACGCACGGCAGGTGGATGCCTCCGAGGAGGGCAAAGCCGGCGGGCGGGGGACTTCTGCGGCTCTGCCAGACCATGAACAGTTTGACTCTATGTCAAGTGTGTGTGCACAACCACTAATTTTCAGACTGTTGAAAAGCTATAAACATTATGCTCCGCGTCTTTGTCTTCCGTCGCTAAGAGCACAGCACCACAGGCTGGTGTGAGGAGAGGTGCATTTGGTCCACGGCGGGGGCAGCATCTGGCGGTGGCCTCCTCGCTGACCAAGCCGAGGTGGCACAGGGCATCCTGTGGCAAAGTTAGGGAGCACATGCATGTGCACATGGATGCGTGTGGATGCGTGTGTACATGCGCGTGTGTGCACCCTGCTCTCTCTTCCTGTAAAGCCACCAGGACTCAACCACAGGTTCCCCCTTGAAGATCTCGGGGAACCCTCCTCTCCCCCAGGACTCCACCTCTGAACATCACAGTGAGTGAGCTTCCACTTCCTAATCCCTCGCCTCGGGATGAAACTTCGACAGGAGACTTCTGGTGGGGCCATCCGCACTCGAGCCACAGCACACCCCCAGATAAGCATGAGCGTAATGAAAGCGGCTGCCTCTGGAGGGTAGGATTCGGACGCAGAGATCTGAGTGCAGCACAGGAATACTTGCTTACCTTTAAGCACTGTTCGAACTCTGATCTCCATGTGTGCTCGTGAGTATCTACATCGTGTTTATCTCCGTAGTTAGACAGGTTGCAACCATGGTCCCTGCGTCCCTGCCCTTACGTCATCCCCCATACCATGTCTGGGTTTGACCTGTCGATCGGACCATAGGGAAAGTGACGCAAGGGCGTGCCTGGGAACCCTTACACACGGAGGCTTGCTCTCGCTTACACCTGTTGGGACCCTGATGCTGCCACCATCTGAGGGAGCCTGGTCAGGCTCCAGAGGATGAGGCCACGTGGACCAAGCACCCGCTGATCTAACGGAGGCCCTTGGTTGGCCTGGCTGCTGACCACAGCTGCATGAGCCCTTCATGACCAGCAGAAGAACTGCCCCGCTGAGGCCAGCATGGATTCTCTACCCACAGAAGCATGAACCAAATGAAGGTTTGGGTTTAACTTCTAAGTTTGGAGATAATTTGTTATGTATCAAATGCCAACAGATATAGCTATAGATATATACATAAGTATAGAAATAAAATAAAAATTTAAGAATATAAAGTAGGATGTTTGGATCCCAACCCAGACTTACAAAGTAATATTAGGGAATAAATCCTGAAAATTTATGTTTGAAAATCTCCACAATGATTCTAACACAACCTGGACAAGCATTGGGGAACCACTGATACAGAGCAAAGGTTAAAGGCTGTAGAGATCGGTTTTCACACAAGCTTGTTCTGCTCACTGACTGTGTGCTCCCCAGCAAGGTCCTTGAACGCGCTGAGCTTAAAATAGCAGAAAGTTGTTACGGGTATTAAAGGGGCTGCAGGTGCAAAGGGTCCAGTATCTTAGGTGGACTTTCTTCCCTTTTCTCTCCCTTGAACCCCAGAGAGTTCACAGAAGAAGCCAGCTCTGTATATAACTCTGGAAAGACTGTGAGGTGACATGGCTATCGTTGGATTCTGGCTGTTCTATCTTTAACAAAACACAGACCAGAGAGAGAGGGAGAGATTGGGGCAAGCAACCCTCAGAAGGGTTTTATTTCCCTCATTTTCAGTGTGACTTTAATAAAAATGTTACAGTGTGAAATGAGAAACTTCTAGGAAAGAATGGGATGGTCCATAAGGGGAAAATAGTGCTTTTATCAGACTCATGATTTTGAACAAATGTTTGGGAAAACTTCAAATATAGGGCTGGAAGTCTACAAGGAAGGTGCAAGAAATCTCAAAACAAAGGCCAGCAGCATGACAGCAGCCTCAGCTGGTAAATCACCTGTCTCCAGCTCTCTGCAGAGTGCTCTGTGTGACTAGGAGCAAGTGTGGTGGCTTGGGAGGAGTCAGTCACCTCTCAGGGCCCCAGATTTCCGGTCTATAAAACACGAGGCTTGTTTTAATCAATCTCTGAATTCCCCTGAATATCCGCACTCTGTTAACTTATAACCAGAACTTTTCCCCTCCTTATCCAACTGGAGCATACGTTCAACTCTCTACTTTGAAAGGAATCTGACAATCATTTGAAAATAAATTGTCCCTTGGTGTGGACCTGATGCCTGGTTTTTATTTGCTTTCATCCAAAGAGAAAGCACCCTTGTGGGCCATAATCTAGGTCTGTTTCTTATAATTTTTTAAATTTTTTAATACCACGCTCTCCAAAGAAGAGATATATGCATTGTCCCAGTTTCCCATGGGTGATCAGTACTTGTGAGCACAAAAATAAAGTGGTTTGGTGACATAAAAAGGACAATTGTACTTACTGATCTCAAATGCATGACTGTTCCCACATCGGCCAGAAAACAGGCATACCCTGGGAGCATCCATTTTTGTCATATTACAAGTTACGTTATTAGTTCAGGTCAGATAGAAATAGATTCTGGGTTCTAGTGACCAGAGTCTGTCTCAGACTTCAAGCAAGGATTTTGCTCTCCAAGCATCTGCCTGTCTGGGGTGTTGGTGTGCACAAGCCCCTGCCAGGAGAGGAGTAACTGCGGAGAGAATTGTGGTTGAATGAGTCTAATGGGCTCTCTGTTCTGGCCTGAGAAATCTGTTCTAAGAGTACTTAAAATGTCAAATTGTCTTAAAACTTCTATCAAAGGGTTGATAGCATTTTTGAGAGCTTATTTAGAAGTTCTACCAGGGGAGCACAGCTACCCATATACCCTTGACCAAGGAAATGGTCCTCTTCTAGCAGTGGTGGTCGTCCTCTTCAGCCGAGACTACAGCTTCAGGAGGGATGCACCTGGCACAGTGAGGGGGGAAGTGAATACCCACATAACCACCCAGATCAGCTGAACCAACCCTGGTGATCAGTGAGGTGACAGATGACACAGCCAGATTGCCCTCACATCCAATTAATGGCAGTTTTAAAAGATAAAGTAAACACTTTAACACTGAGGTTTGACGATGTTTCCCAATGTGATCATAAAACCATTGAATTGGTCCACTTTTCTGTTGCTGGAAAAAATATCTGACACCCTGAATTTAAAAGAGTAGAGCTTTAACTCATAGTTTCAGCAGACTAACTAACTAATCTAGTAGAGAAAATTTAAAGGTAGCCCAATGTTCAGGCTGTGGCATGGTGTTATGGTTTGTATCTAGATGTCCCTCCAAAGCCTCATGTGGTCAATAGTGGGGCTTTTTGAAGATGGCTGGATCTAGGGTGTGTGATGATTGGAACAAGGATGTGATGCTAGTATTAAGGGTGAGAGTGCTACTTGCCCTAGTGGTGGGTAGCCTGGATAAGATATAAGGGATAGAGGCTTGTCACTGGCTGTTTGTTGCTTGCTTGCTGCTTGCTGCCTTCTCCCTGCCTGCTCTGTGATGCCCTCTGTCAGGCCAGCCTACCTTGGAGCCAGCCAACTATGAACTGAAACCTCTACAAAATGTGAGCTAAATCTTTCCTCCTTTATCTTTGGTTGTTGGGTGTTTTGACTCAGCAATGAGAAAAGTAACTGAGACAGAATTTGGTACCAGAAGTGGGATTGTTGCTGTAACATTACCTGGCCATGTGGTTCAGGAGCCTTTGGAGCTGGCTTGTGGGAAGAGTTTGGAAAGGTTCGGAGATGCCAGCTGAAAAAGCAGCCCTGGAATGCTTTAAGCTGTACTTGATGGGAGATTCTGGTCAGAGCTCAGAAGACCAGAATGTTGATAGAAATTCTGCTGGTAAAGATGGGTTTCTGCTGGACTTCATTGCTGTTGGACTCTAGATAATGTGTGTTGTGCCATGGCAGAAAGTCTGTCTGCATTTTCTCATTCCCAGAGACTTTGCCTGAGACTGAGATTAAGGAGAGTGGACAAATTAATCTGGGAGAAGAAATTTCAAAGTAGTCTAATGTTGAGGCATGGTATGGCTATTGTTGGAGGCTTTTAGACAGATTTATGTTGAGAATCAAGAGCAAAGAGCCCAGCAGAATGATTTTAAATGTTTTGAGTTTGGCCAGAAAGGAAGCTCCAGTAAACTTGCAGCGTGGAAAGAAGAAAAAGAGGAGTAATTGCTGAAAAGACTAGCAAGAAAAAAATCAAGTATTTCAGAAGAAGACAATAAAAAAGATGGCCTGAGGAGATCACAAAACCAGCAGGACTCCACCCTTTGTGGCCTCAAAATTGCAAAAGTGAAATACTTTATTTTTAGAAGAGAGTCCCAGAGCACCATGTTCCAAAATTACAGCAGCTTAGGGAAGTTGTTCCTCAGGAGTTGGTTCACAGCACTCAACCCCTACAGCCAAGAGAGAAGGAAGCCTGCCTACTGCTCCAGCTGGCAGCATACACAGAATGCAAGAGTTATGAGATCAGAAAGGCTTCCACTCAGATTTCAGAAGAAGGCTTGGGAGGCCAGGCAGTGTGCCCCTGAGAGGAAAATGTGTAAAGCTGTGAGTGTGAAGCTAAAGGTATTATAAAGACCCCAGAAGTTTAGAGAAGCCAAGAAAGTCAATCATCTGAGGAAAACTGCAAGGAGGGAGCAGAGCTGGCCCCAGAGAGAAGCTCTGTGAGCTACCACCACTGACAATGCTATAGGGGCAGAGCTACCCAAGGCCTTAGGTGTTCACATCTTGCCACAGATTTCCTTGGATGCTGGACATGGAACTGCAGGAATTAATGTTTGCTCTGCTGTATTTTGGACTTGCTTTTGTCCTATTTCTTTCTATCCCTCTATTTGTACCTTTCAGAATGATAATGTTTATCTTGTATCATTGTGTGTTGGAAGTGTTTAACTTCCTTTTCATTTGTACAGGGGCTTGCAGCTAAGAGTTTGACTTAAATCTCAGAGGAGACATTTGACTTGGACTTTTCAGCAATGTTAAAACTGTTAGGACTTTGGAAACTCTTAGAGGTGGACTAAATGCCCTTTGCATAAAGAGATGTACATGAGTCTTTGGGGGGCCAGGGTGGAATGTTATGGATTGTTTCTAGATGTCCCCTCAAAGCCTCATGTGGTCGTAAGTAGGGCTTTTTGGAGGTGGCTGGATCTAGGGTGTGTGGTGATTGGATCAGGGATGTGCTGCTGGGATTAGTGTGTGAGTGCTACTTGCCCTAAGGGTGAGTAGCCTGGATAAGATATAAGAGACCGAAAGAGGCTGGTCCCTGGTTGTTTGTTGCTTGCTTGCTGCTTGCTGCCTTCTCCCTGCCTGCTCTGTGAGGCCCCCCTGCCATGCCACCCTGCCTTGAAGCCAGCCGACTATGAACTGAAACCTTTACAAACTGTGAGCTAAATAAAGCTTTCTTACTTTAACGTTGGTTATTGGGTATTTTGTCTCAGCTACAAGAAATGTAAGATACGTGGGTACTGCTGGCTGTCTTAGTCAGATTTACAGTGAGAATCAGGAGAAAAGGGCAGCACTGAGTGATTTTAAAAGTTTGCAATTCCATCAGAAAGGAAACACATACAAAGTTGGGGCCCAGTAGAGCATGGTTGCTGAAAAGAGCACATAAAAAAGAACCCAAGTACTTTGGATCAAGATAATAAGAAAGATGGCTTGGCCAGACCCCAAAAATCACAGGCTCAAGCATGTTAAAAGACAAACAATTTAGAAAGACTTTGCTTTGAGAAGAGAGCCCCCAGGGAGCCTAGCTCATTAAGGGCCAGATAGAGAAGTGTATCCCTAAGTTCAGCCAACTCAGCACTCAGAGGCTGTTACAGCCATGGTCCAAGGAGCCATGGCTACTGCTTCCCCTGGTGGCAGACCTTAACATCATGCATGTTCACTGGTTTTTCAGGTATGCAGAAGGCAAGAGTTTCAAGATTATTGAGGCTCCACCCAGACTGCAGAAGGCCTGGGATACCAGGCAGTGTGTCCCTGAGAGGGAAGTGCATAAAGCTGTGAGAGTAAAGTAGACAGTGTGGCAGAGATTCCAGGAAGTTAGAGATGCCAGATGTGTGGGAGATCTGCTGAGGAAAGCTGTGGGACATGAGGAGACCCAGCCCAGGAGAAAGGCCATGAGGCCTGCAACGGACAACACCGTAGGAGTGAGGCTGTCCAAGCTCTTTGGAGTTCATATATCACCACATCCTGCCCCGGGTACTGGACATGGAACTATTTAATGTTTGCCCTTCTGGATTTCAGTCTTACTTTAGTCTGATTCTTCTCTATACCCCATTTTTCCCTTTTGGAGTGGGAGTGTTTACCCTGTGCCATTGCATGTTGGAAGTACTTACCTTTCTGGGGTTTTTTGGATTTTTTTTTTTTTTTTCGGTACTGGGGATCGAACTTAGGACCTCGCACTTTCAAGACAGGTGGCAGCACCACTGAGCTAAATCCCCAACCCAGCTTTCTGTTTTATTTTACAAGGGCTCATAGCTAAGAGTTTGCCTTAAGTCTTAGGAGAGACTTTGGAGTTAAACTTTTCAACAATGCTGGAACTGTTAGGACTTTAGCAACTCTTAGAGATGGACTAAATGCATTTTTCATAAAGAGATAGATATGAGCCTTTTGGGAGCCAGAGTCAGAATGTTATGATTAAATCTGAAATGTCCTCTAAAAGTCTCACATGGGGAAGGGGGCCCTGATTGGAGTGGGTGAGTCACTTGGAGTGTGACCTGGAAGGGTGGATTCCTATCCTCAGTTCCTCCTTCTCTCTCTGCTTCCTGGCCACCATGATGTGAGCAGCTTTCCCTTGCCAGGCCCTCCTACCTTGGAGCTGGCCAACCATGGACTGAACACACTAAAACCATGAGCCAAAATAAACCTCTTTTTTAAGTTGTGGGGGTTAGGTATTGTGTCTCAGTGCCAGGAAAGTGAATGATACAAGCAGATATGTAACCCTAGGCACTGGGGTTAATAATTACAGTAGACCTCTGCTAGCCAGACTCTATTAACCGAGTTCGCTGGCTATGTGGCCTACCACCTTTGGAAAACCATTACATTATCAGCCAGCTCAGCTTTTTAGTATACATTTTAGGTGTACAATTCGTTTCCATTTATCATTGGGTGCTTGTCCCTGTACATGATGCATCTTGGTTCTTATTTTTTCCCCATTCCCTGTGCGCCCTTCACCCCTCCACCCCTCCCTATTTACATAGACTTTGTTTCCATTTTTTTCTTTTCTCATCATTTTTCCTTTCCCTTCTTTCCTTTCCCCTGCCCCTCCCACTTCCCCTGCCCCTTTGGGCCTTTTCTTCCTATTTTAAATTATCAATTACTCATTTTAATCATTTTAATCCTTATTTACACTTTTAGTTTCTCACACTAGGGAAACTATTCTGTTTTTACACACGTGTGTCCTGTTTATTTCACTTAAGTCAGCCAGCTCAGCTTTGCAGGAAAAGGGGAGTGAACCCTGTCCCATGCAATGAGCAGAACCTCGCTGCTCCAACTGCAGTCTATGAACAGTCGCATCGGCACCACTGCGAACCTGGAAATCTAGGCCTCCAGACCTCACTCCAGAGCTACTGAGTCAAAACCTGCATTGTAATGAGCTCCCAAGACGCATCTTACACACATCAAAATTTGCAGAATACCAGGTGGGATGATGAAGCAGTGACGCCGCCTCCTTCTGCTGCTTTCATGTCCCTTTGTGCGTCCATCAAGCAGTGGCCCATCCTCCTTGGAATTGGGTGCTTTGTGTCCCGCTTTGAACAACAGATCGCAGCAAGGGGCCTGGCAGCTCCTGCTCCTACTCTGGGAACTCTGAGAACGTATGTGAAGAAGCCCAGGCCGCCAGGCTAGGGGATGAAAACTCAGAGGGAGGCCTGGAGAAGAGGCCTCGCCAACAGGCAGACGTGTAACTGAGGGGCGTCAGCTCCCCAGGCCCACCCAAGCTGCGTCCTCAGGATGACTAGCAGACTTGCCCAGCTGATCTCAGCCCAAACCGCTGAGCCACAGAATTATTGTCAAGCCATCAAGTTTGTGGGTGGTTGGATCATTAATAGATAAATGATATGATTCTGAATCTTCGACCACAGCCAGGAGGTCTTCTGAGAACACGGGACCCATCCTGGGGAGGCAGCAGCCCCACCTATGGGAAACCAAGCCTGGGCAGGAGTCCTCCTCCAGGACCCCTTTGTTACAGCCCCACAAGTGGCCACAGCAGAGCAGTGGTGAAGAGGTCACTCATGCCGGGCGGGTGGTCACACAGGCTCTGTGACCACCGAATTCTCTCCAGGGCTCCCAGGTGGGATGCTGTGGAGAAATAAAAGCCAGGATCAGACTTTTCTGATCTTTTTTCTGGACCTATGTAGAGACCTTGAGCCTGGCTTTACTTCCTCCCTCACTGACACCTTAACAAGAGGCCCAGTAGATTCTGTTCAGATCCAAATGCCACCCACAGCAGTGACAGTACTTCTTCAGTGATGATTCTTAGCTCTGGGACTGTCCTGAGCTGAATTTGGGTCCTGGCCCTAGTAGTGACCAGCTCAGGGGAGTGGGTGAATGGTCAGACTTCTCTGAGACACAGTGTTCTCACTTGTCATGAAGATGAGAATACTGACTATCGAATCGTTGAGACTGCGTGGAGAAGCGAGGGTGTGTAGTGAGTGCTCTGCAAGTGTGCCTGCATGCACGAGGCCGGAGTGCAAATCCACCAAGTCTCCGACTAGTGAAACTTGTGACAGCAGCACAGACAAGCCCGCTGCTCCCCGTCCTGGGCAGCGCCTGCCCCCTGGGTTGCAGCATTCTGGCCATGGTGGCTCCACTGGCTCCTCTGCCACCTGCAGGCTGTGCTCGCCCAGCCGCTGGAAGGAGGAGGGCGGGGCCATAGCAGCCACGCCGGGTCATGGGCCCAGGGAGTACTGATCAGGAAAGTGTTTTTCTATTAGATGCTCCATCGAATCCCTTAGAGATCACCGGATGTGTCATAAATTTGGATCAGCCCTAGGAAATCAATCTCCACCATATGCAAATTAAAGAGGAGCCAAGGTTGTTCCTGCGAGCCAGCGCTGGCCCTCAGCGCACGGTCGCTTCAGTGTGCTCTCACTGCCTGTCTCTCTCACTTCACATCATGCCTGGAGCTCATCCTCCCTTAGACGTCCACGGTGAGAGAACTCTGGCCAGACCTCCCAGAGGGACGCGGGTATTTCCTCTTCACCCTGCGCACATGCAGGCGGGGGCTGGGAAGGAACTGCAATTTCCCTTAAATATCGAAACACCATATTTATGAGTCCCTCTTCTTGGGTCCTCAGAGCTGGGAAACTCGGCATCGGGCTTTTGGGCCTGGCTGAGCCTTCAAGCATGGGATGGCAGAAGCAACCGTCCCCTGCCTCCTGGTCTGCTCTGCTCCAGTCCACACAAACCACTGGAGCACAAGGGCAGGACAGAAGTGGAGCAGAAGCTCTGGTCAAGCCCGGGTCTCTGGCTCCAGGGCTCTATCCAGGGTGCTGCACCTGTTGGGGAGGCCTTGGGACTGCAGCTGGTCAGCCTGCCTGGGAACCCTGGGATGGGAGGCAGGAATGGGCAGAATGGCCGTGACCATCACCATGCGCTGCTTTACAGTTTGCTGAAGATTTGCAATGATTTTCATACCAGAGCCTTTCAACAGTGGGGGCTTGGTATTATCATTAGCCGATTTTACAGTATGAAGCCAAGATGCAGAGGTTAAACTCACACACACACACTTTAAATGTTCGTGTCTTCTGACTAGTAATTCCATTCCTAGAAATTTATCCTGAGAAAATAAGAAATCCACTGAGATTTATCTATAGATATGCACAAAGGTATTACATATCATAGTAAAAAGTCAAAGACAACCTATGTGTTCTAAAGCCAGGAATCACCTGGGTAAACTACAGTGGTTCAACATGAGTGTGCTCAATAAAAGTAGGATTCTTGATTGTCACTTAAGGATGTGGAAATACACTTAACATCTAACCTTAAGTTTGCAAAAGGAGACAAACCATGTATGCAGTATAATCCCAAGTTCACCGTACCTCTGTCTGTACATGGAAAAAGAATGGAAGAAACACCCTAATGTGTTAGCAATGCCTGACAGCTGTCCCTTGAGATTAATGTTGACTTTCTCCCTCTTTTTTTTTCTCTATTTTCATAGAAATGAACAATCAATTAATAAAACAGTAGTGTACACAGCTCTCTTCAATGTTGCTTGCTCATGAAGAGCTGGTGAGAACACAGCGTACTGAAACATATGTAATACCTGGAACACTTTCGAACTTAGAGCAAACATGTGCCAAGCACGGTTATTTCATCAAAACCGTTTTGCCCATTTCTAATGTATCTTTAACAAGATAAACACGGTTTGACAAGGCTCTGGTAATGATCCATCTGTGAAATCACTGGATGTCAGTTCATCCCTTCAATTTTCCATACTCCTCTTACTTATCTTTCAAAAGCACTGCTGGTGTTTCGGAAAATGATTTTGTGCAACTTGGTAAATTGCTAGGTGAAATATTTCTGTGGGTAGCGGTGTGTCTGACACTGTAAACATCAGGGAACGCTCAGAGTTATGGGATTACAGGTGGAGGAGGTTAGCTAACATCTCTGGAGATGGCTCCTAACTGCCGAGCTTTAGGGACATGAAATACGAGGTAGGGGTGGAGAGAAAGTGGTGGGCTGCAACTGCAGAATTCTAAACAGGTATTAGCAGGGATTTCCAAATGCAAGGCAGTGCCCTGCTACCAGTGGAGGGAAGCACATTGATTCTGAAAAGAAAAAGTCCCACCTTCGTGAGGAGGCTCGGAATGATGTCCAACATCCTTTCTCAATTTTTGTTTTTGCTTAAATCACATCTAAAGCCATAATTTTAGCATTTCTGATCTGGGCACATGAAATGTTAATGTGTGTTTTAATTAATATTAAACTCATTTGGAATATAGTAATAGTTTTTTTACTTATAATTCATCTGAGATGTGCTTCATTTTACTTAAACCCTTCAGCACACCTAGATTAAGTATTAATGGCTTTATTAATAATCATCTCCCACTGCATGTTGGCACTTATGTACACAGGGAGACCTGTTCTACCCCTGAGACCCTTTCAGACCTCAGATCTGAGACTGAACTTCAGGGAGGGTAGCAAGGACTCAGCCGGCAACACAGACTTCCAACCACATAGTCCTCTCCCCAGAGTCCGCTGCTGCACGTCCCGCAGTAGGGACCCAGCTGTGACACCCGGCACTGTCCCTCTCTGCAAGCTGACCCTGTCCAGTCTCCACTTTATTACCTAACAAGCTGACTGGACAAGTTCCCTTAGTAAGTCTACATGATTAAGATTAATCTCAATCTTCCTTAGACATACTTCCTGAAGATTTTATAATAACAATTATATTTTAATTATTCAAGGCATGCATGCTCATTTTTGGCCACTCAGGAAACGTGCATAAGTGAGGATGGGGAAAATTAAAGTCACTTATAAACGCACCTGGTGGAGATGACCACTGTGATGGCGTTTCCAGTGAGTCCTGCTCACCTGTGACCTCTCCCCCGCTAGAAGGCCAAACGTAAGATGGGGTTACCGCTTCTGGTCACTGCTGCTTTCCAGAACCTGGGGAGTGGATGACACTGGAAGCACCGAGGTACTCAGCCCCTGGACTGCTTGGGGTGCTGGCAAGGGCTACAGTCCTTTCGGGGGTACCCAAAGGGAGTTACTTTTGGCGGCTCCCCCGGAAGTCTGGGCATGTGAATCCCCGCCCCTGGCCCGACTCAGGACACCCAGGGGGCCACGGGCTGAGGCTCCCCTGCAACGTCGCCCCGACACCTCCTCTGCAACTCCTGCCGGTGGCTTCCCCCAAGCCTGTCCCCAAGGACTACGATTGAGATGTTGCAGACCATGACATGGGGCTGGCTCAGCGGCGATGCTGAGTGAATGTGTGCGTCGCCCTCTCAGAGGCCGCTCGCTCCCGGGACTCGGCACCCGGAAGGGGTGCACGGCGGGCTCTCCCGGGCTTGGCCTCATCTCTAGGAGGCTTCCGTCCCACACAGGCTTGTCCTTCAGACCGACTGTAATGCCGTTTCCTGAAGGGGGACATCAGCCGCTGTGACAGTCCCTCCAGCAGCTTCTCCCCACCCGCATACCTCGGGGATGCGGACAAGTAGCAGGCAGAGGCCCCGGCCACCCCTCCGTCCATCCCCACCCCACCCCAAGCAGCCCCCGAACTCCAGGCTTCAATGCCCGGGTCAGTCCGAGGAGCAGCCCCCTAGAGCAAAGCCCGGGCCTGTAGCGCCCTCCGTGGCCTGTGGGAGGCTCTGCCTGCGGCCAGCCGCGAGCTCCAGGGCAGGGTCAGGGACGCGGGGCTGGGAAGGGCCTGGACGCACAGTCCTAGAGCCCTGTCCCCGAGAGGCCAGGAGCCAGGGACAGTGAGGCGCGGTAGGGAAGTAAGGAGGGTACACGGTGAGCAGAGTCTCCTTTCTTGCTATGAAAAGTACGTACCATAAAATTGACAGTTTTATGAATTTTAACGTACGCTTTCATTTGTGTAACCGTCATCACAGTCAGGACTCAGGAAACCAGGACGAGCCACACTGTGTGCCACTGCCGTGCTCCGGTTCACGGAGAAGCTCCTGCCACCAGGCCCAGGGTGTTTTCCGAAAACACTGCGGTTCATCATTCAGGAATAGGCCGCGAGGGAACAGAATGATAAGCACACGAGGCTGCAGAGGCAAAGAAATCCCACTGCTCGGCTCTGCATGCTGGGAGCGCCCTGCGGCACCAAGCTGCACGCAGCCCTCAGCCAAGGACCCCGCTGCGGGTCTGCACCGTGCTGCAGCGTTCCCTCACCAGAGCACGAGCAGAGTCGCCTGCTGGCCCCGGCTGGGCGCCGGGCGCGTCCCCGATCCCACTCTGAGAACTGGCGCTGCTGGGCGTGCGCAGGGGGCACGGCCCATAGCCGCTGAGACAGCGCCGCACAGGCTCCACGCACAAGGGTCTCACCGTGGAGCTGGGCCTTGCGGCAGGCGGAACACCAGGAGACTTCTGAGCGTGGACAGGGAGTCGCTCTGAGATGGCGCAGAGGCAGGGCAGGCTCTCGCTGGCTCCCGCGGGGGAACTGGACCTCGCGCGGTCAGTCATGGAGCTGCTCGCCGACCCGTTCTGGTCACAGTCTTAAGCCTCACGTTTTCACGGCTTTGCTCTCTCCTTTGTCTTCTTTACCTGGCCAGAATGTATTCTATTCTACTGCTTTTCTTTATTCAGAGAACCAGTTTTTAAAGTATTTATCAGTTCTACTGCTTTTCTTCTAATTAATTAATTTCTGCATTTTATCATCATTAATTTCTTTTCTCCATTTGATGTTCTTCATTGAACTTATTGAGTGGAATCAGGAGCTCATTTATTTTCGTTCTGTCTGTTTATTAATGACATAATTTACGGCTACTGATTTCCCATTTGGTTAAAAGAAGCTATGTTGCATAATTATTTGATTTTCCTAACTGTACTTTGGATTTTTCTTTGATCCAAGAGTTATTTCGATAGCATTTTTTAAATTCCCAAGTGTTTGGGGGGTTTTGTTACTACTCAAGTTGTATGGCATTGTAAATAGTGTGGAATCTTGGGCGGGGGGGGTCCTATTCACAATGGAAAGGAATATATACTCTGTTTAGGAAACACAAAAGTTCTTGGATTCTTACTAATAAACTGTTGATATTTATTTTCAAATCCTCTCATAATTAACGGTTTGCCTAATCTTTCAAAGACTTGGACACACTTATTAAATATTTTCTATAATGGAGAAAAAAAATGTATATGTATATATACACCTAGCATATACCTACCTAGTCTGTATATACCTAGCATGAATACTAAATTAAATTCTCTTTCCGGCCCCTTTTAGCAGTTTTCGCCATTGCTCTACTTTTCCGGGACCAGGTTGAGAACTCCGATTTGCACTGGGGCGACCCTTGTGTGCTGCCTTCAGCTGCAGCCCTTTTCTCACACTGTGTTCTGTGTGTACTTCTTGCAGACTGCATGTAGCTGGGGCTGCACTGGAACCCATCTGAGAGTTTGCAGAACTGGATGGGAGAGGAGCTGCTGACCCCTCTCGCAGTGGGCTCCTCTCTTGGTCTGAGCCCAGTTTCCCACTCTGTGAATGCTACCCACCCCGGGTGCCAACGAGAGTCATGCTATGAACCGGGTGTCTCTTAAGGTCAGTGAATACGTGGAAGACTTGCCCTCAGCTGAGCTGTGTTTGGAGACAGGGCCATGAGGAGGTAAGGAAGGGAGACGAGGCATCAGGTGGGCCTAACCCAGTGGGGCTGTCGCCTCTTCAGAAGAGGAGGACCCTGGAGCTCTTTCTCCACGTGCAGAGGAGGGGCCCTGCATGGTTGTGGTGGGCAGACAACCAGTGCAGCCCAGGAGAGGGGCCTCGGGAGAAACCTGCCCTACCCAACCTTGGTCTCGGACTGGCAGCCTCTGGAGCTGAGGAGGTGCATTTCTGCTGCTCAGCAGCCGACTGTGGGGTTCTGGGCCAGCACTGACATGAATGCCCTTGCCTAGCGCGCAGTGGTGCCTGCTCACTGCACACTGTGGCTTCCAGCCAAGGCCTCCTCCTGCCTGGCTCTCCAAGTCCCCAGGGAGCCCACATGGCTTCATCCTGTGGGGCTGCACAGCCCATATCTCCCTGGCTCCAGGCCCGTGGGACACAGTGGCTGCGGGCCAAGACTGGCAAGCTGCTGTCCTCTCCTCACCAGGTCCTCAGGGCACAGGAAAGCTAAAATTCCTGGAATTTCGTGGCAGTTATGGACACTACCCATTTTGTAGAGAACCAACTCAGAATAGTGCCATTATGAAATGAAATAATAATAATTACATATGATAGCCATGCGTGTTTGTCTTTTCATTTAATATAAAACATTCAAACTGGATGCTTAGTTGAAATTATATATTCTATGTTATTTCACTTTATGTAACATAATGGTATTATTTAAATAAAACAGGTCTAGTGAGCAGTGGCCATTAGTATCAAATAATCAAGACTAATAACTATGTGAAAATATGCTAATAATGTTTCTGTCTTCTGATAGAGGAATTTGTTCAAACCTTTTAAAAAAGTCTTTTAAATTGATGTTTATGTTTTCCTCAAGCTCCTACAGCAATCAAGGGAATGACACAGTGATGCATGTTTGTTTGCCCAAGTTAACTGAGCTATTGCAATCAAGTTCTATTGCATTGTTTGGAGATGGAAACCCGCTTGATTGATTTAGGAAGTACATCTGTCTCATCTTGCACTTGGCCTCTTCTGTTTCCCCTTTTCTGCCATGACACCCGATCCATAGTTCATCCTTCTTACTGTACAGCTGCTGCTTTGGCCCCTTATCTCCCTAATGCAGTCTTACATGTCTTTGTATCTGTCATTAAAAGTACACGGTGAGTCTTTTTTTCTGGCGATGCCTGGCTTATGCTGAGATGTATAACTGTTCTCATTTTTATTATATGAACTCTTATAAAACACAGTAACACTGTACATAATATAAAAAAATTAAGCTAGGTAGGACATCTGGGCTACCAGAATAAGGAGCTCCATAAATCTCCTTGCCAAAAACTAAAAGCAATTAAAACTGTGGCAAAGTGTTAAAATCAAAGTTACCAGAACTGCTGATGAAACAAAGGCTGTTACAATGTGACTACTTGTGAGGACGTGGCTCACCTCAGGCAGAACAGCAGAGCTCAGGTGTTTCCACTTCACCTGCTCAGTCCTCATCTCTCCAAACTGGAAATGGCCTTGAAACCCAGTGTCCTGCAGCCTGGGAGCTGTGACAAGCAGGAGCCATGGAGTCGCTGTGGGCTGAGTTTGAGGTCCTTAATGAAGCCCTGCATGCAGGCATTGTCACTCTGTGATCTGCCCCAGCTCCCTGCAGGAGTCCAGTGACAGCACAGTCACCTCTGGACTCAGCTCAGCTTGCTCCTCAGGAAAGTCCCCACACCAAGGTGTTTGTTGGAAACATTCACCTGTGATTGATTATCTAACGCCATAGCTGCCAAAACTGTGATGTCACTTGGGGTAAACAATGCCTTGGAAGATTTGAGGGAAAGGATACTTACCAGGGGCCTCAAAAATCCCTAGTGGAGCCCAGGGGTCTGAGGTTTCATTCAGCCGAGAAGAGGCCTGCAGTGTTCCAGCCCCACCTCCTGTGGCCTGAGGCTTAACTCACAGGAAACAAAGCTTAAGACAGGGTTGTAAATGAAAACACACAATTTTCAATCAAAATTGTGGGCAAAATAGAGACGTGGGAAAGTGTGGCCTTTATAAAGGAAAAAAGTGGTAAGTGGAAATTATTCATGAGAAAAGTCAGATGTTGGACTGACAAAGACTTTAAGTCAATATTTAAGTACATTTAAATAACTAAAGAAACTATGGATAAATAGCTAACTACAGGCTTGGCAGCAATGACTCATCAAATACATTATCAATAAATGAGTAGAAGTTGCTTTTAAGAAAACTGAAATACAGTAACTCAAATATAAATCACCATCAGGGCTCCTGGTGGACTTGTGCTTATAGGAGAAGCTGCCAGCTCAGAGGTGGGTCAACACAGACCTCCAGCTTGAAGAACAGTAAGAAAAGAGGAGAAGGAAATGAACAGAGCTTCGGAGACCTGTGGGACACCAGCAGCTTCCAAGTATATGTGAGCATGCAGCAGCGTTTCGGTCAGAGATGGTCACACGCGAGCAGGTGTGCAGTATGCTGGGCAAGCACGATCTGGCGTCTGGACGAGGACATGCCCACCAACAGTGCTCTCCTCCTGACACATTCCTATCGTTAAGTGGCACAGGGCTGTATATGAAGACAAGGATACAAACTTTCCAAACTTGACAAAACTTTTAATCTACACATCCAAGAAGCTTAAAGAACTCCAAGTGAGATAACCTCAGACAGATCTCATAGTAAATCTGTAGAAATCCAAAGTCAAAGAATCTTGAAAACAAGAGAAAAACAACTCACTGCATGCAAGGAAGCTCAGTAAGTTCCACGAGTCACCTCTCAACAAAAAACATGGAGGCCAGAGGCAGCAGGAGGACACATTAAATGTTCTGTGGAGGAGGGATGCCTGTCAACCTACATTTAGCACAACCTCTTTAAAATGAAGAAGAAATTAGACCATTTCCACCAACCTACAAGGTGTGATTTAAATACATAGTGAATGATTCATTTCAAAAAATTACTACAGTAAAAGACACATTGCCATTAATCTCCCTCAGAAGACTCCCCCTAACTTGGAACACACTCATCCCATCATTTTTTCCACTTTCTGAAGCAGCTCTGGAGTCCTCTTTCATGAGTGTCTCTATGAGGTGTGATCCAAAATACAGTGAATGCTGCCATCCAGTGGAAAAGCAGGCTTGTGAAAACATCACAACGCATCCTCATCCACCTTATTCATTGGATTTCAGCACTGTTCAATTTCTGGCTCCTCCCCAGAGTCAAAAAGACCATGAAAGGTAAACGTCTTGAATCTGTTCAAGACATCCAGGCACCCAGGACAGCACAACTAAAGACTCTCAGGAAAGAGGACTCCAGAGAGGCTGCAGGAAGTGGTGAGGATGGTGGGATGAGTGCAGAGCAAGGGGGGAGGCGTTTTGAAGGGGATTCGTGGCCGTGTGTCTTCTGTTGTCATACACTTATTAAAATTTAAACATTCATCCTATTGTTTGATCAAGTAGATAAGACTCACCAGTAACAGGTGCATTCTTCAGGCTGAAATGGAGGGCATCAGATGGAAACACAAATCCACACAGAAGAATAAAGAGCACCACAAAAGGTAATTACGTAGATAAATATAAACCGCAGTACAAATGCGTTTGTTTTGCAGTCTTTTTTGTAGGATCTGATTTTAAAAAGTTTCACACAGCACCTGCAAAACTGTGTGGGTGATCTTACAATGTATGAAGATTTAATTTGCAAAACTAACACAAAAGAGGAGATGGAGCAGAGCTACATTGATGTAAAGTTTCTACACTTTAGTAAAATCAAATTACTATTTATCCAAAGTAGATTGTTTAAATTAGGGTGCTAGCTGCAGCCCACAAGACAACCAACTAACAAGTAACTCAAAGGAATGCAGTAGACTCTTTTAGCAGACTTAAAATAGTATATTAGAAACAAAAGAAGACAGGAATGGAAGAACAGAAGAACAAAAAGTCATAAACATAGGAAACAAAAAGCAAAATGCAGACATAAACCATATCTTAGTTATATTAATATAAACAGATTAAACCTTTAAATTCTAAGGCACAAGTAGGTTCACAGTAAATAGCTGTAAAAATATATACCCTGCCAGTAGTAATGAAAACAGAAATTTTTACATTGATATAAGACAATATGTATTTAAGACAAAAATTGTTTCTAAACAAAAAAGGCAACTTATATGATGGCTTATAACACATGCTTATAATCCCAGCACTTGTGAAGCTGATGCAGGTGGATCACAAGTTTGATCAGCCTGGGTTACACAGTCAGTTCCAGGGCAGCAATCCTGGAATATATAGCAAGGCCCTAGCTCAAAAACAAAAAAGAGAGAGAAAGAGACAGAAACAGAGAGAGACAGAGAGACCGAGAGAGGGACAGAGACAGTGACACTGAGGGAGAGGGAGATGGAGATTTTATGACAAAATTTTTTTTGGTACCAGGAATTGAACTTGGGACTGTGTGCTTATGAGACAGGTGGCGGACCCACTGAGCTAAATCTCTGGCCCTATGACAAATTTTAATAGATGTCTAGTCATACCTATTGTAAATAATTGTGTGCCTAACAAAATATAACTGACAGAGTGAAGAGAGAAATAGATAATTCAACAATAATAGTTGGATACTTCAATATCCCACTTTCAATAATGAATGTAACAACTAATCAGAATGTCAATAAGCAAATAAAAGATTTGAACAAACTATAAATAAACTAGATCTAATAGAGCAAGCTACCCAACAGCAGCAGGACACACAGTCTCACATTCTTTCCAAGGGCACGTGGACCATTTCCCAGGATAGACAATAAACATAAAGTGAATATCAGTAAATTTGGGAGGAATCATACTAAATATATTTTTTAATAATAATGGAATAAAATTAGAAATCAGTAACTAAAGGAAATTTGAGTTTAAACATAAGTAGAAATTTGACATATTACACTGGTCATCCAAACCCATGTTTATAGCAGCACAATTCATGTAGCTAAATTGTGGAAGCAGCTTATGTGTCCATCAACTGATGAATGGATAAAGTGTGGTATTTATACACAATGGAGTACTACTTTGTCCTAAAGAATGAACTTGAGTCACTTGTAGAAAGATGGATGTACTTTGAGACCATAGTGCTAAGTGAAATAAATCAGACGCATGAGCTTAAATCTCAAACAGTTTCTATTGTATGAAAAACCCAGAGTATAAATAGAGGGCAAAATAAAGATAAAAAGAAGTAGAGAGGTAGGTCTTTCTTACTATGAAGAGTACCAAGACATGGAGGGGAGGGGGTGAAGAGAGGTGTGAGGCAGGCTCCATGCAGGCCTGGGTCTTCCCAGGGTGTCAGCAGCATGCACAGCAAATGTGGGCTGATACAACTTAGAACACGTGGAAGTGACACTGGATCTTCACAGCAGAAAAGACTTTGATAAAGTAGAACCAAAACACAGCGTGCAAAACTTACGAAATGCAGTGAAAAGCGTACTCTGAGGTAAGTTTATAGCTATAAACACTTAAGTTTTCTAAAAGCCTCAAATTAATAACCTAATATTTCTCTTTCAGAAACTAAAAAACAGCAAATTCAACCCAAAGAAAGCAGAAGGAAGGAAATAAAATGAATAAAAGGGGTAGCAAAATAGGTCATAGAAAAACAACCGAATTAAGAAACCAATAATTGGTAATTTGAAAAGATCAACAAAATTGACAGTCCTTTAGCTAGACTGACAAAGAAAAAAAGAGAGAAAACACGCATCACTAAGACCATCAATGCAAGAGGGAGCATTACTTCTGATCTTCCAGTAATGAAAAAAGATTATAAGAGAATATTATGTACATTTGTACACTAACAAATTAGATAACATAAATCAAAGGGATAAATTCCTAAAAAGGCACAAAATATCAAAACTGACTCAAGTAGTAATAGAAACACTGAATAGAGTTTTAAAAAAGATGTTGAATTACTAATTTAAAATTTTTTCTCTAAGGAAAACTCTGACCTAAATGTCTTCATTAGTAAATTCTACCCAACAGTTGAAGAAGAGTTTGTTGTAAATCCTTCAAAAGTCCCACCAAAAAGAAGAGGAAGAAGAGAAGGAAAAGGAGGAGATTTTCCAAATTGTTACATGGGGTAATATTTAACTGACACCAAAACAAGGTAAAGACATCACAAGAAAATAAAATTATAGACCAATTATATTCTTCACAAACACAGATGCAAGATTTTTGTACAAAATATCAGCAAACAATCCAGCAACATATAAAAGTGAAAAATTGTAATATTTCTCAAGAATGTAAGAACATTTAAATATACACAAATACACATGATCATTTGAAGAAATGCAAAAAGAGTATTTGACAAAATCCAACATCATTTCATCATTTCAAAAAAAACTCAACATATTGTGAATAAAAGGTAACTTCCTCAACCTGATAAAGGTCATCTATGAAAAACCCACAGTTACCATACTTAATGGTAGAAGACTGAATTATTTCCCCCTAAAATCAGGATTAAAACATTTATATCCAACTTATATTCAACATTGGACTAGAGGTTCCAGTCAGGGCCATAAAATAAGAACATGAAATTTAAGATGTCCGGATTGGAGAGGAAGAAGTTAAACATTTGTTATGGTTTACATCTAGATGTCCCGCAAGAGCTCCGTGTGCTCAGAGCTGGGCTCCTGGAAAGTGACTGGACTATGGGAGTTTCTAGCTGACTTGCTGTGAGGAGGCAGGGTCCCAATCGAGACGGGTCTCAGGGGCATGGCCTGGAAGGATTATCGACCCACCGAGCTCTTCCCTTTGAGCTCTGCTTCCTGGCTGCCACGACGTGGAAGCAGCTTTTCTCTGCCAGGCTCTTCGGCTGTGCCTTCCTGCCTTGGAGCCAGCCAACCAGGGACCGAATCCTCTAAACACCACCAACCCAAATAGACCTCTCCTCCTCTAAGAGGTGGGTGTTGGGTATTTTGTCCTAGTGACAAGGAAAGTAACTAAGACAACATTTGTATGTGACATTACTTTGTATGTAGAAAAATTCCACAAAATACTACTAAAATTAATGAATAAGTTTAGCAAGATTTCAGGTCATAAGAACAACATATTTGCCGGGCATGATGGTGCACGCCTGTAATCCTGGCACTTGGGGGGCTGAAGCAGGAGGATCACGCAAGTTCAAGGCCAGCCTGGGCTACATAGAAAGACCCTGTCTCAAAAAAAGAACAACGTATTTGTGTATATTTCTAGCAAACAATCCAAAAAAGAAATTAAAAACAAAATTCTGTTTGGAATAGCATCAAATGAAATGAAATACTTTGATATAAACTGAATAGCTTATTGCAAGACTTGTTCACTGAAAATTATAAGACATTGTTCAAAGAAATAAATAATGGAAATGCATTCAGGTTCATGTTTCAAAAGACTTAAGGTTGGTATATGACAACATTTGCCAAATTGGTCTATAGATTTAAAATAAACTCTACAAAAATCCAATGACTTGCTTTCAGAAAGAGACAAACTGATTGTAAAATTTATATAAAAATGCAATGGGCCCATTTAATCTTGAACAGAAAGAACAAAGTTAAAGAACTTACATTCTGACTTCAAAACATACTACCAAGCTACAGTAATTAAGAAAACAGTCCTGGTATGTATGCAGATTAATGGAATAGGATAGAGGATCCATAAATAAACTCTTATATTTCTGATAAATTGATTTTAAACAAGAGTGCCAAAATGACCCCATGTGGAAAGAATTGTCTTCTCATCAAATGTTTCAAAAAAAAATGATTTATCTCTCCAAGCAAAAAATTAAATTGAGCTATTACATGTGTAAAAACTAACAGAAAATGTATCATGGACTCAAATGTAAGAGTTAAAAGTATAATATTTTTGTTGTAGAAAAATAGTAGTGAATACTCATGACTTGAGTTAGATAATAGTTTCTTAGATATAACATTAAAAACACAAGCAATAAAAGAAAAAGTAAATTAGAATTCATCAACATTCAAATTTTTTTCCAAGAGTACCATTAAGAAAGTTTAAAAAAAGATAATTCCTAAAACAAGACATAATACTTATAAATCATATATGTGGTAAGGTAATTGAATGTAAAATGTATAAAGTACTCTTACTATTCAATAATAAAAGACAGCCCAAATTAAAAATGGATGAAGAATCTGGATAGACATTTTCCCAACAAAAATATACACCAGAGAGAGGAAGAAAGAAAGAAAGAAAGAGAGAAAGAAAGAAAGAAAGAAAGAGAAAGACCAATAAGCATATGAAAAAAATGCTCAGCATCATTAGCCATTAAGGAAACAAATCAAACCTGAATGAAATACCACTTTCACCCACTAGCACAGTTGTAAATTTAAAAAGTCAGAAAATATCATGTGTTGGCAAGGGTGTGCACAGGTCACAACACACAATGCTAGAAGGAAACTCACACAATGCTAGTAGGAATGTAAAATGTTACAATTATTAGGAAAACAGTCTTGCATTCCCTTAAAAGTTTAAACAGAGTTACCATTTGACCAAGCAAGTTCTTTCCTAGGTTATCATTACACCAAGCAGATCCTTACCCAAAAGAAATGAAAACATGCCTTCAAAAAAGTCATATACAATAACAGTATTCATAGCAACATTATTTTCAATAGCAGTCATGACTATTAATCTTGATATGTCCACTTCGTTGAATTAAGTAACACCTAGTAGATTAGATTAAAAAGCACACTCCTGGGTGTGTGGGGGTGGGCCATGAAGGTGTGTGGCCTTGGGTACTACACACAGTCCCTCAGCCTTTCCTCTCTGGCATTGTTCCCCTCCTCTGCTGCCTTACTTCCATTAGCTAAGCAGCTTTCTTCTGCCATCCCCTTCTGCATGATGTTTCTGCCTTGGAGTCAGCTGACCATGGACTGAAGCTCCTGAATCATGAGCCAAAATAAACGTCTCCTCCTTTAACTTGTAGGTGTCTAGTAGCTTCTCATTTGGAAAAGCTTTAATACAGAAAATTAGTGCTGAAAATATGGTGGTTGCTGTGAATATACCTGACCAGGTGATTTAGAAGCCTTTGAACCTGGTTTGTGAGAGGGGTTTAAAAAAGGTTAGAGAATCTGGCTAGAGAAGCTCTGTAAGCAAATCATTTTGCAGATGTTCACAGTAAAGCCCAATGGGTGATTCTGGGCAGAGCTCAGAAGACCAAGATGCTGACAGGAATGTGGACAACAAAGGCCAGTCTCAGGAGGTTTCAGTTAGGAACAAGGACTCCATTAGCAGATGAACTAAAAACCATGTGTGTTACACTCTGGCAGAAAATTTATCTACATCTTGCCCATGTCCTGAGTTTTTGCAGGAGACTGAGATTAAGGGTTGGTAGACTAAGTAATCTGGTGGAGAAAATTTCAGAACACTCCAGCATTCAAGCTGTGGCATAGGTACTGCTCACTGCCTTCAACCAGGTTTATAGACCAGGGATAAAAAGCAGACATACAATTTTGAAAAAACTTAAAATTTGCCCCAGAGGGAACCATGTGTAAATCTGGGGCCAAAACAGGAATGATTGCTAAAGAGATTAGCACCTTTTAAAAGAAACTAAGTACTTTGTACAGGGACAAGAAGAAAGATGCCTTGAGGGCATCTCAAGAATCAGCAAGATCCCACCTCTGGTAAGCTCAAGGGTGCAAAATTGTCAACATTTCATTTGAAAAGGGAGCCTAAGACATTCTAGAGAATTGGTTTCCTGTTATCTGTTGTACAGTGTGCAGCCGACCAGACACTCAGAGGCTGCTACAGCTATGGCCCAAGGGGACCTGGTTACTGCTTCCACCAACAGCAGACCTTGGTATCATCCACATGATGCTGGTTTTACTGGCATGAAGAATTCAAGAGTTGTGGGGTCAGGGGCTTTCAACCAGGTTTCAAAGGAAGGCCTAGGAATCCAGCCAAGGAGCCTCTGAGAGGGCAGTGCAGTGCCTGAAGCTGTGGAAAATGAAACCAAAGGTGCAGTGGAGACTCCAAGCAGCCAAGATGTCAGGAATGTGGAACATCAGCCAAGGAAACCTGCACCCTGGGTGTGGAGCCAGCCTGAGAGAGGACTTTGACCTGCAATCAGCAGGGGTATTGAGGTGAGGGGGCCAAGCTCTTTGGAACTCACCACTACTTGCCCCAGATGCTGGACATGAGGCCACAGGATTTGATGTTTGCCCTGCAGGTCTTCAGTCTGATTCTTTACACTCCCCCTATTCCTCCTTTCCGGAATGGGACTATTTGCCCTATGTCACTGTACCTTGAGATATTTTAGCTTGCTTTTGATTTTCACACATGTTCACAGTTAAGTTTGCCTTAAATCTCAGAAGAGACGGACTTTTGAAAAATGCTGGAACTTTTGAGACTTTGGGGAAGGAATTGTGGTATTTCTAGTCATATGCAGGACAGTTGTATTCTGAATGGGAGAATTACAAACTTGCTATTATCTTTATTTGGAGATTAAGTATGGTTTAAGGAGATGTGTTTGGAGGTGCAGTTGGCAGGGATGGATTGTGACTGTTAATCCTGATATGTCAACTTTGTTGGACTAAGAAGCACCTAGCAGATTAGTACAGCACGCTCCTGGGTGTATCTTGGAGGTGTGACCTTAGGTACTGTATGGTCCCTCTCCGCTTCCTCTCCAGCACTGTTCCCCTGCTCTGCTTCCTGGTTGCCATGAACTAAGCAGCCGTGGTCTGCCACACCCTTCTACCATGATGTTTCTGCCATGGATCCAGCTGAACTCGTACTGAATCTCCTGAAACTGTGAGCTAAAACAAACCTCTCCTCCTTTAAGGGTGGGTGTCAGACATTGTGTCTCGGTGACAAGAAGCTGACTAATACAGCTGTAAAGTAGAAATGACCCGAAGGTCCATCAATGGATGAATGGATAAGTAAAAATGTGGTCTAGCCATAAAATGGAATATTATTCAGCATAACAGGGAATAAAGTCCTGAGAAACACTATAGCATGGATGAACCCTGAAAATACGATAAGTAAAGAAGCTTGGCATAAAAGGCCATACCTTGCATGATTTTGTTTCTATGAAATGCCCACAAGAGGCAATCTGTAGAGATAGAAAGTGGATTAGTGGTGGCCCAGGCCGTGTCTGTGGATGGCACCTCTGAGGAACTCAGGTTTACTCTTGATGTCATAAAAGTGTTCCAGAATGGGATTGCGTGATGATCACACAACTCTATGAAGACACTGAAGAGCACTGAGGTGCAGATACACTTCAAATGGGAGGGAAAAAGGAGGGGAGGGTGGAGAAAGGGAGGGATGGGGAGGGAGGAGGAGGGGCAGTGACCTCAGCCGTTCTCTCCGCCCCCAGCCCCTGCCACAGTGGTGTCTGCGGCAGGGCTGGGGGTGGAGGACCCAGAGCCCTGGAGGTTTGGGCTGCAGAAGGAACAGCAGGGTTGAAAGGAAGGACAAAAGCTCTAGAGCAAGCCTGGAGGAACTGGGGCCTCGGTTAACACCATTCCTCTCCCGTTTGACCCCTGGTGACAGACGCAGAGTGTATGCATGCTCTAAGGCCTGTGCACCTGGCAAATTCTATTTATAGCTTCCCTCTGTCCCTCCAGGATCCCCAGGAAGCAGACACCGAGGTGTGGCAAACATGCACGGATTTTACTAGGGGAAATTCCCGTTCGAGGCTTCCTATGGAGCCAGGGAGGCTGGGCGGCCTGTAGACCACAGTGCCCTGACCCGAGGAAAGGAAGGAAGGAGGAAGCCTGGCCTGAAGTGCCTGGCATGGCTGGGCAGGGCAGGGAACGGGCCACAGCGCCACAGGGAGTTTCCAAGCCGAGGCATGGTAGGGGAGCTCGGGCCTGCCTCTGTGCTCCCCCTGTCCGATGTAACTGACAGTGTCTGCAGGAAACACGTCCTCCACACAGCCTGTTGCCTGAGGTCAGAGCCTGGTGACAGTGCCCAGGGTCCCCTGATCTGGACTCCTACCACCACCATGAGGGCCTCAACGCTGGGCTCCTCCCAACCTTGCAAGCCCTGGCCCGGGTCAGATATCTCCATTCTCTACAGGACTGCAAGGGACCCTGCCCATCTCCCTGCTGCGAATCACTCTCCCTCCAAAGCTCTTTGCACACCACAGTCAGAAAGAGCTCTCCAAAACACAAATCTGACGCGTCAATCCTCTCCTTAAAGCCTTCAATAATGATTTCACCAATTCCCTTGAAATCTACAAATGGAGCTCTTGCTTTGAATAAGAGATTGATTGAACATTTAATCGAACGAGATGTCCTTGAACCAGTAACACGCCTGCATTATTCCGGCACTCGGGTCCAGATGAGGTAAGAGTCCACGGAGACTGGAAGCCTGGCTTAAACAACCAGTTAACGATCCGACAGCAAAAGCAAAAACTCAGCCCCTCCATTGTGAGTTCTTAATTTGGAATTTTGTCGCCCTTGGTATTTTCTGATACATTATGGACACTGTCCTCTGAGATTCACAGGGTTATGGCTTCTGAAAATGCTGTTAACTGATCCCAGCTCTCCACAAGGTAAACTGATAACTAGCTCAGGCCAAAGCTGGGGAGGATCTTGACACAGAACTTGTCCTAATTTGTTGGATTATCCATTAATTTGTGTACCTGCACATGCGTGTGCACAGGTGTTTGTGTGTGCACTTGTGTGTGAAGTAGGTGAGGGCAGGAGAAAATAACAAGAGTGAAGTTAGAGAAGAAGCCTGGGGTGGCTCCACCCAGAGCCTCGATCTACAGGGCAGCCGGGGCTGCTGTGATTACGCTGGCTGTGTTGTAAGCAGTTGTAACTAGATTCTGCTGGTACTGAAGACTGGACCCAAGGCCTTCACACTATGCCACATCCAGACCTTTCATGTTTTCATTTTGAGACAGGGTCTCACTGAGTTGCCCTGGCTGGACTCAAATGTGAGTTCCTCCTGCCTCAGCCTCCCGGAGTGCATGGCCTCTAGGCTGCCCCGCCATGCCGATTATGAATGAGCTTTGCTTGTCCTCAGAACTTCCAGGTAAGAGTTCCACTGTGAATGTGAGACCCTGGACAGAGAACCGGTCAGAACACATCGAGTCCAGAATGGCCTGCCAACAGCGGGAGCTGCCTCGAGCCGCCTGGGCTGTGGTGTCTGGCTGTGTAGGTGGGAGAGGGATCCGTGGCCCACAGAGCGATCCGGATGCCGGTGCACTGGCTCTTGCCAGAGGGCTTCAAGGAGCTGCTGTTACAGCCACAGGAGAACAGAGTAGGGCAGAAAGCTGTGGGGAGGATGAGGAGCAGAACGAGGGCCACCGGGGATGCAGGACATGCAGCGCAGCGCTCAGTGCCCAGCATCGCCATGGAAACTTGAGGCAGCAGCGTGGCGGCGACAGGACCGGGGCTTTACCCTCCAGAGCAGGAGCCTGGCCTGAGAGCATCGTGTGAGGGAGGCTCATCAGCCGGAATGCTGTCCAGGATGGGGCACCCTTCGCCCCCCAAAAAGACCACAGTACAGAGAGAGGCCGGGGGCTCACGTGGGATGCCAGGTGCATGTGTAGGCCGGGCATACACAGGGCTCATGGGATTTTCATCAGTGTGAAGGATGTCCATCATGTGAGGCTCCTGTCTGCACCATTTGCTGGACTATTTGCTCCTGGCTTCTGAGTGGCCTTTGGATTAGGGTTTTCAAAACCCTGCTGCTTCCAAATGGCAGCTGGCCAGTGTCTCAATTTAAACACACTGATGCCTGAATCAAATGAGGACTGGCGGAGTGTGCCTGAGGAGCTGACGGTTTAATGTGTTTTGCCATGGGGATCAGGGCTCTCTCAGCCCGGGACTGGGCTGGCTGGGAAGAAGGGCCCGGCTCATTGTGCATTCCGTCCAGCTGGTGCCCACTATCCAGGGGCGCATGATCCAGTTTGTGGATTTTCCATGCCTCTGGCTTCTCCTCCCTTCTCCTATCTGCCCTTTGGCCACACCGCAGATCAAATCAGCATGTCTTTGAGAGGATAGAAGCAGAAGGGACAGGTGGAACTCAAACTGGTCAGCTCTAGAGCTCATCCCTGCTCTACTGCAGGAGATCAAAACCAAAGGCTGACGTGGGGTTGGGGTTACCAGTGGCCTGTATTCAATCTGTACCGGATCTCCCCTCCTTTACTGGAGCAATCCAGGCACAGTGGGGACTGACTGTGTTTCACTCGGGTGCCCAGGCTCAGCCAGAATCTCACACACATGCGTGTGAGAAGTGTGGTGGTGGAAGGGCCTAGAGGTGGCCTGCCCTGGAAAACTGAGGCTCTGGGAGCGGGCGCGACATGCCCAGGGTTGTGGCACGAGACAGCTGCCAGCGGACAGTGCGGGTGAAGCCCTGGCATCAGCTGGCTTTAAGATCATCAACCGAGTCAGGCTGGCGTGGGCAACACGGGCGAAGGTGCCCCTACTGATGTCCATTTGCTGCTGGTGGGAGCCCCACCAACTGGACACCAGAATCCAGACGTTCCTGCAGAGATGCCCAAAGGTCTCTGGCCCTAACGCTGCTGAAGAGCAGAGCCAAGGCTGGGGCTGGGTGGGCTGGACGCAGACGGTGCTGGGAGGCCAAGCTGGGTTTTCCCTCTCCAGGGACTGGAGGAGCAGTGTTTAGAGATCCAGGCAGAGAAGGCTTGCTTGTCTGTCTAGCAATCATATTTGGGAGCAGTCAGTATTAGTTCCTGTCAAGATGTATGCCGGAGCAGGGTCCTCTTTCCTCTACATGAACCCCTGGCGCTGCAGTGACTGGCTGTGACAAATGGTGACACCGCACGGGATCACCTGCCACCCTGCCTGGCCCTCGGTAAGCCAAGGGGCTCAGCCTCTCAGACTCTCCCAGACCAGCAGGCTCCAGCTGTGCAGCAGAAACCCTCCTGCCTCTGCCCCGTAGTCTGTGGGGGCTGCAGGTGCCCCGCACTCATGCTTCTCCATGGAGGAGGGGGAGGGGAGGGTTCCAGCCAGGCTGGGAGGAAAAGGAGCCGGTGTTGCTGATCAGAACCGGAAATCTGAAAGGGCAACTCCTCAGAAGTGGCCCTGTGCTCGATGGTGCCTCTGGTCCTTGGCAGCCCAGCCAGCTCCAAGCTGGTCTGCAGGAGGGCACAGGGCCCACCGGGAAGACAGGCAGGGCATCTTGGGGTCAGGGGCTCACGCTGCGGCAGAAGTGGGCGCTTTTCTTGCTGGGCTTTGATGGCAGCGACCATGATATCACCAGGCGTCCCCGTCCCCACCAGGCCCGGAAGCCCGGACTCCAGTGCACTCTCAGGGCCAGGCTGCTGGTCCCTGCTTGCTGGGAGCCTGCAGGGCAGCCGTGGGGTCCTGGCAAGGACTTCTGGTCCCAGACCTCGTCCCAGTGTGTCTGGAATGCTGTCCTCACCTGTCGCATGGCTGCCCTGCCCTCTGCAGGCACCCAGAGCAGTGGTTTGGCTCTTGTTTTGGTGAGGGGGCTGTCTTTGAGCCTTGTGCCAGGCATGGTACTGAGCAGCCACACTGCTGGGGGCTGGGTTTCCACCAGACCAGAGGTGTGCACAGCCTTGCGAGTGTACCCGTGATACACACGTGCGTGAACACGCCTCTGTGTGTATGTGGATATTCCAAATTGCACCAACCCCATGCACTTTGTTAGCAGAAATTCTCCTAAATGTTCTCCCAAAATTCAGAGTCCACCTTGGTGCTTCTGCCCGCGGGAGAACAAGCAGCAGAAGCCACCTGGGAGCCAGGCTTGGTCACTGCCAGGCGCCCCCTCCCTGGCACCGCTGAGGCCCCAGATCCTGACGCGTGGTGGGGAGATGGGGTGAGCTCCAAACACCCACGTCATCCGACCCTTGGGCCTCGGGTCCAGAACCCAGCCAGGGCTGCTGTAGAATGCAGCGTCTTCCTCCTCCACGCGTGGAATTGGCGCGGCCCAGGAAGAGCCCGCGGGGGTGGGCAGGGAGGTGAGAAAGGCCCGGCTGAGGCTCCTCAGGCTCCATCCTGGCCTCCTCCTGCTCCATGTCGCTTTCCTCATCTGGGAGGTAGATATTGTGACCCCTCGTGGATGGATTGCAGACCTGGGGAAACCTGGGGAAGGATGCAGAGGAAGCCTACGCTTCCCAAAAGGCAGCCATCAACAGAAACGACTTTCACTGCACTGCATGAGAGACCAGGGGCAGAAGTGAAATCCCAGGGAGGCAGAACCACACCTCAAACTCTAAACGCAGACCGCAGGAGAGCTCGGCTCACAGGAATGCTGTACACCCCAGGGTCCTTTCTCCCCGCAGTTGTCTGCAGCTTACTAGTTTGTAATTCGCTGCTCTGCTCCTCACGGGCAGGCGGGCTGGCTCCAGGAAGATGTGGACCTGCTGAGTGTCACCAAAGCCCAGGTTCTCCAGAGGTGATGCTCAGAATTTGACAAAGGAGATCAAAGACCCGACCAAGACTCCAGCCCCAGCCCCCTCTTCCCAGCTGAGCTGTGCTTCCCATACCTGCAGAGGGGAAGGAGGCCACCATATTGGGCCAAGCTGAGGGCTGAGGGTGTCGTGCCCAAGAAGCTCCTCCACAGGTCAGGTCTGCAGTAGAAAGGAGAGCCACTGTCACAGCAGAACGGCCTTGCCACATCCTCCCTCCGTCCCGTCCCTCCTTCATATTCTCTCTCTCTCTCTCTCTCTCTCTCTCTCTCTCTCTCTCTCTCACACACACACACACACACACACACACACACACACACGATTGAGAAGCTGGAAGGACAGAAGGAACCTGGCCCCACATTGGCGCGATTCAGCCCTGGAGAAGCCAAGCCAGCCCCTCCTCCTGTCCCGCTCTGCCCTCCCAATTCTGAGTGTGGCAATTTGGAAGGCCCCGTGTGGGCACCCTGAGCCTGTCCTGCAGAGGAGAGGGTTGCAGTTTCTCGTGGGCCAGGAAGCTTCATACTGCCTCAGTTCTTCTCCTGCGCCTGGGAGCAGTGCTGACTCTGCCTCTGGGCTCCTGGTTGGCACCTGTGGCTCAGCTGTTTCCTGAGGTAGCTCCACACCAGGCTCCCTGGTCCGCCCCTGCTACACCCACATCCTGACTGGGGCAGCCTGCCTTCCTGGAGTCCCGACCTCCACTGCAGGCTGTGGCCAGCCGACCCCAAACTCCAAGTTTCCTGTTAGCTGCTGCTCAGGGCCGACTCTGAGACCAGCCCTGGGTGCGAATGGTGACTCGGTGGGCAACCTAGGGGACCTCATGGGGGAGTCAGGAATGGAGGCAAGAAGAAGCTGGACCAGTGGCCGAGTGAGCAGGTCTCTGACACGGGCACCAGAGCCCCATCCGGCCGGGACCCCTCAGAGAGCCTGGCCAGAGCTTGTTCCTGGAAACAGCTACCGAGGGTGGTGACAGATAGGTGGGCATGGCCGAGGGGCCTGCTGCCCTGTGCACTGTGAGCAGAGGTGGGCCCTGTGGCCAGGGCAGCCAGGGGAGCCGAGGGCCCTGGGGGACACCGGGTCAGGAACCCAGCTGCCTTGGGGTGGCTCGGGATAGACAGCATTGGCGGTGGGAGCAGGGACATTTCCCTGGGAGTGGAGGGGCCCTTTCCTACGCCCCCTTCACCCTCCCCTAGGCCCCAGGCCTTGATCTCTCCGAGAGGAAGTGAGGACATCGTGGCCCGTGGGCTCCGCCTGGGTTTCACCCACAGAATCTCTGTAGTTGTTGGTGTTCTTGTTGCTGGGGGGAGGGGCTGCAGACCCAGCCCAGGGCTTTGTGCACCCAGCTCTGCTGTTGTTTTTGTCTCATGGTTTTACTGAAGGATAATTTGCATACCATAAAATTCACCCACAAGGCATGGACCATTCGACGATGTTCACTACGTCTGTAAAGTTGTGCAGCATCGCCTGAACCCACTTTCAGAACATTTCCCTTGCCTGTCTCCACTCTTCAGCTCGGCTCCACCAGAGCCTGGGTACTGCAGAAAGGCAGGCAAGGACCCGTAGTGCTGAGGTAATGATGCAGGTGCTCCCGAGGTGGGGGGTGGGGTACATGTGGGGGACCCACAAAGCCTGTGATCTGGGGCAGGGTCCCTCGGGGGTGGCCTCAGCCTGGCCCTGACGGCACTCAGGACACTGGCCGCATGTCAGCGTGGCCTGAGTCTTCCTGTATGTGGGTCCTGGCTCAAGCCACCCAGAGGGAAATCAGTGCCTGACACGGCTGTCTTCTGCTACCGTGGGCCCAGCAGCCGATGAGCCAACTGAAGTGCCAGCTGCCAGGATGGGTGCGGGGGTTTTGAGGGGCCTGGACCTGGTGCCCACACTGTGTGCTGTAGTTTGCAAGTGCTTATTTGCCACCTCCTTTTCCTGTGTTCAGTCAGCCTCTTCATTTTCCCTGTGGGCTCCAATTCTCCCTTCAGATCGTTCCTGGGTCCAGCTCCCTCCTTCCCCTCTTCCCCACGTTGTTATATTCCAGTGTCCGGATCCGGAATCTCTGAGAGGCTGATTTGCCACTGTTTACCACTCTGCCCTCTTCCTGCAGTAAACATGT
Organism: Heterocephalus glaber; assembly: GCF_000247695.1. Next base: position 78,168,269 of record NW_004624730.1, read on the forward strand.
ACCAGCACAGGGGTTCTGAGGCTTGAAAAGGCATAGATGCCCCTGGATGCTCTCAGGTTTTTCACTGCCGTTGCTGGGTCTTTGCTTAACTTCTGCTTGGGACATTGACCCTTCCCCAGCGCGGAGCTGCAGACTGCTCTGGAAACTGGTGCCAAACTAGCGGGTTCAGACTAGAAATGATTCCCACATCACACCCTGAGAGAGCGAGGCAAAGGCCCTAACGTGGCTGGCAGCAGCAAACCTCAGCCCCTAAAATGCAGCCACAAAAGAATCCATCCCCAGAGATGGTGCCCAGGAAGCAGGCACCGGCTCAGTACACCCCAGCCCCTCCTCCAAGGGCTCTGATGACAACCGGAAGTGAGGAGGGGCTGATTCCCACATTGAAAAGTTTTCTTCATTGATGACATATCATTTTATTTTATTTTGATTCAATAATTCTTTAGACTAAGCCTTAAGGTATGCAAACATGAGAAATGAAGATAAGATTATGAGATGTTGAAAGTTTCTTGGAATAGGGGTGCAGGTAGATAGGAGGAATTCTAATGATCTCTAGCACAACAGCCTAACTGCTACTGACAGTAATTAACTGAGTATTTGAATGTTTTAAAGTAAGTAGTAGAGGCTTTTGAATGTGCTCAACACAAAGAAATGATAGATGTCTACGGTAACAGATACATCATCATCCTGATCGGGATCATTAATGCATTGTGGCTACAGATTAAATTTACAGTTACTATGTGGCCATTAAAAAATTAAAAGTACTTTAAAAGTATCTTGGAAAAGATATTTCTAGTCCTTGCCCATTCTGGGTTCAACTTTGAAACTATGATAAATTTTCTGGATCCATGAAAAAACATAAAAAGAATATATAGGGGTATTGCTTAAACTGTCAAATTTACCTTACATTTTAAAATATTAGCCTTAAATTTGAAAATACTTAGTGAGTTCTCCATCCCATATGCGTCTGGTCCCAAGGTGCTGCCTCAGCCCACACAGTGGCACATTTCCTCGGAGTCTGCGTTGGAGAGATCACGGGTTTAGTTCTCTGGAGAGAGCGTCCGTGGCAAACAGAATGATGTTCAGGGGTTTGTTCGGACTGATTGTGCCTTAGAAGGGTAACCTACCCTTCCTTCATTACCTGCAGGAGATGTCGCTAAAGCATGTAATGGGCGTTAGAACAAACGAAACGCTGCTCCTGCCCTAGCACCCTGCACAGGCAGCCGCCAAGACTGGAGGGAGCAAGACTTCGATGAGACGCAGTCCACTCATCCAGCAGCCGGTAGCCACCGAAGGTCCTGTCCTGGGGCTGCGGTGGCCGGGTCTCCGAGGTGCCTGCAAACGCTGAGACACTTGGCTCACCCTTTTCTAAATTTATCCTGTGTATTGGAGAGATGTTTCCATTTTTAAAACTCTGTCTGCTGCTCTGATAAATAATGTTCTCCCAGGTTCCCTGAAGGAGAATTAATTTGGCAAAACAAATCAGTTGCTGTTTCACTCATTGTTATGGTAATAGAGAAATTAGATTTTTAATTAAGGATGCAGAAGGATGGCAGAGTGTAGACAATAAACGCCCACTTGGTCGGACTGGCGCGGAGCGGGGCTTCTGCTCTGCTGTGGTGCTGCCGACACCTGCTCCACAGAGCACCCTGTGGGTGAGGAGCTCACCTGGAGCCTGGAGTACGCATGGCCATCTGCACCCACCCTCCAGGTGCGCCGAGGTCTCCGGTCCGCAGCCACATGCAAGGTGGGACACTGCAGAGCTGCTGCTTTTGCAGAGGAAGGTGCTGAGGCTGAGGGAGGGCGTACAGCATGCTGTAGGCCACACATGGGAGGTGGCCGGCTGGAGCCCAGGCAGGTGGACTCCAGGGCGCTCCACCCTTCAGCCCCTACTAACCGCTCTCTGAAGCAGCGCTCTGGAAGTGCCCACTCCACTGCGCACCATCTCTACTCTCTGAAACCATGAGAAGATTCTAACTGATACAAGGAATGGGGGTTTATGAAGAGAGAAAGAAAAGGAAGAAGAGGACCAGAATGGCCAGAAATAAAAGAGGAAAATACAGAAGAAGCAGAGAGAAGACTGCTGTGTTTCTGCTCTCCACAGACTGTGCAGTCGCAGCAGGAACAATATTGCCCGTTACAGGACAAGAATGTCTGCATATGAAGCACAGATGTTCATGCGGCACATAATCAGAGAAGTAAACACTATAGCTGTGCTAAATCTTATTGGAGAGTAATGTGGAAAATTCCTCAAGAGGTTGAGAATTTCAGGGCAAGGACAACTGGGAAATACTGCCATACATGGAGATGATAATATATTGGTTATCCGTACCCATTTTTCAAAGCAAGCTATATTTTCTTTGACATAAATGGGATTATGTGCATATACTGTACCTTTCCACATTTAACAAGCATCCTTTATAATAATATTTTATAGCACTTACAAAGCACTTTGCATATAGCATCTCATTCGATTTGTACAATAATCAAGCGGCTGAGTATTTTTAATACTATATCCATATCACAGTTGAAGAAACTGAGGTGAAGAGAGACAACTTAACTAGACTAAAATGTCTTAGCCAATCAAAAGGGTGGAGCCAACATTTGAATCCTACATATTGAAATCTGAGCTTATCTTGCTAGTTTGTCTAACCTCTTGAATAGAAGATGACTTTAGTTTTCTGATAAAAACTACGCATTTCAACCCTCAGTTATCACTTAAGCTTCACGCCAAGGTTGTGTATTTGCTACAAGGAACAGACTCAAGAAGACCTGTCCTGCCCCTTCGGCCATGCTGTGGGTTCCAGTGAGACCTGCTGAGGAGGAGGTACAGGAGCTGGGGTCCCCACGCCCACCCGGAACTCACTGCAGTGGTGTTGACCGCTCGCCCCTGAGGAGCGAAACGGGCCTGGCCCCACACTTGGGTCCAGGTCACAGTGATCAGGTGGGGGTCGTGGGGCTGACTGTTGGTCTAAACAGCAGCAGACAGCAAATAATCCTGGAAAGAAAATGACGGTAAGGAACATTAGTCTATTATGTCCAGGAATTTTGTGGGAGATTTTTCAGTCTGGCTGGTTGGATGTACCGTTCTGTCCCTTGAGTTGGTTGGGTTGGGTTGGGTTGGGTTGGGAAAGAGGAAACAGGTTTCCCAGACAGCACTTGTGTGCGGACAGTGCTTGAGTGCCAGGGCCAGGCTCTTCTCCTTGACAGCGAGTCCTGGGTGTCCAGAGGGGCGTCCAGGGCCATTTCGGCCTCCCTGGAATGAGCAGCACCCCTCCTCCTGTGCCCTGCCCTCTGTGCTCCTCGGGCCCTCAGTGGGCTTGGTGCAGGACAATATGGCGGAGTCTGGAGAAAGTTGTTCAGCTGGGAACTTGGCTGCAAGGGTTGCTATGGCAACCCGGGCAGATGTACTTGGAGCGAGTGTGGGGAGTGTTTGTGTAAGCACACGGGTGTGTGTAGCCCAGACCAGAAAGGGGCTGGCCTCTCCGTACAGACCCAGGATGGCCGCACATGCCACCTCCCTCATTCCCTGCCCAGTGTACGTGGGCTCCACTGCGATCTCAAAGCCGCAGGAGGCCAAGGCTCTCATGCCGCCTGGATTGGCTCTGCCCTTGGAAATCTCCTCCTCAGAGTGCACATTTCCACCATGCTGTATTGGGATGGTTTCCCGAAATATCTCCAGCCAGAGGGCCTGCAGGGACCAGAGGGAGGGGACACAAGGCCCTTCTGCTTGGAAATGCGGCTGAGAACAGGCGACAGAAAGCCTGCGGCTGTTTATTCTGACTGGGTTCACCCCTGAGTGTTAATGCCTTGAACCTTTTTTAAATTAAGTCTAGGATTTCCGCAGCTGTTCCTTTGATTTATGTGGTTTACAGATTTGGGATCTGGTGCAGTACAGTGTTAAGAGGTTTTTTTTTTTTCATCTTTGGTGCTGTTTTATGCAATTAAAGAGTCTTGTGCACTTTGAGTAGTTTTACTTAATTTTTGTTTTTGCAGGTGCTAGGAATCGACCCCAGAGCCTTGCCCAAGCTGGTCAAGGCCTCTATCACTGAGCTAAAGCCCTAGCCACGGTAAAACACATTCCCCAGTCAAAAGCTCTAAGCCAAGTGCGACTGCAAAAACGTAGGAGAAATGCTAGATATGAGACGCTGCGCGGTGAGGCCCCACCTGACAAACACGAAAACAAAACATAATGCAACGAGTACTGTGGCACAAAACAGGCAACAGCAAAACGCTGTAAAGGCTCAGGCAAGGATGAGCCCAGAGAGTGTCGGCGAGGGAGCGACCTGAGCCCGGGGCCGTGGGATCCCGGTAATGCGCAGGCCGTGGTCCCCAGCTCGCAGATGCGAAGGGCCTGGCGCCGGGATACGCCCTCCGGTCAAGTGGCTGTTCTCCTGTGGGCGCCGGCCGATGCCCTGCCCTCCAGCCCAGCGCCTTGCACGGGGCTCCCAAGAGGGCCCAGGACCTGCTCCTCTGCACGCCCTTCCTGCCTTCTCTCCGCCTATAGCCCGGGTCTCTGCCTGAAGCCTCCCCGGAGCCGGCCCTGCCAAGCCTAAATCAGGTCCTCATAGCAAACGCCTTTCCTCGCTTGACTTCACCCCCGTGGGTGCACAGCCGCTCTGTGACGCCAGCGTGTCCTTCATGGGCTCCCACTCCCGAGGGGTCAGCCCCAGAACATGCCCCTTTGATGGGCTCCTTCCTAGAGCCCTTTCCCGTCCCCTCTGGCGTCTCCTAGGATCATTCTCCCTGTAAACGCCTTCGTGAGGATTCTGCGTGAGATCTGCTCTGGGAGAAGCCAGCTTAGGACCCCTCAACCTGAGCGCGCCCCCTACTGAGTTGCGAGGGTGTCACAGGGCCCAGGACCCCAGGATGCAGAGCTGCTGAGAGCCTCCGGGTCTCAAACACAGTGCACAGAGCCCGAGGAATGAGCTTCAGGCCTCAGGCCAAGCGCCAGTCCCTGCTTTCTTTCCTGACTGATGCCCTCGGGGAGACTACCCAAGACCAAAGCACCAGTGGTCTTCGGGAGTCTCCTTCTTGCCTCGGGGAGTTCCCCTCCCTGCACCTTCCCAGGAGAGAAGGAAAGAAGTCTGAGGGGCAGAACTGATGGCCGCCGGGAAGAGGCCTTCCCCTGTCCAGGCTCCCAGCCCAGCACAGGAAGGGACGCACGTCCCCGAAGTCCCTGGGGAAGGCGTCCCAGGACAGGGGCCTGTTTCTCCAGCCTGCCCACACCACTTCCTGTCTTGCCTCGCTCCCTGGGTGGCATCTGGGACCCTGGGGTGGGAATCCGTGGGACGAGTCGGCATTGGAGCCAGATGAACAGAGCAGGAGCATTGTGGGACCACTGTGTTCCTCCAGTGAGGCCAGCCACCGTCTGGGTTTAACATCGTGACCCATTTCCTTTAAAAGCAGAGCTTGTGTGTGTCAGGGAGGCGGAGGCACACAGCCTGTGAGGTCCGGGCTCCACGGCGACGCCTCATGAGCCAGGACAGCCACCCACCGGTTCCCAGTTTCGGAAGAGCCGTGCGGACAGGCTGCCTGCTGGCAGGGAGGACGGAGGGAGCGGTGAGGTTCCCAGGCCCCCAGGGCTGGAACCAGCCACTGGCGGCTGTCGAGTCCTCACAGCCCTTCTCTTCTGCAGGCCTCGGCCCCTCCTGCAAGGACAGGACCCTAACCGGGCGTCCACCCCCTGCACAGCCCCCAGGCCCCGGCCCAGCCCTCTCTCCTGAGTAGTCCCCTGGCTCTTGAGAACTGGCCCACGTCCTGCAGGTGGAGCCCATTGCGTCTCAGCGGCTGCTGCACCCCTCTCCCCTCCTCCCCTCAGCAGGGCAGCGCCTGGCTTTCCCTTGGGCACAGTCACAGCCCATGACACATGCTCGAAGGACATCAGCCGTGTGCTGGGACACAGCCTGCAGCTGCCGTGGAGTGCAGGGCACACAGGTCAGGGCTCCTGCCTCCAAGAGCAAACACACTCACTATTTAGTGTCTAATACAGAGCCTGCTCACTACAAAGACAAGCATACCCATTGTTACTTGTGACAGACTCACCGCAAAAATGGCCAATTCTGGGCCTCGTCTTGCATCTTGGGCCTTGCAGCGTGACTTTGCAGCTCCTCCACAGGGGTTCGGGATCCTGACCCAACCCTAGGACTTGGGCCAGCCTGAGATGGGTGCTGGTGCTGGGCAGGGTCTCCCACAGGCTCTGCAGGCTTTTCCATCTTGAAAACCTACCCACTTCCACCATGAGGGAGTCTTCCATCTCCCAGGAGTGTGGGACATGACAGCCATCCCAGGACTGCAGATCAGCAGAGCTCAGCCTCCGGAACAGAGCTGTGCCTGCCAGATTCCTAACCCGAAGTACACATCACCTGCTGATGCCCTGGGTCATCTGAGGTTTGTTTTCCCTGCGGTGCTGGGAGTGGAACCCCGGCCTCATGATCCAGGCCAGCTCTCATCACTGCAGCTGCACTCTGCCTTCAAGCTGTTCATCAGGCAGGATGGCTATGATGTGTGATTTGTTTATTTACTGTTATTACTGACATGCAATTGACTGAACAAAACAGAGCAACTCTTGTGACTCAGACACTCCGAGTCGCAGTGTAGCATTGGTCTTGAAGGGGGCAGTGGGCTGGGTGGGCAGGAGGGATGTTAGAGTTTATATCTAGATGTCCCTCCAAAGCCTCATGTGCTCATAGGTGGGGATTTGGGAGATGACTGGATCGCTGGTGAATTTATAGCTAAATGTGAGATTGGGAGGTGAAGTGTCAGGGAAAAGGTGGTCACTGGGGGCGTGGCCTACAAGGATCTGTTGCCCTCCTCCTCCCTTGATCCCTCCCTGGTTCCTGCCTGCCATTTGATGGACTGTTTCTCCTCTGCCATGCACCTCTGCCATGGCCCTGGGCCTTGGAGCCAGCCAACTATGGACTGAAACCTCTTCCAACTGTGAACCAAAATAAACTTCTCCTCCTTCACACTGTGGGTGTTGGGTATTGTGTCTCAGTTATGAGAAAGTGACTAAGACAAAGGAGAAAACAGCACTCTCACCTTGACATTGTGTCTCTCCCTTGTGGAGCAGAGATCTATAAATTTTTGCTTGTATGGACATGTCAAAAAGAATTTTGAGCCAGGTGTGGTGACACACACTTGTAATCTCAGCACTTGAGAGGCTGAGGCAGGAGGATAGCCACAAGTTCAAGGTCAACCTGAACTACTTAGTGAGACCCTGTATCAAAAAGCCAAAAGAAAAAGAAAGAAAAAAAAGAATTTTGAAAATTTTGAAAAAGAAGGCACATCATTTCATATTCTTAAATTCACAGGTAAACATTTTCATCGTAAGTGATTGCAAGGAATGCAATATTCATTTTACTGCATATATTGATAGTTAAACAGAAAACTATCAGTCTTTAATAAAATAGTAAAAAGAATTTGGAGCTCATAATAATTTCATGCCCATCACCATTGAATTTAAAATACATGAATTTTAATTGGAGAACTTTTAATATGGAGAAATTTTAATATGGAGAACTTTTAATATGGAGAACTTTTACATCTTTCCTTTCTCTCCCTGAATTCATATTTCTTTTCTACTCCACAAATATATAATTTAATAGACTTTTAAAATTGGCAAGTATTTTATTGATCACCCTATCGCACACCAAAAAAATATATTTTAATGCATTAAAATGTACCTTATTCTTTTTTTCCATTAAGTTTATTGGTACACTTTAGGTACTAATATAACAGTTACATTCATCATTGGGATCTTGTACCTTTACATTATGTATCTTGGTTCTTATTTTTTCCCTGTTCCCCTGCCCTCCCTTCACCCCCTCCACCCTTCCATATTTACAAAGACTTTGTTTCCATTTTTTCCTTTTCTCATATTTTTTCTTTTCCCTTCTTTCTTTTCCCCTACTGCTCCTACTTCCCCTACTCTTTTAGACCTTTTCTTCCTATTTCATATTATCAATTATGCATTTTGATCCTTATTTACACTTTTAGTTTTTCATACCAGAGAAACTATTTGGTATTTACACATGTGTCCTATTTATTTCACTTAAGAGGATGGCCTCAATATGCATCCATTTAGCTACAAATTCCTCTAGTTTCTCATTTTTTATGGCTGAGTAGTACTCCATTTATAGAAAAACCACATCTGCTTTATCCAGTCTCCAATTAATGGGCAATTGGGCTATTTCCAAGTTTTAGCTATTACAAACTGTGCCACTATAAACATGGGTGTGCATATATCACTGTGGTATGATTCTAATTCTTTTTGGAGGATACCCAGCAGAGGAATAGCTGGGTCAAATGGGACTTCCAGTCCTAGTTCTTTGAGGTATCTCCATATTGATTTCCACAGTGGCTGCACAAGTCTACACTCCCACCAACAATGGAGAAGGGTTCCTTTCTCCCCACAACCCCACCAGCATTTGTTATTGGTTGATTTTTTGATAGAAGCCATTCTTTCTGGAGTGAGGTGGAATCTCAGTGTTGTTTTCATCTGCATCTCTCAAATGACCAGTGATGTTGAAAAAAGTACCATATTCTTATGACTTAAGGCTCTCCATGTTTAAAAAAACTGCTTTTGGATTAAATTATCTATCAACTGGTTAAAACCACATAATGATGTTACCAATTTTGAGAATTTTTAAGCATAAAAACTTAAGTATAATTGGAAATGCATCTCCTAATGAGATGAAGCATGATCTAACTTTTTATGTGCATTTAATGAAGGGAAGGTATATTCTGCTAAAAATGACTTAGTCTGGAGCTAGAATATTATTCTTGTCAATTAGAAGAAGGAAATGTGAAATATTTTATGTGGTAAAATAAGTAGGCATTAGCTATCATTGGATTATTTCATGATATGATTTCACAAATGGATTTTAAGGTAGCTTCTCTGGGTTTTATTTCTGTTTCTGGAGGTTTGGGAAAGTCCTGTACACCCTGGCATTGTGTCTAAGTGACTCAGTGTCACCAATTTCTATGCCTGGGTGGCCCTTCCATAGTTTTCCTGGAGCTGAAGCCCCAGCCAAGGAGCAGTGCCGAGTGTGGTTGGAGTGTGTGGTTAGTGTTGAACACATTTGTAAGTGCTGCTCTTTGGCCCCCAGCATTCAGTATTTCTGGCAGAATCTGTGTCAGCTGACACTGGAAGATGTCCCAACATGGGGCTTAGGCCATCCTACCTCTGTATCCTAGCCATTCTCATGTTGTACAAGCACTGTTTTCAAATCCTCTTCCTTTTGACATAAAGTGGGGACAACACTGAACAATGAGTGCCCATGGCTCGTGGAATCTTTCCCATCTCTCAGGTTTCCGCCTTGTGAGCTGCACCACCGGCAGACACAGGGTGATATCCCCCCCTTTCAAAAAATAAAGCAGGACACATGTTGCCAACTCAGAGATGTTCCTAGACAAATCAAGCCAGAAAAATAAGAGTATGGAAATTAAAGATCTGAAAATTGGTTTCCTTAAAACAATGCATGTTCAGTACCATTTGAAAGCTTTTCACAAGCTCTGAGGTGCTTCACTGTGTGTGTGTGTGTGTGTGTGTGTGTGTGTGTGTTTGTGTGTGTGTGTGTGTGGTACCGGGGACTGAACCCAGGACTCTTTCCCTGAGTTACATCTCCAACTCTTTAAATTTTTTTTAATTTTGATACAGGGTCTTGCTAAGTCACTAAACTGCCCAGGCTGAGCTCAAACTTGCAATTCTCCAGCCTCAGTCACCCAGAATACTGGAATTGTAGGCATGTACCACCATGCCCATCTTAGGTGCTTTATTCTTCCATGTGTTGTTCATCTGACCCTGCCACATGGCACTGAGGAAGAGGGGAAGGACTCCATACTCATGTTCAGATGTGCAGGCAGAGCTCCAGCACACTGGGTGACTGTTCCAAGACCATGAGACTTCAGCTGGGGTTGAGCTAATATTGAGAGAGACAGAGACAGAGAGACAGAGACAGAGGAAAGGAAGGAGGAAGGAAGGAAGGGAGGAAAGAAACTCTTGTTAGGATAGATTATAACCACAAGGAAAAAAAGCAAATGTAAAATTAGAACATTTAGTAAAAAACATACAATGTTAAATTTAAGTGAAAAATAGCAGCATGAAGTCATGACTCATTTCTGTTTCCCCTCTGGCCGCTGGAAGGGCGTGGACGTGCTGAAAGTTGAGTGGTGGTGAGAGTGATGATGTCCCCTAGGTAGCAGTGGGCATCCAGAGTGCCCCAGGTCTCAGTGAGCACTTAGAGCAAGGCAGAAGTAGGGTGACATGGGGCCGTCCAAGTGGGTCCCTGAGTATCCAGCTCGGGATCGAATCCCAGCTCTGCATCAGGGTGTCTTGCTGGGCTCCCGCCCTGCAGCTGTGAGAGGGAGGGAGACGGGACCCAAAGCCTCCTTCACAGACCCTGCCAATGCCCACACCCGTCCGTGTCTTCCAGGGAGCTTTGGCAGGGAGCAGAGCTAGGCAGAAGGTGGGCAGGTGGGTGGGCACCTGGGCCAGGGCAACAATTCTGAGGGGCTTGAGGGCCAACAGGGTGGAGAGCAGGGAGACAGGAGCCTCTTTACTTAGGAGAGAAGCCAGTGAGTGAGAGGCCCTGTGCAGTGGGGAGGCCATGGAGAGGTCACAGAGTGCCCTGGAAATGTGGTTGGTGACAGAAGACTGCTGCCCATACTTTTATTTCATGTAATTGCAGTGTAAACTGATCATCTGAAGTAGGGGGAAAATGTCTCCCACTGAACACAACTTTATTGGATATTATTACGTATTTTAAAGGTAGTTATTAAAATTTACTTCAATAAGGTGTTTTTAATGAGACTACTAGAAAGTTTAAAATTACATAGCATGCTAGTGCCATATTTTCATTGAACAGCACTGTCCAAGCACAGCAGTAATACTAATCCTGACATATCTGTACTATGTCATCCCTCCTGCCCCTTCCAGTGGCCCAGACTGCTTCCAACATACCTTTCCCAGACTCTCAGCAGTGACAGTTTGCTAGCTGCACTGTCAGAAACTCTCCTACCCCAGGTCTGAGGAAGGAAATGAGCAGTAAACCAGCATTTGGAGGAAGCAGGTCTCTGTGGTGCCCAAGCCTACTCCTTATGCTAATCACTTAAAACTAACCCAAACACATAACCTTAAACAAACATATAACACTTAGCCTTAACCCTCACCTCTAACCCTAAACCTAAACCCTATCCCTAACCCTAATGCTTTAACACTCATATCTAACCGTAATTCCTAGCCTGCCCTAACTCTTAACCCTACTCTAACCCTAACCCTAACCCTGACTCCAACCCCAATTCTAACCCTAACCCTCTGTGGGTACCAGGGTCTTTACTGTGGGGAGTGATGAGGTGTAGCCTGCTGAGCATGGTGGCCTCCAGTGGGCTTCTGCCAAAATCCAGCCAGCATTATCATGTTGTCCTAAATTGACCCTGAGAAGAATTTTGCATTAAATGAACCAAAGGAAACCAACTGTAAATGAGACACCATCCTCCCACCTCAAGAGTAAGTGTTTTTACATCTTTTGAAAAGCTAGAGCATCTAACATTCTGCCCTGCAGTCACCTGATGCAGTCTCCCCAGTACCCTGGTCACCCTGGGACATGGGGCAGCCTCCCAGATGGGTGCTGCTGCCCCTAGCTGCCTGGTAGAGAAGGTTGCGACTGCCCAGCTCTTCATCCTGTGACTCCAGCTGCCCAGTTATCAAAGCCACACCCTCTTTCCCAGACTTTGGCTCCAATGGGACCCAGCTCTACACAGAGCCTCACTGATGGCCTGCGGACACCCAGACAGACCACAGTGCCTCAGCTCTGGCCTCACCGGGAGGCAGTGGAGGGCTCCCAGCACATGCAATGACTGTGTCCATTGTGCAAAGAGCTAGTAGTGCTCACCCGATGGTTCCCAGATCCAGCGTGCATGGCAGCACCTGGGATATTCCTTAAAGCGTGTGTTCCCGGGGAGCAGGTGCCAGAGTCAGCTGGAGTGATTACAGAGCATTTAAGAAAGAGTGGTGTACAGAAGGATGGGAAAGACTAGGGGAAGCAGACAAAAATCTGGCTTAGCATGGGGTGCTGTCAACCCTACTTCCCAAGGGCCAAGGAGGAAACAGAGGGGAGACTGTTGGAGACCCCACCTGCAAGGAGTCATGGGGAAGAGCAGGCAGACTGCACTCTCCTCTGGCCCTCCAGGCTCTTCCAGGAGCCCTTGCCAGCCAAACTTGAGAGCAGGGGGCCCTGATGCCAGTGGGCTCACATGCCCTGCACAGGGAAGAACAGTTTGGAAAATGGATCTAAAGAGAACAACAGAAAACACTCAGCCCGTCCTATACATGGAGCAAGAGTCAGTGAGCCCCAGCCTGGCGGCTCCTCGGCTTTCTCGTCAACTGCAGATGCCACAGTTGAATGGCATCCTGGCCAGGTGACCTCCAGAAGGTCATTTCAAGATCGGTTCTGTGGGCCTGGGCTTGGGGCAGAGAGCTTGCCTGGCAATTGTGAGGTCCAGGTCCCATTCCCAGCATGGAAGAATGATTCTAGGGAAACAGCGATACTTGGTGTGGAGACAAGACCATGGAGAGGACCCATAACTGTGCACCTTGCCCGGCTTGGCCTGTTTTGACTGGTGTGCCTGGTCAGAGCATCGGATCTCAGGTCTTGTTACTTCTCCTGATTCATTGCTCGAGGAGACACAAACCTCATTAACAGCTCCATCCATGCCTCCCAAGGCTTCCCACCCACTCAAACAGCCTGCCCGAGTGCCTTGAGTCACCTTGAGGCCAGCACTCCCTGGTGCCACATGGGGACCAGGCTCTGGGGTCGCCTGATAAACTGATTCTCACCATCACAGCTTGGGCTATGCCGTCCCCAGAGCTGGCCCACAGCACAGTGGGCACCAAGCTTGTGGGCCAAGATGACAGCCCATCGGTCCATACTCACATCCCAGCTGTTCCCGGGCAGCTGGGGCTTCCAGGCAGGCCTGGCTCAGACCCCAGCAGCATCTTGGTGTCTTCTTCCCAGCCACCTGCCCCTCTTCCCATGGGGAGGGCATCTTGTCTTCACACCTTCCAAGCCAGATGCATCTTGGAGAAGTGCTTCTCCCTTGGCTGCTAAGCCTCCTTCACCTCATGTGTCAGAAACTGCCCTTTGTGCCCACCGCAGTGCTGACCCAGTGCCAGGATAACTTCCTCTGGTGACCCACTGCTTCCAGGGAAAGATTCTCTTGTAGAACTCCTGGCTGCCTGGTTTTGTCCTTGTCCTTTAACAGCCCTCCCTGGGCAACATCTGGCTCTGTTTAGATGAGGAGGAAAGGAGCCAGAAGTAGCCCTCAGACCCAAGGAGCACACTGTGTGGGGACTCCCTGCCTGCCGCCTCCCTGTCCCCCTGTTTCTCTGTAAAAGCCCCATGTACCACAAAGTCTCCTGAGATAGATATCTGAGGTGAAGGGAGCCCATGGCCTCCTTCAGGGCCAGCCTTCTGCTGCCTTCTGTCTCTGAGTCTTCCGGCCCTGCATGTCCGCTGACACTCACTGAAGATGCCGCAGCAGTGTGTCCCAGCAAGGTGACCCCAGATGATGTCACACAGGCCCTGTCCTTTCTGAACCCCAGGAACGGAGGCCCAGGTGACTGAAGGTGACCCATCTCCACCACCACCGAGAAGGCCGGGTCCTGATTCAGCTGCTCCGAGAAAACCAAGCGGCAGCCGCACTGGGAGCTTGGTCTGTGACATTGCATCATGGGACCACAAACTCAGGGACAGATGACCGCTGGCCCAGCGGTACTGGGGAAGATGCTAGTTTGAGGGACAAGAGTGAAATCTGATCCAGTCTACACAATAAATAAAAATTAATCTGTATGGGATACATACTAAATATTTTTAAAACAACATAAAAATTTCTATTTAAAAAGTGTTCATTTCAGAATGGAAGAGTTTCTATGGTCAAATACAATAAAAGACTACAGGTACATCTAAGAGAATTAAAAATACCTATTCATCAAGCCAACAATAACAAAGAGAGAAATTATAAAATGAGGAAGAAGTATAAAAATATATAAACAAAGGCTATAAGTTAGGTCAAGAAAAACCATTATAAACTAATCTCAAAACGTTGTCATACCAATAGGGGGAAATGAACTAAGAAATGTAACAGTTAAATCACGGGAGAATGAATATAAACGACCCTTACACACGTGACAAAGATTTGCTTCCCCATGTCAACGGAAGAGAAGAGGGAAAGAGAGCATTTCCAGGGATGCAACCGGCAGGTTTGGTTTCTAAACGAGAAAGGAGGGCAAGCGTTCTGGGGAGAGGCTTCTCAAGAAAAAGAGCCTCCATGGTCCGCTCTTGATTCCTAGGTGAGAGCAAGGGAAGCGGGAGGCGGCAGGGAGGGTCCAGCCCGGACAGGTGCCCACCTCCCCCTCCTGGCTCCGGTCCGGCAGGCAGAGTGGCTTCCCCTCGGCTGACGCAAGAGTGGAGACACCAGAAAAACTGGCCCTCCTGGCCCTGCCTTCCTACACGAAGGGATCCTGGGCTCAGAGCGCTGTAGAAACTTGTCCCACACTACTGGAGAAGAGGGAGGAGTGAGGGACCGAGCAGAGGGCAGTTCAGAGAACAGGACCAAAGTATGTTCATGCTCATAGGAAATGCTGGCGGGCTGTGGGGAAAGAGGAGCCCTGCCCCACTGCTGGTGGGAGTGCAGGCTGGTACAGCCACTGCCGAAATCAGTATGGAGATACCCCAAAGAACTAGGGCTGGAGGTCCCATTTGACCCCGCTATTCCCCTGCTGGGGATCTTCCCCAAAGAATTAAAAGAGTCATACCACAGTGATATATGTGCGCCCATGTTCATAGCAGCACAGTTTGTAATAGCTAAAGCTTGGAAACAGCCCAAGTACCCATCAACTGGAGATGGATAAAGAAAATGTGTTTTGTATTTTTTCATAAAATGGAGTACTACTCAGCCATAAAGAATGAAAAACTAGAGGCATTTATAGCTAAATGGATGCACATTGAGGTGATACTCTTAAATGAAATAAATAGGACACATGTGTAAATACTGAATAGTTTCTCTAGTGTGAGAAACTGAAAGTGTAAATAAGGACTAAAAGGTATAATAGATAATGTGAAATAGGAAGAAAAGGGGAAAAGGGGAAGGAAGTGGAAGGGCTAGGGGAGAGGATAGAAGGGAATGGAATTAATACGAGAAAATGGAAAAATGGAAACAAAGTCTTTGTAAATAGGAAGGGATGGAGGGGTTGAAGGGAGGGCAGGGGAAGGGGAAAAAATAAGAACCAAGAGAGATTATGTGAAGGTGCAAATTTCCATTGATGACTGTCATTATATTGTACACCTAAAATGTACCAATAAAATTTAAAATAATAATAATAATAATAATAAGTAAAAAGAAACTAAAACGAGCAAGGATATACCCACATGTAAAACATGAAGCTAGGCAAGTGGAACTGGCTATGGAAAAGCTAAAAGAGCGTATGTCTGTTGAAGAGCCTGTGTTTCACATTCTTATTATGTTTATGCATAAAATAATTATTCACCAAGAAACAAAAAGAAATGTCAAGGCGACACCCTTGTTCTGCATTAAAATAAAGGGACGTTCTCAGAGCCTCGGACAGGGCCAGGGCGGGAGGCTGCACGGAAGGTGTGACTGGGCCTGGGCCGGCGCCCCGTTGTCCCGTTGTCCCGTTGTCCCGTTATGGTGCGTAGTGCTCAGAAGGTGCATTACGATACAGCACCCTGCAGAGCCCAGCTAAAACACTGGGACTAGTAAGAAGTCACCCCAGCCTCAAATAAAAATGTTGCAATGATGTTGCAATGTTTCCACGTAACTAGTTTGACTTCCTATAACAATACCACAAAAGATTTTCTACTGCAACCCCCTGCTAAGTGACTCTCACTAACTGGTCCACATACTCTTGGGTTAGACTCTACATTGTCGTGACGTATTTACAATTAATATGTTCTTTTAGTTTGGATTTTTTGCACCAGTAAAAATCAAATTGAATGATGATTTTCCTTTTTGTGGGGACAGATATCAGTATGATGCTTCCTTCATCAAAAGAATTTGGATTTTCTCCTTTTTCTGTGTCCTGACTCAGATTAAATGACATCAAAATGACTTCCTTTTAAAGTTTTGGGGTAATTCCTGAAACCATCTGGGCCTAGTGTTCTAGGAGGGCAGGCCTTTGATAAGTCTCTCCTTTACTTTTATAGTAAGTACTTGGCTTATTCCCGTGTCCTATCTTTCCTCAAGTTAATTTTGGTAAAGTATATTAGAACATTATGCATTTCATATCAGATATATTTACTTAGACTGAGTAAAGTAATCCCTTGTGGCTCTTGTAACTTCCTTTATGTCTGTTTTTTTTTCCCTTTAACACTTTCTATCCTGTATAATTTTGCATTCTCACATTATTTTTCTGAGCTAAGATAGTAATGCTTTATCTCTCTCACTGGCTTTGCCAAGGAATCTGAATATGGATAAATAAAACTTATTTTACCATTTTCTATTTGGTACTTCATTATTCCTTCCTCCTTTTATATTATTCGTTACTTCCTTTTTTCTTAGGCATATTGTTCTTGGGAGTTTTTGTAACTTTCTGAATTAGAGGCTTGCTCATTAATTTTCATTATCTCTTTTTTATTCACATATTTGAGGAGATCATTTTCCTCTGTGAATGACTTCAGCTGTATTTCACAAATAGTGATATTTTCATTTCTGTTATTCTATTATTTCTGTTATTCTGTTATTCTAAAATTTCACTTTGGAAAGACAAAGAGGAGGTCATCTGCTTTTAGGATGCTATCTTAGAATTTCCTTTTTTTAAAAAAAAATCACATTATATGTTTCCACCACTGGACACTGCTGTACTATCCTCAGGGCTGGGGTGGGTCATGCGTGGGTGTCAGGGCCACAGGTCATCCCCGTGAGACCCTGGATCCCAGAGTCCATGTCTGTTCCCCGGGCTCCATGGCTCCTGCTGTCCTCTTCCTCGTGCACTCCTGGCCCGGCCCCCAGCACACTCCTGTCACCTCCTGTCATCAACACAAGGGCAGCTGGGGTCCAGGCCCCACCATGTGCCTGAGAGAGGGTGGGCTCAGAGCATCCAGGCCAGACTCAGCGGCTGAGGACTGCAGGCCAAGAAGCCCCAGCCACAGTGAAGCCTCTGGCCCATGGAGGCAGAGTAGTGGGTCTCCAGGAAGGGGCAGGGTGAAGATGGCCCCAGATGTGCTGTGGGCTCCAGCCTGCCTGCCTTTGGCTATGGCCATAGGAACAGTCTTCCCCCAGTCTTTATCTGCGCCAGGGTCTGAGCAGCGGTGGGAAGATACCATGGACCAGAGCTGGCACAGCCCATGCTCAGAGCCGTATGGAGGGGAGTGGCATCCCTAGGACCCAGTGTTGTTTCATTCACACTCTCTCCAGACACTGGTATTTTGGGCAGCACAGTTCAGTGGTCAAGGATCTGGTTCTGGGGACAGATGCCTGCATGAGGTCCCAGCTCTGCCTCTCATTGCTCCAGTTCCCTACACCCTTGAGCCTGTGGTGGGTGGGGTCTTGCTGATTCCTGAGATGCCCTCAAGCCTTCTTTCTTGTCCCATACAAAGTGTTTGGTTTATTTTTGATGATGCTAATCTCTTCAGCAATCACATCTCCTTTGGCCCTGACTTTACATGTAGTTCCTTCTGGGCCAAACTTTAAGTTTGTCAAATTTTTCTGCTCTGCCTTATGTCCCTGATTCTCATGATAAACTAAAAGCAGCCAACAGTACCCATGTCACTGCCTGAATGTTGAATTGTCTTCAAATTTTATCTGCTAGGTTAATTAGTCCACCACCCTTGATCTTAGTCTTCTACAAAGTATAGACATAGATATGGACAAAATGTAGACACATTTTCTGCCAGAGTGTAACACACATGGTCTTTAGTCTAACTGTCAATGGAGTTCTTGTCCTCAATTGAAACTTCCTGAGCCTGGTCTTTATTGTCCGTATTCCTATCAGCATTCTTGTCTTCTGAGCTCTGACCAGTATTGTACACTAAGCATAGCTCACAACATTCTAAGGCTTCTCTAGCCTGCATGTCCAACCCTTTTCAAACCATTTCCAAAAGCTTCTAAATTACATGATCAGGTACAGTCACAGCAATGACCCCAACTTCTCCAGTTTTCTTATTAGTCACTTTCAAGTCACTGAGACACAATGTCTGACATCCACAAATTAAAGGAGGACAGATTTAATTTGGCTCACAGTTTCAGAGGATTCAGTCCATGGTTGGCAAGTTCCAAGGCAAAAACATCATGACAGAAGGATGTGGTGGAACAAAGATGTCCAGTTCATGGTGGTTGGGAAGCAGAGCACAGAGAAATAGCAACAGAAAGAAAGGGGTCAGGGATCAGATATAGTACCCAAGATCATGCTCCATGACCCTCTTAGGCACACCCAGAAATGAGCTTCACCAATCCCTATCCCTGGGTCTTCCCAAGCCAAGCAAGTTGACACAATCAACCTTACCCATCACAAGGTTGTCACTCTGAACAGTCCTCTCCCTGTCCTGGAACCCTATGTATGAATGTGGAAGCACAGAGCACCCTGACATGTCTCCCTTTGGCACTGGTCATGGATTCATATGGGTCCTTGGGACTGGGCTTTTTGGCTTGGGAGAGCAAAGGATGCAGCCCAGGCTGACTGTATGACAATAGCTAGAAAGGAACCAAAAAAGAGAGTGCCCTAACCATCCTGTTGCCTGGAAGTGAAGGGTTCCCCCAGAACATGAGATTTAAAACCAGTGAAGTCCCAGGCTGGCTGGCTGAGTTGAGCACCGAAGCATAAGAGGAGGGGGAAGGTTGTCATTGAGAGACTCTGGCCAGAAGACAGCAACACCTCAGGGACAGAGGACAGAGGACAGAGGGAGGGAAGGGCCCAGGAGAAGAGAAAGGATGGAGGAAATGGTTCACCAAAGAAATAGAGCACATTCTCTATCATGAACCTCTGTGTTGACAAACAGATGTGGAAATTAATTTAGAAATTCACTGAGGGAGTTTCAGGGAAGTGGGCAAGGCAGATGAGTCGTGGTTTCTAAGCCAAAATTGGGAATCAACCACAGAGGCAGTGAGCCAGGAAACTCCCAAGTTAAATGAAGGTCAGGGCAGCCTAAGGTCTCCAGCTACTAAGGGTGCTGAAGGGAAGATTTCTGGTCAGCTGAAGCTCAGTTTGGTAGGAGTCACAGGGCCATCCACTGGCCAGCCCCTTGTCATAGATAGCATGGCGTCTAGGGTCTGACGGCTCCATGCCTGCAGGTTGCATTTCCACCCTTACCCAAGATCTCTTTATTTATACCTACAGAATGATCTACTTAAAAATACTTTCCATGAAAAACTCACTCCAACATAAAACTCTATAGAGCTACAGTGTCATTCAAGGTTTTGCCAAAGTTACAAAATTCAGTAAGAACCTGACCCCAAGACCTGGCTCAGCCTCCCATGGCCCTGACCCCTCCCCCGTCACCTTCAGACAGTGGTACTGGACAGGCTGGGGTCTGTGGGCCGACTGGAGCAAGGACGAGGGTTCCCACATCCCCGAGGTGGGGTAAGGTTGCCTTCCCTGCTGAAATTCATGGAAATAATGAGGAAACATTGACTGTCACCGATGAGAGGAGGCAACTCATTCATCCCCAGTCCCAGGTCTCAGACATCTCATGAAGATGCAATACCGCCCTCGAGGTTGTTCTGAAGAAGGAAATGAACAAGTGCTTTGCCCCAGACCACAGCTGAATGCCGTATTAGGAGGAGACCCGCGGCAGCTGCCACATGGGCTTGGTGCTCTCTGAGGAGAGCCACGTTGGTCAGAAAGGCCGTGAGACCCAGTCTGCACCTGAACACTCACCTGCAGGCTCAACAGCTCATCTCTGTCTCCCGGGAAGTGTCCCACAGTCCCACCGGGAATCCACAAGGGTTGGGGATCCCTGGGTCCAGGAGGGCAGAAAAGGTCTGCCAGGACCTCAAGGGACCACCCATCCAGGCATGGGGCTCATGCCCGGAGACGAGGATGGCTCCCCGGGCAGGGGCAGAACTACGTGCCGCGCCCTGCATCTCTGACTGAGGGAGGCCTCCAGTGGATAGGCCGGGGGACAGGCCCTGCAGCCCTGACCCAGGGCCAGTTGGGCCTATGTCGAGACTCGACTCTCAGTCAGGCCAGCACCTGCGTTGATAGTGACTCTGACTGAGTTTGCTTCCCCAGAAGTGCAAGAAAATACTTTTTAAACAGTTACTTTTTCTTATTATGGAATTATCATACAGCAGAGGTGTAGGTAGCACCGTCAGGATGAGTGTGTCCGTGAGGGATGAATGCCAGAGAGTATTTTCACATCTGTGTCATGACACAAGAATGACGTATGGACAGCGGTACATTTAAACGTGTTCAACGGTTAAAAAGAAGCTAGCTCAGGAAAGTAAATGCCTCCCTGACAGTTGGAGAATAACATCCCAGCTCTGGTGAGAGTCTGCACTGTGACCCACGGGGTTTCACTTCTATCCACAGCTGTCGCGTGTGTGCCACGTGACGCCACTGCTGCCGCCGCATCGTCATACAGCTCCATGTTTCTAACTCACACTTCCTGCAAATCCTACCGCGTCACTTCACGCAATCTCTTCATTGTTTATGTCATGGCTTTAATAACCATGTGACAACTCTACTTCTGTCCTTATCATCCAAACAGTGTCACAAAGTGTGTCTCACCTGTGTGTGTCTCCGCCCAGGTGGCAGCTTCCTCTAAACAAAGCACCACAAGGCGGCATTGCTCAGACGACAGCGTGTGCGTGTTGAATATGAGCATGTGCCCTGGGTGCTGGTCTGAGCGCTGCAGATGGATGTTCGGGGAATAGACTTCATAACTCATCACACACGCTGAAATGGTGGGTCGCCCTCAGTTTTGCCAACCCCATAGATGACAGAATATGACTGTGTAGGTATAAATATAGATTTTTTGCCTTTTTATACTAGTTGTTTTATCAGTAATTGGTTAGCAAAATAGAAATATGTAATTTCTGATACATATAACTGAGTAAGCGTTGTACTGCTCAGCGTCGCATCGCTGGTACAAACACCTGCCCCCCACAATTTACAGGAGGAGGGGTTTATTTGGCTTGTGGTTTCCGTACATGGTCAGCTGCTCCCAGGTGGGAACATCGTGGGGCAGAGCAAGGCTGCCTAGCTCATGGTGGTTGGAAAGCAGAGCAGGGAGGAGGGCTGAGAGAGGACCAGGGCCCAGATCAGACCCCAAGGCTCTGCCTCCATGAGCACTGGACACGCAGAAGTGTGGCACTGCTCCCCAGGGCGGCCCTCAACTCAGTCAGGTCAAAAGTGAAGCTCACCTGTCACACAGACGCTGGGGCACGGGAAAGTCAGGATAAGACACAGGCAGCAACTTCAGAGAGGACAGCCCCCCGAGGCCGGGAATCACAGGGGATGTGGGGGTCCCGGGAAGGCATTAAGAGCCAGGGCTCAGACTATAGAAGGTTCACTGCGGGGACTCCAGCTAAAGGAGGTGGAGAAGAAATTGCCAAAGAAGATTCAGAGAAAGAACCAAGCCTTGGGGAAAGAGGTCGCTGGGGGAACTCGCAATCTGTCGCCGCTGTGATGGGAGACACAGAAGGAAAAATGGGTCCTTTTCCCTCTTCCTCCTTCCAGGCCTCCCAGACAACCTGACAAGTGGCCGCAGCAGGAGAAATGCAGTTCCCGAGGCCCACCCAGCGTCACAAGCAGAGCCTAAAGGAGGGCACTGGACAGGACCTCCATCCACAGCTCAGCAGTGCGCTGAGGACATCTCACACATCCTGAGCCACCCCTGCTTCTAATGGCGAATTTCCCACTTCTGTCCTGCTGCCATTTTTCTCATTCAATAACACATCGATTTGCACGAATCTTGCAGACAGGGCGATCCTTTTATGTGTACACATACGTATGGAGGCGCATATTCTGTATGTAGCCATGCAGGATGGTAAGACAGACCATGTGTACACACACATACATGAAATGGAAGCATCTATAGGAGACTGCTAGTGAGTGCCGCAGAGGAACAGTGAATAGAAGAGCCGTCCGCAAGGCTGATAGGTTCCTCTGTTATCCTCTAGAGACCAGAAATGCTCACTAACTTTTGGCTCCACCCACATCCAGTTTCCGTCTGGGCAGGCACGGGCTCTGGAGGAAGCATAGCACCTCGCCCTGAGCCCCATGCCCCACTCTGATGGCCTCTGAGTGATTGGATCCTGCGTTCACCCTGCCTTAGACAAGGCTCCCCCACTTCACCCACCCTCGAGGTCAGTACTTCCTGGGGTCTGGGCTTCTCCTCCGCTCTCCCTCCTCCCTTGTGTTCCCCTTCACATTCCCTCGCCCCCCCCCACACGCGCGCACACACACACACGCACCCCCTGCATCAGCCTTCCCATTCTTATAAAGGGAACCACCTAACTTTCCTTTTCTGCTGACCCCATAGGCGCAGGATTCCATGTCTTTTCTGCAGCACACGTTCTCAACCCCAGCTTCAGTCTCAGGGTGACCTGAGCGGCTCTCCAAACACACAGGGGCCTGGGCACTAGGCTGTGCCAACTGCGGTGTGCTTGGGCATCAGTTTTTAAAAACACTGTCAGGTGATCTGGCCCCAAACAGGAAGTGTGCGGGGAGCCTCAGACACTCCCTCCCTCCTGCACTCTGAGCACACTGCAGGGCTGCTCCGAGGACCCCAAAACACAGCAATTACTGTCATTGTCTGGTCTCCCTCTGCTTCTGCTCCCCACAGGCAGCACAACACTCCCCACACATGGAGGGGACAGGACTCAGGGCAAGGCTAGAGAAACTATTCGGTATTTACACATATGTGTCCTATTTATTTCACTTGAGAGGATGGCCTCAATATGCATCCATTTAGCTATAAATGTCTCTAGTTTCTGATTCTATATGGCTGAGTAGTACTCCATTTTATAAAAAAACCCCACATCTTCTTTATCCAGTTTCCAGTCGATGGGCATTTGGGTTGTTTCCAAGCTTTAGCTATTACAAACTGTGCTGCTATAAACATAGGTGCACATATATTGCTGTGGTATGATTCTTTTAATTCTTTTGGAAAGATACCCAGCAGGGTACTAGCTGGGTCAAATGGGACCTCTAGTCCTAGTTCTTTGAGGTATCTCCATATTGATTTCCACAGTGGCTGCACCAGTCTGCACTCCCACCAACAATGGAGAAGGGTTCCTTTCTCCTCACACCCCTGCTAGCATTTGTTATTGGTTGATTTCTTGATAACAGCCTTCCTTTCTGGGGTGAGGTGGAATCTCAGTGTTGTTTTCATCTGCATCTCTTGAATGACCAGTGATTTTGAACATTTTTTCTTATGTTTATTTGCTGCTTTTACTGCTTTGTCTGAGAAATGTCTATTCATTTCAGATGCCCATTTTAGAATTGGGTCTTTGAATTTGGGGGGTCTGATTTTTTCAGTTCTTTATGTATTCTAGATAATAGTCCTTTGTCTAAGGTACAGTTGCTGAAAATTTTTTCCCACATAGTAGGTTGTCTCTTAGCTCTGTTGGTGGTTTCTCTTGCAGTGCAGAAGCTTTTTAATAAGATGAGATCCCAGTTGTTGATTCTATGTGCAAGTTCCCATGACACTGAGGTTTTGTTCGTAAAGTCTTTTCCTATACCAATGTCTTCAAGAGTTCTTCCTAACTTATCTTCCAGCAAATTTAATGTTTCTGTCTTGGTATTTAAATCTTTAATCCGCTTTGATCTTAGTTTAGTGCATGGTGATAAGTATGGGTCTAGTTTTAATCTTTGGCAGGTCGAAATCCTGTTTTTCCCACACCATTTATTAAATAGGTATCTTTCCTCCAATGAGGATGGTTGGCTCCCTTGTCAAAGATGAGGTGGCTGAGCATATCTGTAGTTGTTTCTGCATCTTCTAATCTATTCCACTGATCCTCTGGTCTGTTTCTTTGCCAGTACCAGGCTGGTTTTATCACAGTAGCTTTTTAGTATAGTTCCAAGTTGGGGATTGTAATACCCCAAGCCATATCTCTGTTGCCTAAAATTTCTTTTGCTATTCTAGGTCTCTTCTGGGACCAGGGATGTAGCTCAGTGGTTTTGCTGCCTGCTGCACAAGCACAAGGACCTGAGTTCAATCGCTGGTACCAAAAAAATAAAAAATAAAAAATCTAGGTCTCTTCTGGTTCCAAATGAATTTTTGGATTGTTTTCTCTAGTTCTGTGAAATATATTGTTGGAATTTCAATTGGCATTGCATTAAACCTATATAATAGTTTTGGAAGAATGACCATTTTCACTATATTGGTTCTTTCTATCCAGGAAAAAGGGATGTCTTTCCATTTTCTTATATCCTGCTTAATCTCCTTTCTCAGAGCGCTATAGTTTTCAGTGTAGAGGTCTTTTGCTTCCTTTGTTAGATTGCCTCCTAGATATTTCATTTTTTTTGATGCTATTATAAAAGGAATTGTTTCCCTAATTTCTCTCTCAGTGAGTCTATTATTTGTATATAAAAAGGCTATTGTTTTTTGAATATTGACCTTATATCTAGCTACTCTACTGAATCTGTCAATTAAATATAGAAGTCTTTTGGCAGAGTATTTTGGGTCTTCTATGTAAAGTATCATATCATCAGCAAATAATGACACTTTAACTTCTTCCTTTCCTGTCTTTATTCCTTTTATTTCTGTCTCTTTTCTAATTGCTGTGGCTAATGTTTCCAGATCTATATTAAACAGGAGTGGTGATAATGGGCATCCTTGTCTTGTTCTTGATTTTAATGTGAAAGTTTTCAGTTTTTGACCATTTAGTATGATGTTGGCTGTTGGTTTTTCATGGATAGCCTTAAGCAAGTTGAGATAAAGACCTTCTATTCCAATTTTCTGTAGGGTTTTTATCATGAATGGGTGTTGGATTTTGTCGAATGCCTTTTCTGCATCTATTGAGATGATCATATGGTTTTTGTCTTTGACTCTGTTAATATAGTGTATTACGTTTATTGATTTATGAATGTTGAACCATCCTTGCATTCCTGGGATAAATCTGATTTGGTTAGGATGTATGATCTTCTTGATAACCCTTTG
Organism: Heterocephalus glaber; assembly: GCF_000247695.1. Next base: position 78,193,387 of record NW_004624730.1, read on the forward strand.
TATTCTGTTTGCCAGTATCTTGTTGAGGATTTTTGCATCAATATTCATTAGGGAGATTGACCTGTAGTTCTCTTTTTTGGTTGGGTCTTTCCCTGGTTTTGGAATCAAAGTCACACTTGGTTCCAGGAATGAATTTGGAAGCCTTGCTTCCCTTTCAATTTCCTTGATGAGTTTCAAGAGTAATGGCATTAGTTCTTGTTTAAATGTCTTGTAGAATTCAGCAGTGAAGCCATCGGGACCTGGGCTTTGCTTTGTTGGTAAATTTTTTATTCCATTTTCAAGTTCACTCATTGTAATTGGGGTGTTTAGAATTTCTATATCTTCTTCATTTAACTTTGGCAATTCATATGCATCTAGAAATCTGTCCGTTTCTTCTGTGTTTTCCATTTTATTAGAGTACAGGTTCTCGAAGTAGGTATTGATGATACACTGGATTTCTTCTGGGTCTGTTGTGACTTCACCTTTTTCATTCTTAATTGCATGGATCTGAGCTTTTTCTTTCCTTTTTTGATAAGGTTGGCTAAGGGTTTATTGATTTTATTTATTCTTTCAAAAAACCAACTCTTTGATTCATTAATTTTTTGTATTGTTCTCTTAGTCTCCATTGCATTGATTTCTGCTCAGATCTTTACAATTTCCTCTCTTGTACGAGCTTTGGGTTTGTCATCCTCTTCTTTTTCTAGGAGCTCGAGGTTCTGCATTAGGTTATTTATATGAGTTCTCTCTGTTTTCCTAATATAGGCTTTGACTGCTATGAATTTCCCACGTAGAACTGCTTTCATTGTGTCCCATAGATTCCTGTATGGTCTACTGACATCATTTACTTGTAGAAAGTGTCTAATTTCTTCTTTAATTTCCTCTGTGACCCATTGGCTGTTCAGGAGGGTGTTATTTAATTTCCGGTTGTTTGTGGGAGTTTTGCAGTTTCTTATGTCATTGATCTCCAATTTTATTGCACTATGATCTGATAATATACAGGGGGTAACTTCAATTCAATTGGGGGAGCTTTTAAATGTTTGATGAATGAATGAACAAATGAATGAATGGTAGACAAATCATAAAAAACTGCACTTCAAACTAGAACAGAACAGAACCCAAGTCCAGAAGGGATGCTGGTGGGCTGTGAGCATGGACCTCGCCAAGGTCATTTCCATTTGGGGAGCAGCCCTGGGAGCCTGTCAGGCATAGGCCTCTGCCATTGTGACACCGTCCACAGGTATCTTTCCACACATCTGACTTTTGCCACTCTCAGAAGGCCCAGCCTTTGTGCACATCTGCGTCTGCGCAGCTGGATTGGAGTTGGAGCCCAGGATGGTGCTTTGTCCTGAGTGATGATGGAGTGGGCCCTGTCCTCCTCTCTGCAGAGTCCACCCCAGTTCCAGGATGGGTCCAGGACAGGAGTGCGGTCAGGCTGAGCTTGCTCTGCAGCTGGCCTGGCCTCAGTCCTCTCCCATCACCTTTGGGGGGTGAAGGAATGGCAGGGGGTGTCCTGGAGCATTGGGAGGGTCTGGGCTATCCTTACAGCAAAACTGGGGCCCCACAACCTGCTGGGATCACCCCTCCAAGCCCAGGTCCCAGGGTCGTGGCCAACAGAGGGGATAACGCTGTGCAGGAGGAAAGAAACTGGAGAGAAATGGTGCTCCATGTGCATCTGAGCTGCCGGCTGCGAGTGCTTCCCCTTGAGGACCCCGACTTCCAGGTGATCCAGTGGGGACACAGGGCAGACCCTCCCAGAAGCTGATCCTTGTCATCATGATAGCATGACTGTTGTTTGCTCTTAAGGGGTCTAACATTGCCCTGGGCCACTGTTAATCCTCTGAAATAGAGACCTTGGTTTTTTTGAAATACTGCAGTAAACTAGGACATTTGTGCAAGTAGTTTGTAGCTGTATTCTATTCATATTTTAATTGAATAAGATTTCCCACAGGGTAGGGATTTAGCTCAGTGTTTCCACGCCTCCTACCTCGCAAGCTCAAGGGCCCGAGTTCGATACCCAGTACCAATATATATATATGCTCTTTGGGGCCGGGGATTTAGCTCAGTGGCTTTGCTGCCTGCTGCGTAAGCACAAGGACCCGAGTTTGATCCCTGGTACAAAAAAAAAAGATTTCCCACAAAATTCATTAAGCTGGATTTTTATAGCAAAAATTCTTATGTTTAAAAAGCAAATTCAGGTAGAAGCTACCGCTACATCTCCTCTGTAATCTGGGAAGAAGCCTGAAGCCCATGGTCTCCGAAGACCTCCTCCACCACAAATGTGAATCCAGCCCTGCAAGGCCACACCCATGTCACCGAGCCAGAGCCAAACTACCAGAGCCCTCTCGCTTGTCAGCGCCAGGAATTGAGGTGAACCTACACTGAAATTGGTGTGAATGCTGTTGAGTGTGTAAAACTATCCTTGTGCACTGGCACAGTTGTTCCACCATCCAGTCACATCGTCTACTCTCGCTGGAGCTTTTTGCCACTGACATCAGCTGGCACTGAGTTTTTCACTGCTTTCATGGCATCTTCTAATCCGCCAATCAGTCGGCTAAGTCTCCTCGAAAATAGTGACAGAGGCTGCTTCCCGTGACCACGAAGGCTGACACTGAGCACACCAAGCCCCGCTGTGATAAGAGGGGAGAGCAGGGCCACTGCACAGCTGCTGAAATCCGGGTTTGCCTCAACCCTTTGGAAACACGCAGAATATTCAGTTGCACCCGCCGCAACATAGCTTCTGCAACCTCCCTGTCACCGAGACCCAGTCCTGGTCTTAATCTCTTACCTGATGGGAGTCCTGCTGTGCCCTTTCCCGCGACCTCCGCTCCTCTTGGCCACTCTGGTTCCGTCCCAGTCCTGCAGACCAAGCTGGGTGAGACTCGGCCCCTGCTTTCTGTGACACTCACCGGGGAGGGAAAGCGGCTCTCTGAATGCACCAGGATGCTGCGCCTGTCCGTGTGTATACGTGAACACCCGGCCCTCCACTGGGTCCAGCCACGGGGAGCCCCAACTGCCCCTGCTACAGATGGGGGACCGAGGCTCAGAAGCCCCAGGTCACACTCAGTCCCAGAAGCAGGTGGCACTGAGGGCAAGTTAGGATGGGGAGGGCTGAGTAAGTGACACAGGGAAGACCGAGAGGCGGGAAGCATTCGGGCTGGGCCTGCAGGACAGAGGGGAGGTTTCCGGGCCAACAGCACTTGCCCCACTGGGGTTTCAGACTGTTGGAGAGATCAGTTTCTCAAAGGGCTTCTCTTTGGTGTTTGATTTCCCCATTTAGGCGAACAAAGCAACAAGATCTCTGAAAATATAAATGATCCTAAGTAGGGTACCCAGCAAAGATGTTTCTCAACTCCCTTCGCCTCCCTTGATCTCCACTCTTCCTAAAGAGCAGAACCAGATCCCTTCTCTGGCTTATGGTGAATCGCTGGGACAGTGGGCGTGGCCCATTACCAAGGTTGGCAGTCATTCACACCCTAGCACGAATCAGTGTGGCACCTCTGGCTGGCCCTAGAGGCAGCCAGGCAGGTGCTATAAGGTGACCTTGGGCAGCTTCCTTGATGATAATGACAGGGGTAGGACACTCACACCAGTGAGAGAACACGCGCAGCGCACTGCACACTGCGCTTGGCCCTCCTAGCTCTCAGCCATTGTTGGCGGGCGGTAGGAGGAAGTGACGCATACAGCAGGAGGGGCAGGGCTAACAGAGGCAGCTGTGGGGAGAGCAGGGACCTCGGGAGATGACACAGGATGCCCCTCCATGGCACAGTGGTGGTCCTGGCTCCTGGTCCCTCGTGTCTCCCCAGAACCTCTGGTCTGGCCCTCACTGTGCCCAACACCTTGTGGCTACTAAGTGCTCAGCACACGTTTCTCAACCGACTGAGTAACTGGCAGGTGCTGCCTTTTGTAAGTAAAAATGAGGGCCACACATGCACACGGCACGCGGGAAGGAAGCATCCTGCCGTGCGAGTCCCAGGGCTGCTGGGTCATGAGGTCAAGAGCCATCCCCCTCCTTTGGGCTCTTCCCTGCTTGTTCTCAGGTGTCCTGCACCAGTGTGGTGTGTGAGAACTCAGGGAAGTGACCAGACAGCGCCTGTCCCCGGGACCCAGAGTTCAGGCCCTTAAAACATCTCCTGCAGGAGGGGTCTCTGGAAACCAGGCTTCCCTCCTGGGTGTCTGACAGCACTGGGAATCTGCAGGAGCTAACACACGCATGGACACACACACACACATGGACATGCACACACGTGGACACACACGGACACACACACATGGACACGCTTATACACATGGACGCTCACACACGGACACACACACACTCAGACACACACACATGGGGACATGCACACACATGGACACACGCACACATGGATGCTCACACACGGACACTCACACATGCACACACATACACGTGGACACACACCTGCATGTGCCCACATACACACACACGGGTGCACACACGTGTACACCCACATGCAAACACAGGCCTATGACCTCACAATTTTAAGCTTCTTCCTCCCTGCAGAGCCCAGGGCTGTGCCAGTGTTTCCTGTCTTGCAATTCAGGGATTCAGTCGCTCATGATTTCTCATTTCTTGTTCTCCTTGTGGCCTTGGGATAATTTTTGAGAGCAGAAACACCAGAGAAATGCCTTCCCGCCACTCTTCTGGAATATGCGACAGACCCAGCTCTGCACCAGGCTCTCGGGTATTAGTCCTGCGTGCTGAGAGGACTTTGCCTCCCTGGTGTCTATCTCCTGTACCCTCCTCACCATGTCTGCTTCCTGGGTGGACAGGCTGAACGACATGATGTTTGGGACAGAGAAGTCCTGCAACCTCAAAGCAGCAATGCAATCAGACACAGGCCCAGCCGGGGTACTGGGGCCTGGGGAGCAGAGCAGGCCTGCAGACTTGGTGTCTTGCCTGGCTGTCACCACTGGCCCTCACCTGGGCTCCAGTCCAGTCCTGTGGGTGTTCAGGTCCCAGCCCAAGTCTGCTGCCCAGCAGGACCAAGGCTCAGGTTCCCGGTCCAGCTCCCAGAATTCAAAGTCTGAGCCCACTTCAGCATTTAATTGTGGTTTTATTTTTAACAAATGAAAATAATTCATGTATCTATAAAAACTGTTTGACCCACTAATCTCATTTTCTAAGAATCTATCACAAAGATAGTCTAGAAAAATAAGGGAATTGCAAAGGTACAGTACCACTTAGAGCAGTGGAAAGCAGAAAGCAATCTAAGGGCTATCAACAGGATAATCTCAGAGAGGGGCAGCTCCGGCAGCACGGGCACAGGCTGCCAGAAGTGGCTGGAACAAGTTCACAGCAGCGAAGTTTTCATAGTTCCTACAGAGTGGTGGGCATGAAGATATGCACATGTACATACAAATACATATTCTAAAGTGGAGAGACAAACATTTAATTTTTAAATAGGTGAGGGTCAAAAGGATAAAATTTAGGCTACTCGGAATATAACCACTTGTGAGAATTTTACTTGAAATCATGGGAAAATTTACATAATTATACAATGAAATTAAGTTTACAAAACAATCACTAAAATCAAAATTAAGCAGAGGAACGTAAATGTATATCCTTTGGTAGCATAACTCCCAGAGAGAAAATATTCTCAGTGATTCTAAATTAATTGCACATCCCTGAAAGAGATGTTCCTAAAAGGCAGAACTAACTGCAAAATAATTCTTCAATCTTTACCAGTGTGAGCCCAGCTCTGTCCTGATCAGCACTGTGTTTTCAGTAATCACATTGCTGGTGGTAGTATTGGTATTATTACTCTGAGTCTGTCGGGCATGTATCCTAAAAAGAAAGAGAAAAAGGGAGGGAGGGAGGAAGGGAGGGAGAGAAAAGGAAGGAAAAGTAAAGAAGAGAGGGAGGGAGGAGTGAAGGGAAAGAAAAACGGAAAGCGAATGGGCACTTCCGTGGCATGGCTGGGAACCCCGCTGCTCTGCGCGGAAGACAGCAGGCGCAGACGCCTCCAGGTGAGGCTCACTGCGTCAGCCCAAACACGAAGTGGCGCTGCAACGTCAACTCACAGAGTTTTTTGCTTTTTCACTTTAAGGAGTCTTGTGTTGAGATAACTGTGTATCCCCAGGGAACAGCACAGGGAGGCGCGACAGGCCTCTCCCAGGCCTCTCCTCGGTCACTTGCTGCAGTCGCAGTGCACAACAGAGCGGGCCCTGACACGGGCGCCGCGTGGCTGCAGCTCCATGTCCCCGTCTCGTGCAGCCCACACGCCAGGCCCAGAGCTAGCCCTGGCAGGGAGCCTCCCTCGGAGCCCTCGCCCCCCTGCCCCGGGTCCCTCCCGCCTGCAAGCCCCTCCCCAGCTCTGCAACTCTACCATTTCGGTGCCACCTAAACGGAACCCTGGCCCGTGTGGCCGTGGAGGTCTCCTCTCTCCCTGCTCGGCACAGCGCCCTGCAGCCTGGAGCCGCACCCGTGTCTGCCGCAGTGGGCCCGTCGGGTCGGTGGGGGACGGAAGTGCCGTGCGTGGAGGGGCCGTGCACGTCGCCTGCTTTCTGCTGTCACAGCGAGCCTGCGGGGCACATGGCACCCTGGCGGCTGTGGACAGAGGCGCCCTTCTCCGCGGGGATCAGCTGGCCGCCTGCCGCGTGCCCTCCAAGGGCCGTTTCCAGCGACGGTGCCGTTCCACACCCGCCAGCGCCTAAGAGCAGTCTGTGCGCCCCTGCCAGCATCATGTGAGGTAGGAAGAAGAAAGAAAGAGACAAGGAAAGTCATAATTCTAAAACTGTACTTTTCAGGAAAGCTGCCACTCCTGGACACCACGCCAACCACGGTTACAGCGCTTGTCCCCTCCCAGAGAGCAAAGGGTCCCCGGGGCCACAGGTGCAGAGCTGGCCTGAGAACCGCGCCCACACCCGGCTCCTCCTGCTGGGCCTCCGTCCACAGGGAGCCAGCGCTGTGCTGTTCAGTGGGCAGCAAATCGCCAGCCTCAAACCTCGGATGGCTCGTGCTCAGCCAGACCATCGAATGCTGGCCTGACACACCCTAGTCCCCACCAGGCCGACACACGTACCCCACCCCGGACTGCAGTGTGCCCTCTGCTCTCCTGAGCGCCGGCTTCTTTAGTTGCACTGCATAAAACCTTCTGCGGCTCTCACTGACCGCCTGAGAACTGGTCTTCCTTCCCACGGTGAGTCAGTGACCCTACAACACCCCCACGGGTGGTGAGCTGTGGCCCGTCTCTCCTCGGGGGCCCGCCCGGGACCCCACCGGTAACATCCCGGACAGTCGCTGTTCTATTTCCACTGTTCTAAGGTCATGTGTGACCCTTGTGGCCTTAGCTCACCTCTTCCTTACAGCCAGCCGCACTGCCTCGCTTGCCGTGGGCTCGTCCGCCATCTGTGTACCGCTTTTGTGGAGTGTCACTTCGTGCCTTTTGTCTGCTTCCTAGTCAAATCATTTGTGATTTTGCTTTGAGAGTTTAGTGTGCTTTGCATTTTTACATTTTTTATCAGTTCCTGTTTGCAGGATGTAACCCTCGCTCCTCCTGGAGAGCTGGTGCATGCACACTGCATCTTCCTTCCTTTTATGTCCTCCCCCCAGCCCCTGCCTCCTCCTGGTTCCCTCCCTTCTGCAAAAGACCCGCCTCCCTGTGTCCTATTGTTCTATTGAGTCCTTTGTCACACGTGGTCTTCGAATCCTTTCCCCAAGTACCTCGATGCCCTCCTGCTCCCCACGGGGCCTTTCTCAGGCCAGAAGTTTACATCTGGTGATGTCCGCTTAGGGATTTTTCTTTTCCATCCTGGCATAGGTTTGGTATCTAAGAATTTTTACCGAGTTGCAGGTCTCAGATCTGTGCCCGTGGACCAGTTTCCACGCGTTCTTTCCATCTGTGTCCTCTTTGGGGAAGTGTCTGTTCAGGTCTTCAGCCTACTTTTTAAAATCAGGCTGTTTGTTTTCTTAGCATTGGATTTAAGACATGTGTGTATTTAGGAGAACTACTGTATCAGCCCTGTCTTCTGCAAACATTTTCTCTAAGTCTAAGGCTTATTTTATCTTTAGGGTGACACTGTCTCAGATAGAATAGAAATTTTTAATTTTAGTGATTTCCAGTTTATCAGTTTTCTTTCATGGATCATGACTCTTTTGTACCTAGAGTCATCACCAAACTCAACATCTATGTTTTCTTTTACTCTGTCTTGTATAGTTTTAAGATTTACATTTAAGACTGGGATCCCTGAATGAGTTTTTATTAGGGTGTGAGATCAAGGCTGAGGTTCTCGTTTGTTTCTGTCTGTGTGTGGATATCTAATTTCCCAAACACTGCTGAAAGATGATTCTTGTGTCCTTGAATTGTTGTTTCAGCTTTGCCAAAAACTGGTCTGATTTACCTCTGGGCTCTGTTCTGCTGATCCACAGACCAATATACCTCTGCCAATAATGCACTGCCATGATGACTGGAAATAAAGCCAGATAGGAAATCTTAGAATCATTAGCTATTTCCTCCCACTTTAACAGACATTATTTGGCTATTTTACTCCTTTGCCTTCTTACACAGGAAAAATACTGAAATTTTAACAGGAATTGTTTACCGATAGCCAATTTATAGAGAAATGACATCTTTTCTGCACTGCACGTTTCAATCGTGAATATTGCATGTCTATTTATTTAGACCTTTGATTTATTTGCTAGCATTTTGTAGTTTTCAGCCTAAAGTCCTGGGCAAGTTGTTAGATTTACACCTAAATATTTCCTTTGTGAGCAATCACAAGTGATGCACATATCACTTTGATCCCATGCATTTATCTCCAGTGTACAGAAATACGACTCACTTTTCTTGGTCAATCTTGTATCCTTCAGCCATACTCACCTCATTTGTTCTTGAAGGTTTCTTTGTACACTTCCAGGGACTTCCCACAGCAACCACTAGGTCATCTGCAGGCGGGGCAGTGTTTGTGTTATTCTTTCCCAATCCCTAAGCCTCCAACTTCCTTTTCCTGCCTTGTGCTGACTGAGAGCCTCGCTGGACTAGAGGGGAAGAACCCCAGAGGGGCAGTGTGGTGGCCAGGACAGCAGCACCCCCGGAAGCCTCCGTCTGGATTGCTCCATCCAGGCAGTGAGGTCAGAGGGTTTCTGTCTCTGGGGCACATCTTGGGGTCCTCCGCTGTGCAGAGTAGGCTCCTCTCAGGCTATTTTCATCCATGCCCACTGGCATTCCTGGCTTGAGTCTGCAGCAGCCATCCCAGGAGACAATGAGATTTTTAAAAACCAGGGGCTGGTAGGGAAGACCCTGGCCCTCGACCTGCACAGGCACCCCAGGGCCGCCCTGGGGCTGGCAGAGTGGGCTCCACGCCACCCTTGGCCTTGGGGTCCGCCCCCCGCTTCCTCTCTTCTTGACCTCTTCTTCTCACCTGCCCAGACTCGGGTATTGTTCACATCATCCACGTTCTCAGCTGAGGCGGGAAAGCAGTGTCTCCCCCACCTTATCCTGAGCTAGAAATGCATGTGAAGGTGGCTACAGACGCCTCCTGTGTGGCTGTCGACCACAGCCCTTGGACGGTGTTTGTCATAGCCCTGAGCTGGTCCACGACCGGCTGCAAGCCCGTCAGACAGGGTTCTGTCCTGTGTCACCTCTTCAGACTTCCAGAAGCTCAGCATCGCTTTTCAGGTCACCGGAGCACAAAGGAGAGGCTAGTGCGAGACACTGAGGACCAGAAGGCAGAGGAAGACACTCTCTGGCGCTTGCTGTTCTCCTCCAAGTATCCTGAGCTCCAAGAACCCATTCTAGGCCACGGAATCACGTTTGGGGTTTTATCCAGGAGACCCCCATAAAAGAGCCAGAAACACATGAGCTGTGCGCTTTGGAAGGGAATCTTTGTCCCTGTGCTTCTGTCCCGCGTCCCCACCTCAGATGTCTCAATGCCAGGGGAAGTCCTGGGGACAACCCTGGAAAGAGGACCAGAGGACTCAAACACTACCTCTATGGCCTGGGCCTGGCTCCCTGGCCTGCTTGGCATCTGCTCTCTTCTGGGCTCTTGTAGGAGGACGGAGGAGGCCTGGCCACACCGGAGAGGCAAGAAGGAGACTGACTCCAGCGCTGTCCCTGAGGAAGGGAGGTGGCTCCCATCTGGGAAGCACATTCCTGCCTCAGGCAGGGGCACGGGCCGGGGCTCAGGCAGGGCGTGTTCCCGAGACTCCAGGCCCTGCTGCAGAGGAGCCCTGGCAGCCGGCCCGAGAGGAGGGGCCCAGAAATGCCAGGGTGTCTGGAGACACCTGGAGCACCGGGTGAACGAAACAGCATCGGGTGCTGGGGACGCCGTGCCCTCCGGGCGGTTCCGACATGGGCTGTGCCCGCGCCGGTCCGTGGCATCTTCCCACTGCTGCTCGGACCCTGGCGGGGCTGAAGGCTGGGAGACCACTGTCCCTGTGGCCACAGCCGAAGGCGGGCAGGCTGGCGCCCACTCCGCGTCCGGCCATCTTCACCCTGCCCCTTCCTGCTGCCCGGCTTCCGGAGTCTGCTTCTTCACTGATGTCATAAAATGTCCCTGCAGCCAGGGGGCGCTTTGACGGGCTGTGCTGTCTGATGGAGAAGGGCCTCGGCCCAGCCTCAGCAAGCGCACGCTGCGGATCTACTCCCAGCTCCGCCTCCGCTCGCCCCCCCACTGCAGGACCGTACGTCTGTACGCCGGTTCCCCTGTACGGTGGCCCTCAAGGGTCACCGCACTTATCCCTGGGTGTTACCGCGACAGCCACGTGAGATCTGTGGCCCGGAGACGCTGCGACCTGGAGCTCTAGTGGGGCTGTTACTCGGGCTCTGGACCCCAGCAGGGCGTCCGAGTCGGGAGAGGGAAGGAGCGAAGGACGGGCCCCTCTAAGGAGTTCCCGGATGTGTCGGCCCTGGCTGCCCCACTGCAGACTGCTGCAAATGTAGTAGCTCTGAGAATAGACAGTGTGACTCCCAGATTGCCTGGGTTCATCGCCCAGGTCTCCTTGGGCAGCGGCTGGGCCGCGCTCCATTCCGGTTGGAGCTTGGGCAGCCGCTGAGAGCAGAGCGCGGTCCTGGCGGGTGTAGGACGCGGCCCGGTGCTTCCTCACTGGATCCCAGCCAGACTAGAGCCCACCGCAGGACCTCGCCGTGTGGCCCCTCCACGGCCTCGCTCCCCGAAGGGACATGTTCTTCATTCCGAGGCCTTCAAAAGATATTTCTTGCTCTAGGTCTAAGCCTCATGTCCGGCGGCCTCTTGAAGGCATTGCGCATCGACTCCTACGTGGAGCTGAGCAGTACGGGACCGGCACTTCCGGGTGACAATGAAGAGCAAGAGGAATTACTGAAGAAAAGTTGCACATTGTATGTCGGAAATCTTCCCTTTTCCACAACTGAAGAACAAATTTATGAACTCTTCAGCAAGAGTGATGACATAAAGAAGATCATTATGGGTTTGGATAAAATGAAAAAAACTGCTGCATGCAGCTTCTGTGTTGTGGAATACTATTCGAGAGCAGATGCAGAAAATGCCGTGCGTTTCATGAACGGAACTCGTCCGGACGACAGGATCATTCGCACAGACTGGGATGCAGGCTTCAAGGAGGGCAGGCAGTACGGGCGGGCAATCTGGAGGCCAGGCTCGAGACGGGTACCAGCTGGACCGTGACGCGGGAAGAGGGGACTACGGAAAACTCGAACAAATGCGGGGAGCGGCAGGAGCCCTATTAGTGCAAAACTCCCTCCCTCCCTCCCGGCAACTGCTGAAAAAGTTACCAGAACCATTTTTTGTTACCAGATCAAAAAGGGTGTTCCTTGTGGCTGGGGATGGAGTTCGGTGGTAGGAGCAAAAAGAAACGTGTTCCTCAGCAGCAGACTCAGCCTAGGATGTTACTCTGTCAGCCCAAAATACCACACTTACAGGAAGACTAGAAAAATGTGAAAGCTTATTTTCTGATGCTAGAGTCTAAGTGATCTACACTGGAACCTGAAACGATTCTTTTTAAATTTGAAGTTTGCAAGATGTAAAGTTGTTTTAGGGTAAAATGGAGTTTTGCTATGTTGTATAGTTTTGCTGTAAATTAAGAAGAGTTGTCTGACAACTGCATTTGTTTTCTATGTTGAATTCTAATTTCTAGAGGCAAACTTTGACCTTCCCAAGTATTTGCACAAAAGCCTCAGGTCTCAGGACTCCCTCCACCCCAGTTCTGTGCTTTAGTGCGGGACTTGAGTTCTGCTAAATACATTTTTCAAAAGATATGATGTTTTGCCTCAGACTAAAAAAGTCCCTCTAACATGGAGACCCCCAAAGAATTTATCTTGCATTTGTAAAGCAAGAGATGATTTCTTATGTGTGAATATAATTTTCCCTAATTAGAAAAAATACAAAATGTTTTCATCTAGCAACAGAGCAGCTTCCAACATCCAGTAGTATGTGAAGGTTGTGGCCAGAGTATTCTACTGTGAACATCTTTCATGTTAGACAAGTGTGGGTTTTGTCAGTCAATTCCAAACTGGTTATTGGAATTTTTTAAAGCACTGTTGATAGTTGTGAAGTAAGAAGAAACCATTTACAAACATCTAATGATACACTGTTCATTTGTAAACATTTGTTTTTACACTGTACTTTGAACTAATTTATATTCTTCTGTAGTAAGATGTAACTCAGATTTCTAAAGGCCTTAAAACCAAAGATATTGGTTCTTATTTGTCTTTTGTAATAGATTACAATAAAGTTGGACCAACTTATTGTCAAAAAAATATATTTCTTTCAGGGTTTAAGTTTGTTCATTGAAGAAGGGCCCAGCTCAAATAATCTCCTTTTGGATCAACTCAAAGTCAACCTGGTATGGACCCAGATCCAGCAGGAAACTCCCTTCTTCTCGGAGCCCTGGAGTGGCCTCCTGTCAGACGCAGGTCCTGTTCGCACTCAGGGGCAGGGTTTCCCGGTCAGGCCCACCAGGGGGAGGGAATCCCGGCTCTCTTAGAGCTCTGCTGACCACATCAGGGGACCACTTTTGAGAACTTAAAGGAGCTTCTAAATAAATGCTCACATGGACAGGATAACAGTAGGTGCAAGAAAGTAGCGCTGTGTATTTCCAGGCAGGGATTCCCGATCACACTGCAAGAGCTCGAGGAAGCGCCTCCCGCTGCGCACCTGTTGGCCATGTGCATCGTACTTTTGATCATGAGTCTGGGACAGAAGCTGAGTAGGCATAGGTGTGCGGCGGCAGGAGGGCGGACACCGTTGGCTGCTGGGCTCAGGAGGTGAACGGCCAGGACTGCACTTGGGTTCCTGGGTGCCGCAGACCAGCTGCAGTCGATGTGCAGTCGATACAGGGTAGGAAGGGGAGATGTCCTGGGCCGGTGATGAGAAAAGCACCTTCACAAGCAATGTTCAGGTTCCCTCTGAGAAGTCTCCGGGTCTGATTTATTTTTATCTCTTTAAGCAATAGCTGGGAGGCATTGGGCGGAACATGTTTACATTTTAAGTTGCCTTAGCAATTTCTATTGAAGTAAAGGTTATTTTCTTGCTAAACAAAGTACAATTCCTCTAAGCTGTTTCATTTCATTGAACGTCATGACTACATATTTAAAAATTACAATTGTCCCCTTATTTACCCACACCTAAACAGAACAGAAAGTAACTTAATCAAAATCTTTATATCAGCGGGGGATACAAGCAAGATTTAATCAACTAAGTGTCAAACTTGTGGTCGCCAGCTGGCCCTTGAGAAACTGCACAATGGTTAATATAGTTTGCTATTAGCTCTCTATTTTACTTTACCTCTATTCATCTTACCTAAATGTCATTTAGGTTCATAGTCCATGAGCAGGAGATATTTACAGCACTTTGAGAAATACTGAGTAACTTGTCTCCTTAATGCATTTACCTGTCTTAACGTTCTTTCTATTTTTCATTTCTCACTATTTCTTACATCTAAAGTCTGTCCTTCCAATCTCCTCATAAGACCCCTTTAGTCAAAAGAATGTCAGCAATAAGAGGGGGAGTTATAGTAGTGGGGGAAACAGAGGGGGTTTTAGGAGAGGTTTCTTTAGGAGTGGATGTGGCAATAGAACTAAGAGAAAGTGGAATTTGGGACTTGTGAGCCAGATCGGATTTCAATATATCATGACCAATGTGCCTCATGGAGAGTTTGTTGTGAGTCACAAACACAATGACTCCTGTGACCAGAGTAACGATTACAAACATTATGGCAAGAAAAAATAACACATGAGGGTGCGATGTGTTCCACCCTTCTTTCCCCCGCTGGAACTTTGTCAAGCAGCAGTGGAGGTCGGTTGGGCTTCGCCACCTGGGCACCCGGAACCATGCTCTGAACCTCAGTGCCCCAGATCGACCGCCCTGCTGACGCCACTGCGCGGCTCCTGCGCTTCTGGGCCCCGGGCCCCAGGCCCTCCCTCTCGGTGTCCTGGCAGGCACCTCCCCTCCCTCCGGCAGGACGTGGCGGGACCCTCTCCGGCGGCTTCTCGGGCCGCGCTCTCCCGGCGGCCCAGCAGCGACCTTCCGGTGCTCCTCCCCGTTCACCCCACCCCGCCCCCTTCCGGAAGAGCCGCCCTCCTCGGGGCAGCCCTGTGTGCGTCCCACCGTCCAACTCCGACGCCCTGGAGCGAGCTCCTCACCTTCCCGGCCCAGCCTTTGTCTCCTCCAACTGCGCTCGGCCCACCTTCCTCCCACCCTCCTGCTCCTGGGCGGCGCCCTGCGGCCCCGCCCCGCCGCTCCCCACTCACGCCCGGCCGCCCCGCCCGCCCGGGGACGCGATGCCTTCACCCCCGCTCTGCTTCTGCTGCTCATCCTTCCGGCCTGCGCTCCCTTCCTAGACCGAAGAACCTCAGGAGACGGACGCTCACCCCGCACCTTCCAAAGGCCCCACTGCTTCCCAGGGCTCCTCTAGGAAAATTCAAATTCCTGGTCCCACTTCGCTTCGATTCTCGGGGACAGCCCCTGTTCCCCAGTCCTGCTCCCACCCCACCACGCACCCCCCAGGTGCAGCCCCACCGAGCTCCTCATTCCTCCCAACGCCTCCTCCAGCTCCGGTCTTGGCTCGGCTCTGTCCTCCGAGGGGCCTCTCCGGACTCCAGAGCAGGCAGGGACCCCACCAACTACACCACAGCGCCACACTTCCGTGTTGTGATTTTGTCACACGACCGTGAGTGCTGACGGCTCATCGGACAAGACCTGTAATGCTCAGGTCGCCTCTGGTCGTCCTCCAGGGCAGCCGCCCTGGCACCACCAAGGGGCACGGTCCCTCCTGAGCTCCCTGGGGAACGGGATGCTGGGCTCAAGCAAAGAGAGAAATCTTTTCTTGAACGAAATGCAGTTCTACGTTGCACAATATGCACATGTATAATAATAATAGCTACATAAGACATGCAGCAATAAGTCCCTATTGCTAACCTGGGGCAAAATAATCTAATACAAATTAAATTGGCTCTATTCCCTAGAATTTTAGTACATTGCATTGAGAATTTTCAGCCAAAATTCTGCAGAGTATAACTGATTAATACTCTAATTAACATAAGAATAGGACCATAGGAAATTGTTGGTTTTCCCCAGTACTGAATAAATAAATGCCTTTCTACTAGGGGCCGGCTCCCAGCCCACACTGGATGGACTGGGCCTTCTGTGGGAGCCGAGTGGCGGGCCGCCCAGGAGGTCCCCAACTCCCACCTGGAAGTAGAGGCGCCTCTGGCCCGGGAGGACCCGGACACGGGCAGGCACGTCCTTTTTTCCTGTACCCAGCACGAGGATGCTATCCACACTCCCAAGACACAGGGCTACGCCTGGCCGTATCAAACAGATACGTGCGTCAACTGGGCTGGGCTGGAGACGCGCAAGGGTGGAGACCGGAGCCGAGGCCGCTGGTCTGAGGGGCTCTTCGAGCTCTGCTCACCTCATGTGAGCCTCATGCAGGGCACATGTCCCAGACGACAGGAGAAAACCGCGAAGCCCAGGTGGTGAGAGCTGGGAGTGCATGGAGTTTCTGAGCCCTTAAATCCCCTCCTTCCCGAAGGACAAGGCCTGGAGCTCAGGCAGTTGGTTTGGAGGTGCTCTGGGGATAACAGCTGAAGCGGGAGGGAGGCCGCGAAGGAAGCAGCCAGCAGTGGTCTCAGAGGCACTGCTGCTGGATGTGGGGGCTTGGTTGTGGTGGACGTAGGGCTCATTGTGTGCTGCTGTAGCACAGTACCCGAGGCAAGCTATTTTACAAAGCAAAGAGGTTCATGGTGGCTTAGGTTCTGCAGAGTCAAGGCCAAGAGCCTCACCTGGTGCTGGCCTTTGGGCTGACACAGTCCCGAGGCCATGCAGGGCATCATAGGGCAGGAGACAGGGAGTGCATGTGAGCGGGTGCAGGTGTGTGTGCACGCACGTGTTTCCTGGTCTCTGCCCCTCTTCTTCCAGGATTCAGTGGTAAGCACCCTAACTACAGTATCAAATCCCAGTCACCTCCCCAGGAGGAGCCATGGGGGGAGGACTCTGCACCACACCTCGCCGCACTGGGACCCTGCGGGACACAGACCTGAGCCATCCTTAGCCGGGGAGGGCATCGTGGCAGTGGGTTTCTCGTTCACCTCGTGCACAGGGTGTGCTGGACCCAGCTCAGAAGGGTCCAAGCCAAGATCAGAAACGTCCCGGCTCCCGCCTGTGTTCCACAGGGGACACTGCGGGAGTCGATCGGTGACCACAGAGCTCACGCGAGTCTTCTCCACGCCTCCTCCTTGAGCTCAGTATGGGGGTCGGAAGATGGGCTGGGTCCTTCACACACGCGGCTCGGATGTCTGTGGCGAGGCCGGGGCGGGGGGGGGGGGGGGCGCTGCAGGAAACCTGGCTGGCAGACGCTGAGCTCCCTGGCCGTCAGCAGAGCCAGGGTCCTGGCCTGAGCGTCTGAGGGCCACGCAGCAGCAAATGCTAAGTCCAGTGTGATCGGTGAGTCAGCAAGGCTCTGCATGAATTGGCTAGAAGCAAAATTCCTTTTTTCCTTGAAAAGTCCTTGACTTTGCTCCTTTTTGCACCTGAAGTTGGAGATACACTTAGATTTTTGACAACAGTTGATTTCCACTTGGATTAGTGTACAAGGAATGTGCATTAGAAAATGCATATGAATATTGCATTAACATCTTCCTAGTGTACAGATTCTTAAAAATCACTGGGGGTAATAAAGATAAGCTGGCAGTCCCTTCTCTTGGAATAACTGTCTTCCTGCCCAAAGAAGCATTCTTACAAGAAGTCTTTCCCTGGAAACTGCTTTTCCTCCTTTCCTTCTTTCCTCTTCTTGACTGCAGCCCAGCCTCTGGCAGCTCCCTGTCACCATTCATTAGCTGGAAAACACAGACCTTTGTGTGCTGCCTCTGGGGGAACCAACCCGACAGCCTTTGCTCTCACGCTCTGGATGCAAACCCCAGCCTCTGCTTTCCTTGGGGCCAGCATCCTGGAGATGCCTAACACAGGATTCCCAAAGCAACAGGAAGAATGGGGGGTGCACACAGCTTCCGGGGAGGTAAGACAGAGAGCGAGGTGGAGATTCAGAGAGGACTGGTCCAGGCCTCCATTTGACCCAGCCACTCAAACTCAGCTGGGGAGCACTGAGCTGAGTGGATAGTCTAGAACACTCCAGAGCACATCCTCGGCCTCGCTGTCCTTCACCTCCCTCAGCCTCACTTCCCCCACCATCCCCACCCTCCTCACACTCCTTAAGGCCATTCATTGAGAAACCCAGCTCAGGGCTTTGAGCCAAGATGGCGAAGCGTCAGGGGACGTAAAGGAATAGAGAGGGAGGGGGACCGGGATGCTAGTGACTCAGAAGGACTCAGCCCCGAGAGGAGCCCCTGACCAGCCAGCCCAGCCCCCCAGGTGGGTGGGTGGACCCCACTGTCTTCTCCAGGAGCCTGGGCTGGGTGCGGCATCTCCTGGTGCTCACGTGCGTGGCCCGTTTCGGCGGCATCGTTCCATGTTCTGTTCCCTGTTCACAGTGCCAGCCTGGGGTGAAAACCAGGCAGCACGCTTCCTCGCTGCTTGCCCATGGGTGGTCTTTGAGGCCTTGGCACCTCAGAGCCTGGTTTCCTGTCGATGAAGTGAGAAAATGGCCCTCATCTGAAGGGCTCTGTGAGAACTCCGCTCCTGTAGCACTGCGGGTGCTTGGTCCACCCTGGGTCACGTGTACTCGCCTCTGTAGCTGAGACTTCGCGTGCTGGTGCCACAGGAGGCTTTCTCCACTATGGCCAGGGAAAGGTGCCCACCCTGACGTAGTGGCTGGCATGGTCCCTAACCCGTGGTCCTCACCCTGAGTCGAGGTCTCTACAAATCAGCAGATCCAATTTTGCATGCTTTCTGGTATAGGCAGTAAGGATAAAAAAATAAGTACGGGGAATCCATCCCCACAGGAAGCACTTACACAAAGCCGCAGTCCGGTGCAGCTCACCTGTTCAGCTCTTGAGCAGTGCCCCAGGTGTGTGGGGCGTGGGCCCCAGGGTGGCCCTGTCTGGAGGTGACAGAGCCTCTAGGAGCTGGGGCTCAGGGGAGGTCCTCGGGCCTTGGGGGGACTGCAGGACCCACGTCTCTTCCTCATCCCTCACTTCCTGGCCGCATGCCCGCTTGTTGTCATGTGCTCAGCTGTGGGAAACCTTTCTGATTCTTGCCTTCATTGTCCCCAGTATTTCATCATAGTAACGGGAAGCTGCCTACACAACAGGAAGGAAGTGTGCTGACTTTGGGCCTCACAAAGGCTTGCACTGTAACAAGGACTCAGGCACGTCTGGTCACATCCTGCTTGTGGCTACCGGAAGCCAGGTAGCAGCTGAGACCCAGGTCTGCTCTTGGATGGTGGAAGGGCCTGGTCTTCCACAGATGGAGCCGGGCTGCACTTGGCTGTTGGGAGTGGAGCTTGTGGCTGTGGAGAGGCCGAGGATTGGCGACCCTGCAAACACCAGGAGGCTCACCCATGAGTGCGCTGTCCCCTGCCTACCAGTGTCACGAGCATCTGGGAGCAGTGGGTCTTTGAGCTCAGGTGCATACCTGGGTCATTGCCGGGCTTCCCATCTGGTGAGGATCTTCCTAGCTGTACCTCAGAAGCAGCAAATATCCAAGCTGCCTTACCTTAAGTCAGGAGGGCTCTGGAGAGCGGGTGACATCTCCACCGCTGCTTTCCAAGTCGAAATTAAGTAAACGACAGAAGTGGCGGCACCACCCTGCCCACCTGAAGCAGCGCTGGGCCTTCTCCCAGGAAGCACCCAACACACAGCGTGGGGAGCAGGTCTGCCAGGAGCAGTGGGTGCTCCTCCGCCGGGGCACAGAGTGCTGTGTGCTTGCTTCTCACTAGCAGCCCCCAGCCAGTCAGTGCATTTGTCCTTCGGGAGTGCCTTTGAGCATCACAACAGGCTCTCTGCAGACGCTAACAATGCACTATGTCTCCGGGACCCCGCTGGGCCTGCCCAGAAGCCAGAGCACAGAACCCTCCCTTCTTGGCTTGGTCAAACTGGAAGACAGCTGACAGAGGCTGAGGTTTTCCAGGACCCTGTGTTCTCCTGGATTCTGAAATCACCTCGCGTTCACACGGAGTCCCACCCCTAGAGAGAAGTGTGGATGGGCCGAGTCCCCGCGACTGGGAACGGGCTGGGGCCCTGCAAGGACAGCAGACAGCAGCTACCAAGCCAGCGGAGGCGCTCCCGAGGAGGATTCCAGGACCCACCGGGGCGCAGGCTGCCTCTCGCTCCCCTCTGACAGCCACCCTGGGTTTGTTTCCTTTCCCCCTCGGGCCACTCCCCAGCCAGGTGTGCGCCTCCCTGTCCTCAAAATCCTGGCCACGGCTGTCTGTCTCCCAGCTACATCCGAAAAGACTCGGGTCTTTCAAAGCCCAGACACCGGCCTGAAGTCACAGTTAAGAAAGGCGGAGCTGAAGTCCAGCCCAGCCTTTGCGCAGCTGGGCCCCAGGCTGAAGAGTCAGGACACAGTGGCCCCTGGAGGACTCGGCCGCCGCGGGTCGCCAGCGCCACACGGGCCGCCCCGCGGCCTGGAGCAGCCTCTGTGCGTGAGCCCGGACGACCTGCGCGCACTCGGGCCAGAGCGCCTCGTGAAGGAAAGGCGCATGCGTCTGGCCCCAGAGGCGCTCAGCTGTCTCCAAGGAAGCCCCGCGGCCCTGGGAAGTTCCCGCCTTCCCTCCTCGCTGGCCCTCTCCCGCTTCCTGCCCCTCAGCCTCTTGCAGTCAGTCTGTCTCCTGGAGAGGGCCTAAGGCGACCGGCAGCGGGACCCACTTGACTCCGATCCACGCCCATTCCCCAGGTGACTGCAAGTCACCTCCTGACTCCCGTGTGTGTAAATGCGCGTGCACGCGTGTCTGTGTGCACACACACGTGTGCATCAAGTCTGAGCACGGTGTGCACAGGGCAACGCCGCCACAGCGCGCAGGAGGAAGAGGTTGCTCCTCGGTGTCGGGGCAGCCGGGACAGGCTGGCGCCTGGGAGCCTCGGGCTGGGTTCAGCGTGGATTCAGGGGAGGGAGCGGCAGGCGCCCACCTGAGGGCGCTGCACCAACCTGGAGCACAGCGCGAGGCTCCACCGCCCGCGTGGCTCCAGGAGCTGTGTTGTCACCATCACAGGCCCGTTTATTTATAGACACCACGTCCGCACCTGTTTGCAGAGGTTTTCTTCCTCCCGGAGAAATTACACTTATTACACAGCAATGTCTTTGTCTCCCCTGCGTCTTGTTAAGCAAAGGCACATGCGACTACCACACGGGGCTTGTGATCATCCATCTGTTCTCTCAACAAACATTCAGAGTCGCGCTGTGTGCAGGCTCGGAGCTGGGAGAAGGTGGCGGCAGAGGCCCTGCCCTGCCTCCCTCAGAGGACGGACGTCGCCTCCGCCACCGGGCAAGTGTTGATCTGTGATCTAAGCATCGAGCCCCTGTGGAGGAGGATGAGGGAGGCTGACGGACGGGGGCCAAGGGCCGCAGGGGCTGGGACTTCAAGAGATGTCCCTGCCTGCAGGAGCCCTGGGCGGGACGGGTCCTGCGGGCGACTTCCGCCACCGGAGGGCAGCCCTGAGGGCCCCCACCTGTGCCCTGTGCCCGCAGCTCCCCTCTGTCACCTCCAGGCAGGTGACCTGGTGGCCCCAGGTGTCCATGGCCAACTGCATCTCATGGGAGGGAGAGGGGGGCAGTGAGTGGACCCCGACCCAGAGCCCCAACAGCCTGCCTGCAGGAAGGGCCAGGGGTACCTGTGACTGGGACCCACCCCAGGGGTGGGCTCTGGCAGCCTCTAGGGTCGCTGTCACTCCTACCACCCCCGCGCGCTGTGCACTCGGCCCGGGGTGGGGGCGTCCTCCCACAGACTTCTGCCTGTGCATCTGTGATCTGCCAGATTTGACCCCTCACCGGACCCAGTGTTCCTGCAGGACTCTCCACCCCCGTAATCACGGAAGTGTGACCTATTTTAAAATTCCTCCAGGGAAAGAGTCAGCACGTTGCCGTGGCAACCAATTCGCGGGGCCTAACCTACTTCCCTTGGGTGTGATTCAGAGCCAGGGAGCTGGGCTGCCGGTGGAGGACCAGACAGAAGTGACGGCAGCCCCTCGGCCCCGCCCAGCACAGCCTTCAGGGATGGAGACAGACCCGAGGAGGGGACAGGGCGACAGCAGTGCCCTTGGCCCTGAGCCCGGGTGCCCCGCCTGGTACGGGGCTGTGCCCAGCTGCACCTCCGTGGATGCTGCCCCCACCCACTCCGCTGGCCCGCAGCCCTGGGACCGTGCTCCTCTGCCTCCACCTCCGCGACCCCTCCAGCCCTGACCCCAAGTCCCTGGGCTGCCCGAGCCTTCGCCTGGTCACACGGGGCTCTCCCGCCCAGGTCCGCTCCCGTGGTGAGCGCCCTGGCTGGTGCATCTCACCGGCCACTGGTGACTGGGGTAGGTGGGGAATCGAACCGCTCCTTGCCTAAGTGTTCTTGGGGGAGGCCTTGAACCCAGGGCCTCCGCACTGAGCTACTCCCCCACTTTCTCTAGTTTTTTACTTTGACATGGTCTCTCTGAGCCACTAAGTTGCCCAGTTTAGGCTTGACCTTGTAATCCTCCTGCCTCAGCCTCCCTGAGTGCTTGGATTTGGGCTTGCACCACAACACCCAGCTGTCTGTGTGTTCTGGTGTCACTGGTGGGAATGGTGACGGGGTTGTTATGAGGTTTGAGTGGGGTAACAACCCTAAGGTCGCCATTCCCAGTGGGTGCTTAGCGAATCCAGTTTGCCCCTTGCCTGCTCCTGGGCCTTTCCTGACTCTTTTCCTTCCATGCTTTAAACCCGAAGCACAGCTGGGCCTTCTCTGTGCCAGCTGGGGCTGTGGGCAGAAGTCCTGGAGGGGCTCAAGGGCCTGGGCATCAGGGGACCTGAGAGGGCAGGGGGCCAGGCCAGCGCAGCAGGAGTGGCGAGGAACTCAGGACTTTCCAAGCCATAGAGCTGGACAGATGCAGGAGCTAGGCCCCAAGGGCCTCCGACCTGTGCCCTTCGTGCAGCAAAGAAAGGGAGAGATACGCACTTTGGAGAAATCACTGTGGCTGCAGGAGGAACACTGGAGGAACGGGCTGGGAGTGGAGCTGCCGTGTCTGTGGCAGAGCGGAGATCCCAGCAGCGCCCACTGTGGCCCCCAACTTTGCCTTAAGCACCCTCAGGCCCCTCTGCCTGGGACTCCTCTGCCCCTGCTCTGCAGCCCACTGCAGCCCACAGAGCTGTCTGACCTGAGGCCATGTGAACAGCCCCGCTCCTGCTCCAAGCCAGGCATCTGCACTGCTCCCAGCCTCTCCGACAGCAGCGACCCGGCATGCCGAGTGGCTTCCTGTGGCTCCTTTCCCTCCTGCCCAGGTGAGCAGCTGTGCACCAGTCTGGCTCGGGGTGGCTGCTGGGATCCTCAGCCAGGAAGCGTCTGGCCGTGGGAGCTCTCCTGGGAGTGGCTCCGCCATGAGGACCAGGAGAGAAGTTGTGGACCACTGTCCAGTCTCACTTTGTGCTTCAGGAAGGTGAGGCCCAAGGGGAGCTCGAGAATCCAACTCCACCACCTGCACTCCCCCACCCAGTGCCCGGAGCCAGGACCGCAGGGTGATACAAGGTGGGAGGCCGTGCCCGGGCACCTCCTGTCTCTCCCAGCCCACACAACAGAAATGTGTTGCCTGGGTCACCGAAGGAGACCCCGCAGGCAGGCAGAGACCAAGTTCTGGAAGAAATTCAAGGTCGAAACACTTTTTTCCAAGCTCCACATTTGGCTTTCATTCATTGGCTAGTTAGAAATTGTGAAAACACTACTGAGAGCTGCTTATGTGCCAGGCCTCAGTAGGCCCTAAGGACCGACCTTGAACAAGGCTAGCGTGTCCTTGTCCCCGCGTGTCCAGTCACACTGCATGACACTCCCCGTCTGAGCTCTGGAGCCGTGCATGCTCAGCTGGGTGCAGTAGCCAGGCCTCCCTACTACCACCAGGGCCTTCCCTGCTCCTAAGACGCAACAGAATAGGAAAAGACCAGTCATCCGGCGTCTGTTAGAAATTTTCTATTTTCATATGGAAAAAAGGGCAAATAACGGAGTTCACCCAAAGAAAATCAATTGCTCTTAAACACAGAAAAAGATTCACAGTGCACTCAAGACATAAGTCACCAAAGACCAAACACTCGCTCACTGTGCTGGAGAGGCTGTGGGCACCAGCACTTTCCTGCACTGCTAATAGAAATGTGAACTGTAAAACCTATTGAGGGAAATTTGCAAACTGTCTTCATCGATATAAAGGCATCATGTTATTTGGCTCCAGATTGGCAGTGTTCCTTTACTGTCGACTTGGGAGCGGTGCTATACGTGTCCAAGGGTGTTGCCATGGTGTTGTTTGTCTCAGGAAATGATGGAAAGGAGCTGAACAGTAGTCAGCCTGGAGATGTGTAAATTAACAATGATACGTCCAACCAATGTAGCGGTGTGCAGCCAGATAAATAATAAGGGAGATGCTTAGTACTATACGGAACGATATCAAAATGTAGTGTTAAGTTTACTAAGGCACACAACACATAAAATATGCTGCTGCTTGTACTTTATGTAAGTATGTGTACATAATATACACACACACACACACACACACATATATATATAATCCCTTGTTTGCATCCACTAGGAGTATTTCTGAATGCACAGGAAGTATCCCAGGATGCCTTCCTTCAAAGACAAGATCTGTACAGCTAACAGTTATGAGAAAGATATTTTTTGTTCTCAATCCCTTTTCTTTTGACTGTTGAAGCATGTAAATATATTGTCTAATTTTTAGATGTATTTTAAATTAAAAATGTATTAATTAATTAAATTTCTTAAAAATCAATTCCCTCTGAGCCCTGGGGCATTCGCTGAAGCTCGTCTCAGGCCAGGTATTAGTCAGGACACTGGCTGCTGAAACAAACAATTCTCCATCTCACTGGGCCTCGGTGCCACTGCACTGAGATTCTGGGGTCCCCTTACTCACTTCCGTAACTGACTGCTTACATCTGTTGACTTTTGCTGGGCAACAGCGTCCCCCAACCTCAATGCTATAAACAGCTGTGACCTGCCCAGCACGTGAAGCTGCCAGTGCACTCAGGGCTGGCGAGGTGGGCCTCCTCAGGCCCTGACCCACACAGGCCAGGCCTGCTGGGGCTGAATGGACATAGCCAATACAGCACTCAAGGCGATGTCCACCCTCTAGATTGTGGGGTGGCCTGTCAGTCCTCCAAGAGAGACAGCAAGCTCTACAAGGTCCATGTCCAGAACAGGCAGGGCCATTCCCCCTCAGTCTGTTGTCACTCTACCTTTGAGATCCATCCAGACTCACAGGGTGAGGAGATGAGTTCTGTGTAGACATAGATGCAGATGCAGATGCAGATGCAGATAGACATTTTTATGTTGCCCAGCCTATTCTCAAACTCCAGGGCTCAAGCAATTCTCCTGCCTCAGCCTCCCAGGTGGCTGGACTACAGACACACATCACCTCATTCAGCTAAGCTTCGTGACTTGATGAAAAGGTCTGCAGAGTCCTGCTGTTAGGGGAAGAACACCCAGGGAAGCAGATAATTGTCCTCGTTTGGAGGTGAGCCTCTCGGGCCACTGTACCATCACCCCAGAGCACCAAGGAGGTGAGCCAGGTGGGCATCGGCACACACACACACACACACACACACACACACACCCTAATGTGTTGAGCCATTATCTGGATCCACACTGCAGGGTCATAAAGGACATTGTTATGAGCTCGAGAAGATAGAGCAGAGGTGAACAACAGAAAGAGGGTCTTTCTGAGGCCTGTTGATGAATATTAAAGCCCACTGGAAAAGTGAAGAAAATCTCTGCAATAAAGGCACACCGGGCCACCTTTGTTGGGGGAGCAGCAATGTGGACCAGAGCAGCGTAGCTGCAAGCAGATCCCAGCTAGGGCTCCGCCCCAACCCCAGAGGCTGGGGCACACTGGCCCAAGCCAAGGGCCTGCCTGGAAAAGAGCTGCACAGGCACACAGGCAACAGCCAGAGGTTTGCCCCAATACCATTGGTAAGTGCGCAAGACCCTAGCCAGAAGCTTGCTCACACAAGAGGAACTGTGGTGCACAGCCCCCAGCCAAAGGCCCTCTAAGACAACAGCTACATAGGGGCCCTAGACAGAGGCACACCTAGATACCATCCCAAGTGTGCACAGGCCCCAGCCAGAAGCCCACTCAGACAACAGGTCAGCTCAGGGATCCAGAAGGCCACCTTTCTGAACCCAGGAATTGGTGCAGTGGTGAGCAGCAGAGAAAAGGCTGCTCTGTGGCTGCTGAGAATTGAAGAACACTGGATGAGCAAAAACTTGCCTCAACAGAGACACAGCAGGCTGCATCTGTTGAAATGAGAAGACACATAAACAAGCCCCCAAAACAGACTTCCAGATCACCTAAGGCAACCCCAAAGGGAAAGGAGATGGAACACTATAATACTCAACCACCTGCACTCCCTGAACTGGCAACAAAAGAGGATCTAGAAAAAATAAAATCAGAAATAATTTCTCAGATAACAGCAGAGATTGTGCTCATAGTGCAAGACATGATTAATAAGTCTAGAGAGGGCACAGATAAAAAAATAGAGGAGCTGAGGAACATGATGGAATCCCAACACAGGAAACAAATGGAATCCAGAAAACAGATACAAACAGATTTCCAGGAGATTGAAAACTCCATTGAAAGCTTACACAGCAGAATGAGCCAATGTGAGGACAGAATTTAGATATAGACGATAAGATTGCAATTAGTGACCAGGAAAAGAAAAATTGCTTTAAAATAGTAAGGGACCATAAGAAATCAATGCAGCAGCTGCTAGACGATGCAAAGAAGAATAACATAAGACTGATCAGAGTCAGTGAAGAAAGAGGAGAGAGGGCAGAAGACGTAAAAAAAACTGTTCACAGAAGTGATGGCAGAAAACTTCCCAAG